>CM075496.1:2267500-2867500 GCA_037950675.1 Hypophthalmichthys molitrix | reverse complement strand
ACTCTGTTTGTACACATTCTAAAACTTTCTCACTCCTATTATCAACGACAATGACTTACTGGAAAGCAGATACATGTTTTTTTTTTTTTTTTGATAGGGTATGTGGATAGACAATATCAAAAACTCCAACTTGTCACTAACTCTCGCAACATATTAAAACATATTTTCTTGCACACTTATCTCAAATGATTAAAATTAGGCTGATGAAGTTTCATGAATTTTAATTGGTTGCAGACCACCACAGCTCTTGCAAAGAAACAGCAATCTAAATTTCTCATTAGCTCATTTTGTTAATCCCTGTTATTTTAATCCTCAACCATCATCAGTGTGGTCAATACTTGATCATGAATTCAGTCTAATTGTCTTTTTCATTTTTCAATTGTTCAATTAGTTGGGAAAACATACATGTGTGACAAATACGCTATGTGTAGCTGGGTTCATTTATGGTGACAAAATTAAATGGCATTAAAACAAACTGTATCATAAACAATGCAATATTTATTGAGTTTTTGCAAAATATATAGACACATCTGTGGGGTTTTATACATACTTCATTTTTGGTCTGTGCTGTCATTTTAACAGTCAAGTGCCTTATAAATTCATAGCCATATAGTCTCCGAGGTCCTTCACAGAGCTGAAATAAGCTTCATTCCTGTTGTCAAGTTTGATGCTCGACTCTTTCTGCTCACAGATCTTCCCGCTCAAGCCACTCGTTGAATCCTCCAGCATAATGACGGGCCCTGAGAGACAAACAGACACACTGATGTCTGAGTTTTGTTGTTTGTGAGTGAGTGAGGATGAATCCAATGAACTATTATGAATCATTTAAAAGCAATATTTATAGAGCTTTTTCTAGCCAGTTAAAAAAATTAGAGCAAAGCATAATTGACTATATAGATATTACAATGACTCATATGATTTTATTCATTTCCAGAACACTTACTGGACTGAAGCAGTTTAGGTTTACTAGATTATCCATACATCATTTTTTAAGAAAAAATCATGTTCAAATCTGAGTATCAAATATGATCATCAGGCTTTTGAGGAAGGTTTATTTGTTAATGTCTCAATCATCATTGTATTGCGATTGCATTAGGCCTATGTTTTAAAACTACAGAGCTTTGATCATTTAAATATCATCTTATTACTATATTATTCGCAGATATAGAGTGATGAATGATATTTATTTCATTTTATGCAAGTATCTGCTTTACTGTTATAAAGCTCTCATTGATTTACATTACAAGCATCAGAATCTCATCTTACCTTACGTTACATCTTTAAATTGAGGTGTTTTTTCCTGTTTGAGTGTGAGATCCATATTCTCACTATATCATATATGAGTGTTAAAACCCCAAGGTTTGTTTATGTGTTTGGTTATATATTTGGGAGTGTCTGTGTCTGTCCATGCAGGAACGTCGTCCAATTGGCTCCTGCAGGCTGATTGATGCTACGTCCTGATTGGTGCTTTAAAAAAAACACATCATCACTTCCTCTGGAGACATTTTGTGTTCGGAGCAGAGAGCGTTGGATTGGAGTGTAGAGCTTGTATGAGTTTAGAGAGTATTATGAGTACTGCTTGTTTGTATTTGAGGAACTGTGTTTGGTAGTGATGGGAAACCGAGGCTTTCATCAAATTGTGCTAAAAAACTGTTCATTACTCGAAGCTTTTAACACAGTGCGCATTAGTGACATCTGGTGGTCAGACTTGTTTTCTCCACCATATCTAACAAATCATCGCTCATCTAAATTAATCTGTGACAATGAGACCACAACACGTGTCACCAGGTCAACGGATTCACATATTGATCAATAATATAAAATACACAGTGAGTAATGGAAAAAAATATTTTGGGTGAGCTGTTTAACGTTCTGTTCGGGGTCTCTGAGACCCCAGCAATAAAACGTGATTAAATGCATTTTCCTTTTATGCATCAGGTGAAGCGCCAATTTTTTTTCAAAACCGCTGTCTGGACTTTCCGATACTGCATGACGTTCGAAGCTTCAAACTTCACTCACGTGGTATTGTCATTTCGATACAAGCATCGGTACAGTGTGTGATACAATAGTGCTTTGAAAACTGCGTCGGAGCATCCCAACCGTCCCATCACTAGTGTTTGGTGTATTTGAACTTTCCCCTGTTTTCTCACACTGATTTCAGATTGCCCTCTTGGCTTTTTAAATAGTTTTGTAATTATATTGTAAATGTTGAGGATTTGGAAAGTAAAGTCACATGATTTCAGTAAACAATGCTTTGTGTGTCATACTGTTTCAAAATGTTTTGTTATTTCAGTGAATATATTTTGGCTACTTTCAGACTGTCAGTCCAAATCCGATTTTTGTGAACGCATAAAAAAAAAAAAAAATCACATGGATTTTTTTTTTTTTTTTTTACAAATCCGTTTCAAGCTACGTTCATATGGGGTTTGAAATCCTACGCAACATAACGCAATGTCATTGCCATATAAACCAATGCATATATTCCAGAAAATTAAAGAGCGGCATGGGACACACAAATCTGATCTGAACATTTGCCATACACAATGTGAACAATCAATAATTTTAGATCAGATTCCAATCAGACACACAAATAATCGGATTTGGACTGACAGTGTCAACATAGCCTTAATGACACATTTGTATAATTAGAAGGAAGAGAGTTGTAGTAAAAGATCTGTAATTGGTCTGATTTAACCAAACTCTCCATAAAACGTTTACACTGTTCTGACCAGCAGAGGTCACCAGCGTGTGGCGTTTCGAGCGCTTCAAAACAGTGAATCGTTTTGTGAATCAATTGGTTCAATTGATTCAAAGTTTCGAAAAGCTTCGTTTCTCCCATCACTATTGGTAAAAATAATTTTATTAATTTATTATTTATTAGGCTTAAATGAAAATATTCTCACTAGGTAACCACAAGTAATACCATATAATATCATTAAAAGTCAAATGATATAATATATGTTATATAGGTCTATAAAAAACACCTCAACACAGGTAAAATACACCTTAACAAAAACATGAATTATATATTCCCCTACCCACCTAATACATATATTGCAATATAAATGGCTATAACATAGTTTTCAATATAAATATTCCACATTTCCACAAACCATGGTAATTTACTACAGTTTATTCATGGTAAAAGTTTGTGTGTTAGTGTGGTGATTTTGGGATTTAAAAGTCTTATCTTCATTCATAGCACAATGTTTCTCCTGTTTTCTTCATCAGTCTTGTTTGGGAATGTTGAGGCTGTTTCATCCGATTGTAGTTTGTAACCGAGAGGTGTGTGTCGAATTGAAACGCTTCTCACTAGATGTCGCAACGCTGTTTAATAATGGTGACCTGGAATAAACGCAGCTCCTTTAAGCTTTCGTTCCGTTATCCACTGGGCCGTGCTGCGTTACGTAGTGCAAAGTAAACTAGTGAAACATCTGAAAACAGCGCTATTTGTTCTGTATTTGTTGTTACTGACCGAGAAATCACCTCAGATGATTCAGTGACAGAGCGGTCCGAATTAATCCAAATCTTTTCAGATCGTTATGCAAGTGCGTTTGGCCAATTCAAGGAAAAGAATAGAGACAAAGGAAAGATTAATTCACGAATGACTGATATCGCTGGTTCCGTCGAAAGAAATACGGGACCCACATAATAACTGCTGAAATATTCGCACGGAAAACGTTTCTCACGACAGTCGGAGGAGCGTGCATGCGCCACTGCGGTCACGTTATCTAAACAAATTTAGCTGCACCGCCAGGGAAAGAGGAGGAGGAGATTGGGGTGCCGCAGGCCAGATGAATCTGATTGGCGGGCCGGATTTGGCCGCCAGTTGACGAGCCCTGCACTACAAGATAATTGGGCTGATTTTGGGCCGATTTCTCCCCTTCCGACAATCCTAGGTAATGTCCCGATTATCTTGCTGGTTCTAAAGATTATCTTATCAGATTTTCCTGTGGTGTGAGGTGTGTTAATGCCTGACTCACACTAGGAGTTTTAGGCCGATTTATGCCCGATTTTTCCCTCCCGAGAATCAGAGAAAAAATCTTGTCGAGGACCTCGATCGGCTCCGATGTTCGGCGCAGATTATCTGGTAATGTGAGGCGTTCACAGATCGAATCTTGCTCCTCCCGATCTACTCTCACACAAATCAGGGCCGCCCCGATCATATCAAACATGTTTGATATTTTAGGATTTTAAATCGGGAAGATTATGTCAGTTCTTTAACAACAGCCAATAAGAGAAGTGAATGAGAGCGCTTTTGAAATTGCGACCGCAAAACCAGCTGCTGTATGGGTCCGTTGGACAGATGGCGGAACGGTGTGTTGAAGTGTTGCAACAACACAACTCCATGAATAACGCATCTTCAAAAACATGACACAACCGTACGGACAAAGAGAAAAGCTGAGGAGAAATCACTATGGTTTTGAACGTATCGGGTGAAAGCTGCTAGCAAATGTAAACATGCCTGTTTATGTCAGCGACGAGTTTACATCCGCTTCCCAATGAAATCACGTGAGGTGGTCTTCTGGGTATGGTAATCTTAATAATATCCTGTAGTGTGTGCTGTGCTACAAATTTCAAATCTTGTAGTGTGTGCATGTTTGAGATTTGTGAGAATAAAATCTGTGAAGATTCTCCTTATGTGTGTGCTGCAAACAGATTTCATATTCGGTTAGGATTTAAAAACTCCTCTAGTGTGAGCTCGGCTTATAAGAGTGACTGAATCTGCTTGGAAGAACATCGGAGGCGCCCTGATCGCGAATCGTAAATATTCAACATGTTGAATATTTTCGATCAGAAATCCTGAAGTGTGGGGGGAACCCCGAGGACAAAGGCGCAGTCGCTATGGAGATTATGACGTGAAACCATGCGTGAAACGAAACAATATCCAATCAGAAAGCGGGCTGACAGAAGCATAACAAACGCAGTCATGGTACAGCACAAAGTTAAACGGATTTGGACAGCAGATGGAGGATCAGCTTGATGATTTGTGGCAACAGCATGAGTATTTATACAAAGTGTCTTGTAAAACATACCAAAATCATTCCAAACACATTCCCTGCCTATCATCCGTCATGTTTATTCTGAAGTCTCGAGAGATTTTGTGAGATTTCCCGTGTTCACAGTCGGGACTCTGGTTGAAAATCTGTTGGTGCGTGGTGTGTTGTCTTTGTCACATCACGCCACACCACACACTATAGGAGCAAAACGGTTAAATCTAGGACTTTTTTGTCCTCATGTGTGGTCTCTCACACTTTGAAAATCTTATAAGTTTTCAAAAATCTTTTAGTGTGTACCCAGCATTAGTGTACTATATTTTCTTTTTGGTTATGTTTAGGAAAGAGGGATAAAACTAAGAACGTTTCATTAGTTATTTTGGCTCTGTCAAACTTAGATTCCCCAATTTAAGGCAGTAAACTCATTATTTGTTTTGCAATTTCAATGTCTGTGAAAGCTTTCATGTTGCACTCTTTTCCCAATGAGCCATAAAAGCCTGATGTATCAAATATGTTACTCAACAAAAAGCATATCTGCAAACTAATTATTCAATAAACATTTAAAAAGACTCAATAAAAGTTAAAAAGGTGTGTGTCCATACCTTGTGTATCCCAGAGCTCTTGCGGTCTCCAGCGCAGTGAGGCTGCGTATCCCTCTCTGGCAGTACAGCACAAAGTCAGAGTCGTCTCTGTGAGGCTTTGTGACGCCGTAACGCTCTCTGAACTGATCCGGGCTCAGTCTGAGGGCCTGCTCCACATCTCCCACTACATCAACAAAAGTACTGTCACTCATAAAGCCTGTGTGTGTCTGTGCAGAGCTGAACTGTGTGCAGTGGTGACGTACATGGAATGTTGGTGGCTCCTGGAATAAATCCTGCTTCCAGCTCATCCGGTTCACGTACATCGAAGAGCTGGACGCTTCCAGCAGACATCATGTCCTTCAGCTGCTCGTACGTCACGACGGCATCTGAAACAATGTGTGAGCAGACATCTGAGTATCGACAATCTACTGCTGCTAATTCGTATTGAGAAGCTGTATTTATAAGTCTGTTCTATCTATTGTATATAATACAGTCATTAGTAAGATTATAGGTTTTTAAAAAAAACTGTTCACCAAACCTGCATTTATTTGATACAAAACAGTAATATTATGAAATTTTATTGCAATTTATTTTCTATGTGAATATATGTTCAAATATAATTTATTCCTGTGATCAAAGCTGAATTGTCAGCATCATTACTCCAGTCTTCAGTGTCACATGATCCTTCAGAAATCATTCTAATATGATGATCTGCTGCTCAAGAAGCATTTCTGATTATTATCAGTGTTGAAAACAGTTGTGGCGCTTCATATGTTTGTGGAAACTGTGATACAATTTTTTCAGGATTCTTTGAAGAATACAAAGTTCAAAAGAACAGCATTTATTTGAAATGCAAATCTTTTAAAAAATTATGAAAAACCCTGTTTCAGCAGCAGTCAGTTCTCACCACAGTTTTGAAAAATGCTACAGAAGTGGGCATGGTTAAAGGGTTAGTTCACCCAAATATGAAAATTCAGTCATTTATTAATCACCCTCATGTCGTTCCACACCCGTAAGACCCGTAAGATATAACATCTTTGGAACACAAATTAAAATATTTTGGATAAAATCCAATGGCTCAGTGAGGTCTGCATTGCCAGCAAGATAATTAACACTTTCAAACGCTCAGAAAGCTACTAAAAACATATTTAAAGCAGTTCATGAGTGACGAGAATACTTTTTGTGCACCAAAAAACAAAATAACGACTTTATTCAACAATATCTAGTGATGGACAATTTCAAAACACTGAAGATTCGTAAGGTTTCGAAGCTTCATGAAGATATTGTTGAATAAAGTGGTTATTTTGTTTTTTTTTTGCACATAAAGTTGTCACTTTATAACATTAAGGTTGAACTACTGTAGTCACATGAACTGTTTTAAATATGTCTTTAGTAGCTTTCTGGGCACTGAAAGTGTTATTTGTCTTACTGGCAATGGAGGCCGCACCGAGCCATCGGATTTCATCAAAAATATCTTAATTTATGTTCTGAAGATGAACGAAGGTCTTATGGGTGTGGAACGACATGAGGGTGAATACTTAATGATAGAAATGTCATTTTTGGGTGAACTAACCCTTTAAGCTGCAGAGTGGAGGGGGATGAGGGGAGATTGACAGCACAGCAATGGCTTCTGATTCAGACAGTTTTATTTTGCTCTCATTAAAAGCATTAAAGCTTTCCACAAATGCACGCTGCAAATTACCATTATATGCAACACAATATACACATGGTTTTTGCTATAATTAATGCACAAATAAATGCACAGCCATTTGCATTTTGTTCTCTGCATCAAATACATATATGAACAACACGCTAATGCATCTTTGATAACTTTTGAGACTTATTTTGCGTTGTTTTTATAAGCCGTTTAATCGGTTAAAGAGCCGTAAAGACCGGTTACACTCTCAGTGTGGATGAATCGCGTTTGTGTCGAAGACGCAGATTTTGAAAAGAATTAATGCAACACAAAAACTCTTACAAAGCAAAAACTAACGCTCGTTTTTGATTCTGTGACGTTCACACAAAGGCGAATTTAAACCCAGAAGTTAAAAACAGCCCAAAAAGGTTTAAAATTAACTCGTTTTCTCATACATTCAAAGCTAACGGATGGTAACTGACTTCTATGCTGTTCATCACACATAACTCTGTTAAAATCTTAGAAAATTTGGTTTAGAGTTTCATGACTCTTTAAAAATTAAAAATGTCTACAACTTTAGATCAATTTAATGCTTTCTTGCCGAATAAAAGTATTAATTTCTTTAAAAGTATTAGAACAAAATATCTTGCTGACCACAAAACTTTTGAACGGCAGTGTATGTTGTATGTTGCATCTAAATACTTTATGGAAACATTTTATTTAGGTTATTTCTAAACTACCTATACCACCTATAGTTTAATTTAATTTGTTTACTTTATATATTTTTATTATATTTAAATTAATATTTTGTAACTATCCCCAGTCTTCAAACAGCCTATTCTTAAACTCCTTATTGTGCCCTTGCTCTGACCCAGATAAGTGTGTAGACTCATGGGAATATAGATTCCCGCCCACAATAAATGCTGATTCAGCAACTTGAATCCAAAATCTTTCCATGTGTCACAGTAATTCATCAAACTAAACAAATAAACTCTCTGTGAGAAACAGGCTTGTTAAGTTGGTTTTTACTACTAATTTGGTTTCACCTAAAACATAAATGTAGCATATTAATAGGATAATTATTATGAGTATCATTTTTTCATTTTCTGTATGTTCTCCAGGCTTAAATGAAAATATTCTCATAGTGAGACTAGGTAACCACAGGTAAAACCATACATGGCTACTCACTACCACTGTCAAATGATATTATATTATGATATGTTATATAGGCCTATAAAAAATGCCTAAACACAGGTACAAATTACACCTTAACAAAGACATGAATTATATATTCCCCTATCCACCTAATAAATATATATTCAAAGTAAACTAGTGAAACGCATGAAAACAGCGCGATTTGTTCTGTGTTTGTTGTTACTGACCGAGAAACAACTTCAGATGATTCGGTGACGGAGCGGTCCGAACAAATCCAAATCGTTTCAGATCGTTATGCAAGCGCGTTTGGCCAGTTCACGGAAAAGAAAGAATCGAGACAAAAGGCTGGTTCGACAGAAATATGGGACACACGTAATAACTGCTGAAATATTCGCACGCAAAACATTTCTCAGGTCAGTCGGAGGAGCGTGCATGGTACGAACAGTGCATATATAGCTGTACAGCTGCAGGCGCCACTGCGGCCACGTATCTAACCAAATTTAGCCACAGAAAAAGAGGAGGAGGGAGATTGGGGTGCCACGGGCCAGATGAAGATGATTGGCAGGCCGGATTTGGCCCGCGGGCTGCCAGTTGACAAGCCCTGGTGTAGGACATACAGCGTAAACTTTTTGAAGAATACGGAAGGCGGTCTGGCGGAAGCACTTGCGAGGCGATCGTTTGTGTTTATAAAGCATATACATTTTTATTTTTTTTTAGAAAATGAGCGATCGTTTCACTAGATAAGACTCTTATTTCTCGTCTGGTGTCGTTTAAAGCCCTTGGGGCCAAATGAAGTCCATTATAAGGAGAATAATCCTGGAATGTTTTCATCAAAATCCTTAATTTCTTTTCGACTGAAGAAAGAAGGACATGGACATCTTGGATTTTTATTTGAAAATGAACTAATCCTTTAAGAACATTTTAGGACTATATTATTTTTTACACATTATTTTCATGATAATTAAACATTTACATGAAAATTAAACATTAAACATTAAATGCATTTTTTTATTGCCATGTTACTACTTGCATATTGGCATCAGTATGTAGGCTATCTGCTGAAATACAAGTTTAAAGTGTTTGTATAAACTTCAGAGTGGGGCGTTTCCTCTGAGAAGGCAAGGGAGACAGACAAATTAGGATGACAAAATAATCCATATATCCATATCCATATAATCCAAAAAAAAACTAAGTATACCCAGGGCTTTTATTCTTCAATAGAAAAGTGCATGAACTTTAAAGCTCAGGACCCTCCTAAAGAAACATAAGAATTTCAAAATGCCAAAAACCCGGAAACACAGCTATATGGAATTCTGGATATTAATGCTAAATGATTTAATAATTGCATATACAGATAACTATGGAAGCCCATTTCTGCCCCTTAAGAAACATCTTGCATGGGTAAATAATAATAATTAAGTCAATAATTCCCCAAAAAAAAAACTTTTTTTTTTTTTTTTTTGTCATACTTGGCAGCATAGATCCGACATGTTATTGCAGAGACTGTTCATCAGATGATGCAACATTAAAGCTTTATTGACCCATGATTGAGTCACTGACCCTACGTGCAAACTCGCATGCTTACAGTGCATGATGTTACGTTAAATCACAAAATGATTTTGTTTCGAATATAGGCCCGTGAATACAAATAATTGTAAAACAAATCGTTATTGACATTGACATTTCTTATTTTGTCATTAACTCAAGTACATAAATAACTACTTTACCTGTATTTAGAGGTTGATTGTGAGATGTTTTAGTCCATTTATCGCAGTTTTCAGCTCCGTTATCACATTGTTCTGTACTGTGTGCCGAGACAGACAGAAGCAGGAGCGCTACTAGAGCGCGCACACCTGAACTCACGCGCATTAGTGTGTTCATGACTATGTTGTCTAAGAGAAGATACGTGCACTTTTATGTATAGATTGAATGAAGTCTAAAAAGCGCAGCTATGACAGATCTAAAGTAGCGTATTGGATTGACGATGTATGACTGAGGCGATAGCACGAATCTGAACATCACAGATATAAAACATGAAGCATATTTTCCTCCAGGTGGCGCTCAGTGGCTCAAAAGTCGTTTGCTCTGTTGATCCGCTTTTATATATGTAGGCGTTTTATAATTTACTGGAGATGTTTCACTGTAATCGTTTAAACCTGTTAGTTTAAATGAGCAATATCTGATATGACCATGAAACTTGTTCTCAATCATTACTTTGAAAGTAATTAAAAAGCAACTCCTTATGTAGTAATCACAATCGATTGTGGTCGGTCCATTCTAAAAAGCGCTGAGAATAGCAACAATTACCACGTGACTCTGCCGCTTCTTTTTCTACTTCTACAATGATCTGGACAATATTTTACTCTCTAATATTGGCGCTAAGTAATTTTAATAGCTGTTAAACTTAAATTTACAGTGTGTCATTAAAACTCTAATAGTTGTTTTTTTACACCATTGGACTTGACCAATCAGAGCGAACGCCCGGGCTACTAAGTCCCGCCTCCGCCTTACTTTTGTGCTCGTCCTCCTGCCTCAGATTAAACTAAAAAGGAAAGAGGTAAGAACCATGAGATATCCGATATTAAGATACATAAATCTATTTAACATAAAAAAAACTAACTATATTAACTTTATATATGATTTAGTTATATTTCTTATTATTGTTTTAGCCTCATTTTATAAAATGTTTTTTTTAACCCTCCCCCCGCCTCTTCTGAACACATGGTACATTCTGGTGATGGCTCATAGTCATGTGATCTAGACAGCATAAATACTGTAGCAGTGTCACTTCTCTGAACTGTCTGAAAACACGTTTGTTTGTTTTTACATCTCGAAACTGATCAACGGCACATTATTGCAATGGCGACCATACTTGGAGGGACATCCGAGGTGAAGCAAGCTACTCTCGAGGTGCAGAAGATCTGTGATGAGGTGAGACACTGGAGCTCTGGCTTTTGTTTTGATGGTGTAAGTCAGCTGATATGGGGATGCACGTGATGTGTATTTTTTAGTTATTATTAGCTATTTATTAGTATTCAGAAGTTTACGTTATTATGCTATATGTCAATAAAATAAAAAATATTAAAATAAATAAAATTATATAAAATGTACAGCATGCACTAAAGAGAGAGAGAGAAATCACAAAATTTAGCTACGTTACAAGAAAGCGATAAAGAAGAAAAGATGTATATACAACTATAAACAGCCACCTTAACATTTCATTTATATAATTATATTTTATTAAGCATCTGGTGCTCTTCTTCGGTCATTTTTGACCTAGAATTTTATTTATTTATTTATTGGTAAAGGTTTTGGCACTTGCTTTGTGAACACAAAATAAAATCCTGGACAAGGTTCGAAAAGGTTAAATGGTCCTGAAAAAAAAAAAACAGTCACACTTGTACTCATCATGGTCAAAAAATGTAAAATTCCATTGGAAATGAATGAGAAATTTTCATCTATTTCATCTATCATCTTACTGAATGCTCATATTTTAAGATATCAAACTCAGATTTTAAACACAACTTGTTTAGATTTATGGCTTTGATTTTTCTCTCAGTTTTAGAGCAAAACGTGTTTTGGAAAGTATATATCTCATATAAAAATTTAAAATAGTATTTTTGTGCAGTTACAAAAAATAAACATAAAATTTGTAAAATTATACTTCAGCACTAATTTGCCAAGTGTCATCTTTAAAAAGAGATCGAGCTGAAGTCTGTGCTCCAAAGCATTCAAGATTTATGACAGTTTAAGTTGGAAAAATTATTTTCAGGTCCATGCTCAAAAAGTGAATAAATGGATTATAACTACTGCAAAAATATAATTTAGTGTCGTAAGATCACCTAAAAATAACAATTATTAAATTTAAAAATATACATTGAACTAAAATGTTGTTTTTGAGCAGCACCAGAGGGTTAAATTTGCTTACATTGTGTGATGTATTATGGAAGAATGTGTTACTTCCCAGAATGCTCTAATTTTATAGTCTTCAAAAAGCCAATTATTAAATGCTTAATTTTGCCTAACCCTGATATCCAGTTACAATAGTGCAAAGTTAACAAAAATTAATGTATTAATTTATTTGTCATAGTCTAGACTCATGAGAATCTCTATATTCCCACCAATAAATGCTGATTCAGCACCTGAATGAATCACTGATCCTCACAAGTACAGTAGGTGTTGATTTGAGATGGGTGTGTCACAGTGATTCGTCATATACTCTGTGTGTAAGAAGATTTTTCAGTTGTTTTTACTACTTTTTTAATAAATGTAGCATAAGAATGTATAATAATATAAGAGTGAATATCACAAGCATGTCAAGAGCATGTCTGGATCAAAACAGGAAAAAAATAAATTATATTTTTATAAAAATGAAGTGACAATAGTGCAAAGTTAACAAAAAATTAATGTATTACTTTATATGTCATAGTTTAGATTCATGAGAATCTCTATACTCCCACCAAAGCACAATAAATGCTAGAGATTCATCATCTGAATGAATCACTGATCCTCACAAGTACAGTAGGTATTGATTTGAGATGGGCGTGTCACAGTAATTAATCAAAATAAGTAAATAACATATCTGTGTGAAAGAGGCTTTTTCAGTTGTTTTTTTACTATTATATTTTATTATTATTTTCATAAATGTAGCATAACAATATATTAATGTAACAGTGAATATCAAGAGCATGTCTGGATCAAAAGAGCAAAATAAGAAATTCTATTTTTTTTAATAAAAATAAGCAAATTTTTTAACCTGATTTAGATTAACCACATTTGCATTAAATATGAAATATGCATGTTTTACTTCAGGTCAAGTATTGTGCAGAAGAGAAGGCTGGAAGGAAGTTTGTCGTTTTCACTGCCAAATCTTACACCACACAGGTTGTGGCCGGGACCAACTATTTTATCAAGGTAAACTTGAAGAGCAGGATTTGTGCTTGCCATGTTACTACGTGCATATTGTGTTATTGATACCTGCTGAAAGTGTAGCAAAACATGTCATATCGTCCTCTTCAGGTGGATGTAGGGGGTGAATTCGTTCATCTGAGGGTTCACAAGCCACTCCCTCACACTGGAGAAAAACTACAGCTGCACGGGATTCAGATCTCAAAATGTCAACAGGATCCTATTGTATACTTTTAAACACACTGAACAAGCAGTACATCAGTGTCTCATTCCCTCTCTTAAATACATGCACACAGACTACAATTCCATACTGCATATAGAACAGGTTAAAATATGTGATGTACTCAACTAATGCTGTTACACAACTTTTATTCAATTGTACACCATTAAGATGAACCAAATACTGTGCCTACTGTATGAGGATGAGTTTTATATGATCTTTGTTCACTTTTGTATTGTGGTGAAACAGTTGCACATGAAAATGAATCATCACTCCAAATCTGTTTTATAAAAGATGCTACTTCTAAAATAAAGGGAAATAAATTTCATATTTCAAATGGCAAGTCTTTGTTTCATTTACACCCTCCAAAAGAATGTAATAATAACATCACCAATACAGTATAATTACATTAACTGTTATTATTATTGATAAACTCAGAAATATGAATCACTTTTAATACACTAACCTGATAACATGGTTACATCAACAAAATATTTAAATGTTCGATGAAGAAAAAATTATTATAAATTCAGGTTATAGGATATATTATAGGTTGTATTTTATATATAATACCTGTTTGCTTTAAGATAAGATATAAATTTGAACAAAATATAGTTACTGTAATCATCATGATATCTAAATCTGGACAGTTGTATTTGCAGATTAACTACAACATGCCAAGGTCCAAGCCAATCATGAACAACTAAAACCAGTTTATGTGTTTCTTTAGATTTTGAAAATCTCAACCGCTGCTTTTTTACATTTTTAACTTCCTTTAGTGTGTAATGTTGCTGTTTGAGCATGAAAAAGGTCTGCAGAGTCCCTCCAGCGGGAGTTATTCTCTATATCGACTCCATTGTCTTGAGTTTTCTTCCAGGAACGAACACGTTACAATATTCCTCATTTGAAAAATTCATATGCAGAATAATTTTTTTTTTTTTCGTAAAGATTTTGGCACTTGCTATGTGAACACAAAATAAAATCCTGGACATGATTCGAAAAGGTTAAATGGTTCTGAAAAAAAAATAGTCACATTTGTAAAATGTAAAATTCCATTGGAAATGAATGAGAAACGATTTTCATCTATTGGAAACTATTGGTACTGCACCCAAACAGAATATTACTGAATGCTCATATTTTAAGATATCAAACTCAAATTTGAAACACAACTTGTTTAGATTTATGGCTTTGATTTTACTCACAGTTTTACAGTGAGATGTGTTTTGGAAAATATATATTTCATATAAAAATTTAATTTTTCATAACAATAAATGTAAAATTATAATTTATTCACTTAAGCAATAATTTTCATCTTTAAAAAGAGACCGAACGGAAGTCTGTGCTCCAAAGCATTCAAGATTTATGACAGTTTAAGTTTAAGGAAATTTCATTTTCAGGTCCATGCTCAAAAAGTGAATAAATGGATTATAACTACTGCATATAAATATAATATAATTTAAAATATAATTTAGTACCATAAGATCCCCTAAAAATACAAAATATTAAATAAAAAAACTAACTAAAATGTAGCATGAAAAAGGTCTGCAGAGTCCCTCCAGCAGGAGTTATTCTCTATATCGACTCCATTGTCTTGAGTTTTCTTCCTGGAACGAACATGTTACAATATTCCTCATTTAAATGATTAATATGCAGAATAAAGGGGCGGGGCCTGGTTGAGTTATTTAGTAGTGTGTTGAAACTAACTGTTATGCTAAGGGGCGTGGCATTTCCCAAACACGCTAAGTGATTAACCAATCACAACACACTGGTCCAGCCCACCAATCAGAGCGCATTAAGCTTTTCAGAAGGAGGGGCTTCATAGAGACAGGAACTAAACAGAGCGTTGCTGACTGACTGGGAAGAGAGGAGCTGAACAATGGAGAATATGAGGAAAATAATCAACATTCAAGCATGAAAACCTGTTCTAGTAGAGCCCAAAAACAACATCAAGACTTTGTTAAAGAGCATAATAGGTTCCATTTATTACACTCAGCAAAAAGATTGATACTCAACCAGATGAACCATAAGCCTTTGAATGGGCTGAGAAAAAAAAATTCAACATTTCCCACAAAGCATTATCAGCTAATGTAATGTAATGTAACAAAACTAACAGGAGTTTTCCTTAAAATTTCTTCTAAAACTACTTAAAACCATAACTAAAATACTAAATTATTATAAGAGATTGAATTAATAAATATAAGACAGTTTTGACTTTACTTTTGTTTGTTCACTACATTTTTGTTATTTAGTTTGTGAGACTTTACATTGTTCTAATATGTGGGGGAAAATAGTCATAATAAAGAAAGATGAATCTACAATGTATTCAAATGTTTGGTACTGTAAATTCCCAATGTACACATGACAAACAAAATCCTTGTGACATATTTCTACTTAAATAGCAGCCAAAGATAAGACAAAGGAATTCTGTTTCAGACAGATGAGGTTTTGAGTAAATCATATGTCTCTTTTTCTCAGATCCTGTTTTACACTCCCAGTCAAATTCACTGATGCGTTATATGCAAACTGTTGTTGGCTATGAAAAAGCTCTTAATTTAGGATCAAAGTGTTTCAAGATTTGGAGAAACTACAAAATCAGACTTAGTTCATATAATTAATACATTTCATAGTTTTGTGTGTCTATTCCTGAAATATCAGCTGGAATATTGCTCTCAAATACTAATCACATTCAAAATCTTTGCTATAGTTTGCATTTAGCTATATAAACCATAAAATGCTCATGAAGCACAAAAGCAGCAGGAACATTGTCACGGGAGCTGCCATATGTCTAAAAAAAAAAAGCATGATTAATCACATGTGAAGTACTACCTCACCTCACTTAGTCACACATCACACCACATCTAAATCAGTGAAAACATGTTTTTACAGTTTCTGTTATCATTTTAATAAAGCCAAAAGGATTTATTTGTTTTTATAAAACGGTTAGTTCCTGTCCTTGATTCTGATTGGTCAATAGTTGTGTTTTATTCACGATAAAACACGGCTATGCCCGCTTCACCCAACGGTTCTGTGTATCACTACACAACACCCTTAGCAACCACTCTTAGCAACGTAAACTGTTAGTTCTCAGTTGATATTGTTCATTGAAGCTTACTGTATAATGTAGAAGAGTATTGTGAGAAAGAGAGTCTATTACCTGCATTCAGATTTAGCATTATCCTTCAGGTCAGTCCAATGTTCATAATAATAAAATCAGTTTTAATGTCCGATGTATTATCTTGTCCTTTTAACAGTTAAGGGGTTTTCCCGTGACTGACAGCTCTAGTCAAAGCATTTGTCAGTCGCGTCTTGTTCTGTGTTCACAACAATTCAGTCATTTCAATGTAAAAGTCTTCGCTACTGACACTCACACTCATTGCCGCCATCTAATGGCGTAATTATGTAACTTCTGTTGCTGTTCACGGTCAGGGACTATTTTTTCCGGCGGAAGGAAGGCTTTTAGCGATTTTACTTCATGAAAGTTGCGTTGATACATATTTTTGGCTTTAATATTTGTATTGTGTGGTAACCGTTTTATAAAAGCAATAAGGTACTCGAGGCTAGTGCTGTATCATGAATAAGTCACGGCCGAAGGGGTTGCAGGCACTTGGCTTCGCGTCGTGCCTAACAACGCCCTTCAGCCGTGACTTATTCACGATACAGCACAGCCTCTTGTACCTTATTGCTTACTGTTACGTCCCCAGCTAGTCTAGGGTTTGAGGAACAGGTAACAGAATAAAAATGGTGTGATGTATGGAGGCAGCAAGGTTCAATTCCCAACCCCAGGGCTTTAACAAAGACCAAAGGCAACTCAATATCAAAAACAAGTTTTTATTTTACAAATGTGGGAGGATTTCAAGGCTTCAAGAGGGGGCAAGGCCAAAATAACAAACATAAACCCTCTAACTATTAGGAAGTACCTAACTTAACTACAAAAGAAAAGAAAACAAAAATACAATAATAAACTAACTCCCTAACTAGCTTAAACAAGAGAAAACAAGATATAAAGAAAATGGCACCCACCTCTCTACTAACCCTTCCCCAAATAATTAACAATATAAACTTAGTAGGTAAAGAAACAATAACAAAAGTATATACAAAGGAGATAATAACTTACAAAACAAAAGGGTTTTCTTGTAGTAGGCACCAAATAAAACAAGAGTGTCAACACAATAACGCTAAAAAAGGAATCAATCAACAAGGTATAAATCAAAACACACACACACACACACACACACACACCCTGCTCTGTGCAATGGTGCTGCTTAAATCCCCACAGCTTTCTCTCCTCCTCCAATCACATCAGATCACCAGAGTAGAGAGAGATAGAGGAAAAACAGGGAGAAAGGGAAAAACTAAACAAAACATACGTCCTTGGACGTAACACTTACATACTACATCCCCTGTATGAGTTTAGCTTAAATGTCTCTCCTGGTTATTCCTGGTAATTTGAGCCTAAGATCAGAAAATAGCTGCACAAATTGTGAGAGAAAATACTAGATGGCAACAACTGGCACGCAGCTTGAAACCATAAAATGCAAATTAGGCATAAAACAAAAAGGAATATGATCATGGGAGCTGTCATGTGTCTAAAAGAAAATCATGATTAATCACACTTGAAACAATTTAACATAATGCATTAATTATGAGTGATTGTTTTATAAATGAATGAAGAATATGGGTAACCAAACAGCTTATGTACCCCATTGACTTTCATAGTATTTTTTTCCCATACTATTGGAAGTCAATGTAACTTTTTAGTTACCCATATTCTTCAAAATGTCTTCTGTTCAGCAGAAGAAAGAAACTCATACAGGTTTGGAACAACTTAAGAGTAAATGATGAAAAATTTTCATTTTTGGGTGAACTATCCCTTTAACAGCTTTAACTTGTCATTGCTGGCAAATGACCACGTCTGCATTAAAATCGTTTAATGCACAGCTAGCCGTGGATTATCCCTTACAAGAAATATATAACATGGCACTGATACAAAAAATATCTGCTGTAATGAAATGATTTTTGAAACAAGTTAGTGGACAAATCAGGTATGTTGTTCTTTCTCTTTAGATGATATGTTCTGGTGCCAGCGTCAGTCCTGAGGTTGTGGGAAGTGAGCGCTCTGGCCTTCATTGTGTGTCTGGACTCTAATATATGCAGGCATTCAGGAGCCAGTCTCTACAAACACTAACATCTGACCTTTTCTGCAACAGGATGATTCTAAAGACTCAAGCAGATGGAAATGAACGTTTTCAGATTAGTTTTTATTGATTTTAACAACAGAACCCCGTCTATGTGAAATTTAAATTGTGAAATCTACAGCAGCATGGAACTGTTGATAGTGTCTGTTACAGAATAGCATTTTAATTTTACTTTATTTTATTATTTTATTTTATTTGTTTTATTACTATTTTGGTGATATTTGTATATATTTATTTTTATATTGTTTTATAGCTATTTTCTTGATATTTGTATACATTTAATAATTTTTTTTTATTGTTTTATTACTATTTTTTTTTACAGAGTATTGCACCAATATGTTGCCTTTAATTAAGAGATAGTTGGGTAACAACTTACAATAAGGTTCCTTTGAGTAATGTTAGTTAATGCATGAACTAACAATGAGCAATACATTTGTTACAGTATTTATTAATCTTTGTTAACGTTTTAATAAAAGTACAGATATTCATTGTTAGTTCATGTCAGCTCAAATCAGTTAAATAATATTAAAAGATACAACAGTAACATTTTACTTAAAGGCTTTATATATCATGCATTATAAAAGTATTTTTAATCCATTAATTATGCATTATATCGTCTCATGAATAATTGTAACCACAGTTATAGTACATTATTATACTTATCTATTCATTGATACACCTTTAGAAAGTATAAAACACATGACAAACAACCAATTTCAGATGAAATGCAAATATAATGCATTTTAACTTTACTTACAATTATTTATGAAAAGAAAAAGCATTATAACTTACATTACATTATGAATAACTTTATAATGCATTATACATAAAGTGTTACTGATACAACTTTTAAATTTAATATTAGTAAATGTTGAAATTAACATTAAATAAGATTAACAAATTGAAATAAATTACTTCATAATGCAGTAAACTGATATTAATAAATGGAGCCTTATTGTAAAGTGTTACCTATAAATCCAGCATAAATTATATATAGAGTTGTTTTCTGTATCTTTTGAAAGGTATTTGGGAATCAGGTAATCATCCCAGATTAACACCTGCAAAATAATATTCATTTCTGTTCTGGTTTATCTGCATATCAAGGTAAATATGTCAGTATATGTAAGACAAGCAGACTGTTTTTTTTTTTTTTTCCTGCAGTTTCTTAGAAAATGTTCTGTTTGTGTGTACTGGAGGCGTTTACGTCTCTTATAGGCTAAATGTATAGGCGTATCTCACGTCTATAAATGGAAACAGCTGTAAAGAGCAAATTCCTTAGGTTTCTTTATATGGGGTAAATCTATAAAGTGTCCTGCTGTGATTTTCATAGTGCAATTATTGTGAGCTTTAAATGAATGGTATTTTCATCCTTAACTATTAACTTCATAATTACTGCACAAATCTAAATCTGGAGAGCAAAAACAACTGTCCAAATGCTTTTGCAGCTGATAGAGGTGATAGTGTGTTTAAAAGTGTGTGTTTGTTGTGCATGTGAGTGACTGAGGGGTTTTCACTGTAAAATGCTGACACTGTTTCAGGTTCCAGAACGGCCCAGAGCAAGAGAAAGAGAGAGATACAGCAGCTCTTTGTGTTTTATCACCCTGTTTGTGTGTTTTGCTGTGATATTTTTTTCCTAATCATTGGTGGCTCTTTTCCAACTTTGACCCACACATGGAACACATTTAAAGGCTACTGTTTAAAGGTTTGGGATCACTTTTTTTCCGATACTTTTATTCCAACCCGATCTCACGGCAAATCATACGTTTTTTACAAGATGGCTAATTCGTACGAATTAGTATGTTTTTTGCTAAATCATACGTATTTCATACGAATGACGTACCCCTAACCCCGCCCCTAAACCTACCCGTCACTGGGGTTAAGACAAATCGTACGAATTAGCCACCTCGTAAAATACGTACGAATTGGTTGTGAGATAGCGTTGTTTACTGAGTATTAAAGTGATCAAAAGTGACAGTAAAGACTAATGTTACAAAAGATTATTATTTCAAATAAACACTGTTCTTCTGAACGTTCTATTCATCAAAGAATCCTGAAAAAAATGTATAATGTATAAAATGTAAAAGTATATGTATAAAAATGTTTCACCGAAACTTATAGTATTTTAAATAATGTAGCACAAAGTAAAGTTAGGACATATAAATTAAGAATAAATATATTTCACTCTTTGGACTATTTCTAGGTGATTAAATGTATCATTGATCATGTGACACTGCACAGAAGGTCGGACATTCTTCTACTGAAGCTCAAGATGTTTTGTCACATCCCAAATTATGCTGGAGAACCTGATTGTCAGGTTTTTTTTGTTTTTTTTTTTTGCAAAAAACAAATTAAAATTTTCAATAGTAATCTAACTTTTAGACCCCACTGTGTGTATATATATATACATATATTTTTCTGCAGAATCTAATGAAACCCCTCTAACCCAGACCAACTGAGCGTGTCTTAACATGTTGGAGTTTTAGGGGACGGGGCTGTGTGTGTGTGTGTGTGTGTGTGTGTGTGTAGCCTCTGGTTAAGAAAGAAAGTAGCACACTCCCTTGCAATCCTCTCTGCCAACTGTTGTATAACAAAATTGTTAAATGAGAGGGGGGCCCTAAACCCAACATTATTTGTGTGTGTGTGTGTGTGTGTGTGTGTGCGTAATGAAAAATGAGAACTGAATAGAATGACATTGAGATTTATGTGTGTGCTGAGTATTCGGGAAGCTTTGTGTTTGTGGGTTTACATATCTGTACTTTGGAGACAAATAATAATAACATGCAGTGAACTTGATATAAAAGTGTATGTGCTCACTTAGATGTGTGTGTTAAGTACTATATGCTGAAGTGCATTCTGGTGTGTGTGTGTAAGGGGCGTGTGTTTATGTAACAGGGGGCTGCACTATATAAGAGCGTGTCGTGGGACTCCGTTCAGAGTTCACCCCTCGAGGCCCAGATTCCCACACAGTCCGGACTGAGCTCTGCAGTAGTCATGCCAACCACCGTGCTGGGATTGCTGGGAGTTTTGCTCTGTGCCCTTGCCGTTAGTTCTGAGGTCACGCCACAGCCCGACTTCGACATCAAGGGGGTAAGACTGCAAGACGATTTGTCCCACAGATTTGTAATGATACAGGGACATGAACCATATTAAGAGACTAGAATATCCTTTAGAAAATCTACTTGTTGATGTGTGTGTCCTTCATATAGGTGGCTGGGAAATGGTACCTGATTGGTTTTGCCACCAATGCCGAGTGGTTTGTCGCCCGTAAGGCGAACATGAAGATGGGAGTCGCCATGCTGACACCGACTGATGAAGGAGATCTGGAGATTGCATATTCCAGTCTCAAGTAAGATAAACTGATCACTATGAATCAAATTTTCCCATGTTGCATAATGCAAAGATTTTACCCATTTGTCCTCTGTCTTTCCAGTCCTGATGGCACATGCTGGAGGATGAACCATTACGCTCAAAAGTCTGATTTTCCTGGAATATTCAGCTTCCGCAGTGAACGTAAGGAAGATTTGATCACCTAGACATACAGAAAACATACACTAGACATACACCTAGAAATACAGTATAGTGGTTTAAATGTGAAATTATGTTTTTTCCACAGGCTGGGAGACTGATAATAACATGTGTATTGTTGATGTTAAGTATGATGAATATGCTTTGATCCACACTGTCAAGACCAAGGCCGACTCCACTACAGTGCTCAACAAACTCTACGGTAACAACACCAGCATCAACACACCTTAAAATCAACTTGAATTGGTAGCAGGCTGTGAATTCAGACTGGTTCACTTGATGTTTGCACCTGGTCTGGTTCAGCTTTGTTTTGCATGGGCTTTTCACACTGCACTTAACCCCAGGTTATAGATCTTACGGATTAATGAATGCTCGTTTTTAAATCTTCCCAATCTATTGACATTTGTTATGACATCCGCTTCAAACATTACAATGCTCATGATAACTTTCGTTAACAATAAGTAAATCCACTTCACCAGGTAATTAATAGAAATATACAGAGCTACTGCGAAAATGAAAGTTCAGACAAAATTCTAAAGATGGCTGCGCTCTTGTTTCTCTGGCGAATGGAACCTTTTTACATTTCCGGGTTTCTCAGAAGCGGAAGTCGTCATAGTTGGCTAAACTTTTATAGCGGTGAATGAGAGACTTCGATAAATATATTTTTTGTGTTTCCATTTGCAAAAATAGCAAAAGAAAAACTCCACAATAGTGTTTTCATAACTTTCAAAAAGAGGGGGAAAATAGAAAGCGATTCAGAAGAGAGAAAGAGAATTTTTTTTTCGTCACTTCCATAGAGACAGAGCGACACGCGTCATAATCTGAAAGCCACGCCCACCGGGGGGGTGGGGAGGAGCAATCGAACAGTCCCCATTGACTTTATATAGCGCGAGGCTGCCTTCTTGTCATTTCTGGCTTATAACAAAAAACAGAACAATGTCTAAAAGCTGCTGTGTGACATGGTGTACAGAAAACAAGCTAAAAAACCCCAGAACTAAGTTTTTATAAGCTGTCGACCCCAAAAAACGAATGTTTAAGGACACAAAAGTGGATACAGGCAGTGAGACAGAGCGCAACGGGTCATATTACTATAAGAAATACACTGGAGGGGAACGTAATCGGCTACAGGTGAAATAATTCTTTGACATGGTTAAAAATAATTAATGGTTTGTTTTTGTTTGTTTGTTTAGCATATGTTGTCGCCGATTACGTTCCCCCCCAGTGTATTTCTTATAGTAATATGACCCGTTGCGCTCTGTCTCACTGCCTGTATCCACTTTTGTCTCCTTAAACATTCGTTTTTTGGAGTCGACAACTTATAAAAACTTATTTCTGGTTTTTTTTTAGCTTGTTAGCTGTACACCTTGTCACACAGCAGCTTTTAGACATTGTTCTGTTTTTTGTTATAAGTCAGAAATGACAAGGAGGCAGCCTCACGCAATGCAAGGGCTGGATTGTCCCCGCCCCCCACGGTGGGCGTGGTTTTCAGATTATGACGCGTGTCGCTCTGCCTATTAGAAACGCCCTCACAGCAGCGTTAACTAGTTTTTTTTTGTTTTTGTTTTTGTTTTTTTTTTGTAATTTGATGCAATGGTAATATAGCCTAATACTAACTACAGTGTTATAAATGTACATACATTTAAAATAAATAAATAAAAGTATAAAAAAAAAACTTTGCAGGATTTACGATATTGATGACCGTTAAAACGCGTTAGCACAGTCTGAGGGGAAACATGTCAAACAGCGACGGAAAACGCGTCAATTGGAGTGAAGAACAGACCGTTTCATTCTTACCTTTATAGTCCGAAAAGTCCATTCAGTAAAAAAAAAAAAAGAAAAGAAGAAGGAAAAAAACCTTTATAGTAGTAGGCTACAGTCTACATAGTGTAATATGAGAACGCGCATATTGCCAGTGCAGGTCGCGTGCCGCGTTCTCAAATGACACTGACAACTCATGTGATGATTTACAGTGTAGTCTGCAAAAGCAAAAAGTAGGCTAGTTCCTGAACCATTGTGCCTTGAGCAACACACTCGCAGTAAACATGAAATCCCAACTGACTCTTTCTACTTCCTCGTTCCGGTCTAACTGTGAATTAGTTGTTTTATACTTTTATTAATTTGGTAGAAATGCAATAATTTGTTTGAACTCTGAAATGACTTTCTGGTAACACTTTAAAATAAGGTCCCATTAGTTAATGTTAATGCATTTCCTAACAATGAGCACTACATTTGTTACAGGCCTATTTCTTATCTTTGTTAACATTAGTTAATAAAAATACAACTGTTCTTTGTTCATGTTAGCTCAAGTATAACTTGATTTTACTAATGTATTAGTAAATATTGAAATTAACATGAACTAAGATAATTAAACTGTTAACTAATGTTAATCAATGAAACCTTAATGTAAAGTGTTTCTTGTTGTACATCTTATTCCTCTCTTAAACATCATGTTATGGAAGTAAATGGATTGTGAATGCATTTCTAATCTAAAATCTAAGCCTGTAATCTACTGTAAAAAAGCATAAGCTCAAATAATGATATTATTTACTAAAGTTTGCATTGATTCTGGTTTTAGTCGGAATTGTTTCAATGTGCTTGTACTGATTTTGCAGGCCGAACACCGGATCTGAGCCAGGATGTCTTGGACAAGTTCACTGCGTTTTCTCTGGAGCAAGGCATTCTGCCAGAGAACATCGCCATCCTGCCTAAAAACGGTAAAACGCTGTGTGTATAGAAAGCAAGTAGCTGCTTAATAACCTCTTCAGACCTGACCTGAACATCTTTTCTCTCTAGACGAGTGCCCTTGATGTGCTGACGTGAAGATCCTATCTGGCCCCTGAATCCTGACTAACTCATGACTGTAGTGAAACATAGTGCCCTCTAGTGTTACACTCTCAGTATCGGTCCTTTTTACCCTGTTAAAGTTCTTTTCTTCATTTCCTACCATTTCTTCATGAGTTTGGGCCAATAAAATCTTTTGTGAATCTCTGTTATGTGGCATTTGTGTTATAAATATTTTTTTTTGTATTTATACTGTAGTAGATCATAAGACTAACACACTCTTAAAAATTTATTATTTATTGGCATTGATGGTTCCATAAAGAATCTTTAAAGGGGACCTATTATGCAAAATTCACTTTTACATGGTGTTTGAACATAAATGTGTCGGCAGTGTGTGTACACAACCACCCTATAATGATAAAAATCCCATAATTAATTCCCATAAATCATAAGCAAGTCCTTTGCAGATATTGGGAAAAGTGACGTCACTGGCAAATCATTTCACTCCAGACTGCTTTGTGACTGAGGGTCAATGCAATAGGACGATACAACCCCAAAAGGCAAAAGTGTCTGTGCAAAAAGACTATTTGTTTACTGTTATTTGTACGGGGGTAATAATAAGACCTGGATACATTTTGACTACTTTTCCTTTACTATCAGCTCCAACTCATACATGTCGGCATAAATGAAAAAATAGAGCTTCTTATATTCATATCATTTTTTTAACATTATTTTTTAACATTATTCATAAAATGGGTTTCATCATGTATATACCAGGGTTAATATAGTTCAGTAAAACCATAAAAAACTTGAAATAAAAATAAAACACAAAACTTTAAAACTAAAAATTGAACTGAATATATATATATATATATATATATATATATATATATATACATACATACATATATACACATATATATATACATACATATATACACACATATATATATATACACACATATATATATACATATATATACACACATATATATATACATATATATACACACATATATATATACATATATATACACACATATATATATACATATATATACACACATATATATATACATATATATACACACATATATATATACATATATATACACATATATATACATATATATACACATATATATATATATATACATATATATATATATATACATATATATACACATATATATATACATATATATACACATATATATATACACATATATATATACACATATATATACACATATATATATACACATATATACACATACATATATATACACATATATATATATATATATATACATATATATACACATATATATATATATACATATATATACACATATATATACATATATATACACATATATATATATATATATATATATATATATATATATATATATATATATACACACACACTACCAGTCAAAAGTTTGGAATCGGTAAGATTTTTAATGTTTTTAAAAGAAGTTTCGTCTGATCACCAAGGCTCCATTTATTTAATTAAAAATACAGTAAAAACAGTAATATTGTGAAATATTATTACAATTTAAAATAACTGTTTTCTGTTTGAATATATTTTATAAAGTAATTTATTCCTGTGATCAAAGCTGAATTTTCAGCATCATTACTCCAGTCTTCAGTGTTACATGATCCTTCAGAAATCATTAAACAATGTTAAGATTAAGAAGCAATTTCAGTCAGGTGTGTCCAAAATATCTGACTGGTACCATATTCATATTAACGCATATAAATAATAAATCTTATGGACTTCACCGTAAATTGCTTTGGCTAAAAGCTTCTGCCACATGAATAAATGTAAATGGGAACACTCACTGTATCCTATTCCAAAAAGACCTCAAAAAACTTAGACAACCAAATTTCCATAATGAACAGAGAATGCAGGAAAATACTTTGCCTTTTATTTCCTTTTTTATCATTTTTAAACAAATGTGAAGATACATCCATGACAACACAAAGTTCTGAACTCCTCTTTCCAAAGTGTTTACATCTACACTCTCTCTTTACAGATCTGTGTACAAAACAATAAGTTATAGTCCCATAGATTCCTACTTACATTTAACTATACAACAAATTTTAAACGGTGACCAAATAAATATCTGCAGTATAAAAATGATCACAGGGAGAGGAAGAGGCCCGGGAACATTAAGAGGAAGTGCTTCGGTCAGCAAACGCGGCGACCGATTCCCTTCCCGACCAATGGCATCGTTTGAGTGAGACGGACGCGTGGCCCTCATTGTTAATGGCGCTGTTCGGACACAAACAGAGGCTGTTTCAGTGCTTTGAGGTCAAGTTCCTTTGGAAACCTCTAGCCAATCACATGCAAAGCTGGATATGACATCATCCATCACAGGTTAGAGGAATTTTGACCCAAATTGATTCAATTAACATTACATATGAACACAAAACAGCGCATTTCCAACATGATTAGCCTTGTCGATTCCAGTTTTTAGTTTGTTTTGGTAACTTGCACAGTAAAGGATGCCAGCTTGAGTGAGGTCTGACGTCGACTATTAAGACAATTAGTAGGTATTAATAGGATATACTGTGTGTATTTGCATTGACCGTACATGAACACAGCCAAACAGTACCATCACTATGAAGTCGCCAAGACGAGATGGTCACCATAACGGTCACTCAAGGGTTAAAGGTGAGAGGTTATTGGCAACGGCAAACATATCAGATGCATTGCTTAGAGAATGAACCAGAAAACTCTGCTAACACACAATCATACGCACAGAGATATGATCATATTTTTGTAGTTAGGCTTTTTAAATAAAACTCATACTGCACGTTGTGTACACTGATGAGAGACACGCTTGGCCTGATATGGTCAAATAGGGTCATAAAAAATGCTTCTGCAAGACATGATTGGCAAACTGAATCTAATATAGTGTATGTTTAGAGTTCATATGGCTGAATCTCTCCAAAAAAAAAAAAAAAAAAAAAAAAAAAACACAAAAATTCTCAGGTCAAATTTCACCCCAAAAAACAAGAGATAAAATGAATAAATTATATTTTGAATCTATTTGGACCATTAAGTTTTGATTTGTGACACTGAAAATTATTTATCTATTGTTTAAATTTCTTTTATATAACAGTGAAAATTTAAATACCAATACTTGTATTGCAGTAATTTTAAATTTTATTCTTTATATAACAGTAATGAAAACACAATTTCAACATGAATATATGCTATTATTAATTCTTATTTAATTCCAATTCATTTTTCAATGGTGATTTCAATATATATATATATATATATATATATATATATTATATATATACACACACTGCAATACAATGATTTGCATTTAAATTAGCATAAAAGTCAAACAAAAAAATATTACCATTATGTTATTGTTTATCTCTCTTGATTTTTGGGTTAAATATGGCCCTGACATGAGAATTACCCATTTAGTCAACACGTTTAGTAAGTTCTGTGGTCCCATACATCCAAGTGAAATGCATTTAAATCAACTTACAACATCAGAAAACATTTACCTTTGCATGATTAAAATCTGCCCTCTGTTACCAAGAATTCAAGCTTTCTTAAAATCAAAGAGACTAAAGGGAGTATCTGGTCTCACATACCCAAAATGCATTGCTGCAGTGTCATAGAACTAATTCTACGAATGTCCTGACGTGGGTTCAGCGCACGCTCAAAATGACCTACAATGATAGGAAAGTGAAGGTAGAGAACGGAGTTTAAAACAGCTTTGTTCAGGAGGTGGGTGTTCTAATTTAGGTGGCTAAATTAAAAAGAAATGCAGTAGAAGACGACTAGTTCTGCATAAACCTTAAATGTGTCTCAGCTGAAGAAAATAATCCATTATTTATCGGCTTTAATATAACGGCCAAATTTTCTTATCTGGCCGATAACTATAACATTAAAAATGATCATAATGGCCGATACCGATATGGTGGCTGATATATCGCGCATCCCTAGAATAGTTCACCCAAAGAAAAATTCTGTCATCAGTTTCTCACCTTCATGTAATTTCAAACCTTTTCTCTTACACAAAAGAGATTTTTAGTAGAATGTCCAAAAGTCTGTTTTTCATACAATACTGAAAAGCTCAAAAAAAAAAAAAAAAAATCACCATAAAAGTAGTATATTTGACTTATGCTATTTATTCCAAGCCTTCTGATTTCTAAGAAACAGAGCAAAAGTTAAAGGGATAGTTCACAAAAAAAATGTAAATTCTGTCATCATTTACTCACCCTCAAGTTTTTCCAAACCTGTATGAATTTTTTTCTTCTTCACAAAAGATGATATTTTGAAGAATGTCGGTAACCAAACAGTTTCTGGACTCCATTGACTTCTATTGTATTTTTTTTTATACTATGGAAGTCAGTGAGGACCAGCAATTGTTACCCATATTCTTAAAAAAGTTCAACAGAAGAAAGAAATTCACACAGGTTTTTTTTTTGGTGAACTATCTCTTCAATTCACATGAAACACTGACTTGTTGTCGTCGTATGGCCTCAGAAAATTTTGAGTCATATGAACTACTATTATTATGGTGTTTTTTGTTCTTTTTATGAGCTTACCCTTGGTCACTATGTTGAAAACAGCAGCTTGAGGGGGAACGACATGCATGTGAGTAAATGACTTTTTCACTTTCAGGGTGAACTATTCCTTTCAAACATATTAGTCATTACAGATGTTGTTGTATGAGTCTTCAGCAGATCTGAAGTTTTGAGAGACCAGACATTCCCTATTACCCTGTCCTGATCATAATAGCATTGCAAAATAAGACTGTTTTTAGTGCCTATGGTACCTTTCCAACATTTTTCTGATCATTAAAAACATTTCCTGGTGTCATCTGACCACGTCCACGTTTTAAAACAGCTATAAAGCAGACGGACATGCTAGTAAAGTGCAAGACTGAGTGAGATATCCATCGCATGGTCCTATATTCAAAAAGCATTTCAGAGAGTTTATGCGCTCAGAGGATTTTAGTTATGAGTGAATGCAACACTCAAAAATGCTTCAGGAATATGCACCTGATTCCAGAGGCTGGATGTACATATCAGTTTCATCTGTTAAGGTACAAAATCAAACATAAAACATCTAAAAATTAAAGGAATAGTCCACCCAAAACAAAAAAAATGTCATTATTTACTCACCCTCCTGTTGTATGCGCTTTTATTTTCAACAGTGGAGGGGAAAATTTCAGTGCATAACACCTTAAATTTGGGGTTGTCCTCACAAAAATATATAATGACTTCAGAAGATCTGGAATATAGTGCACAAGTCATATGGACTACCGTTTTCAGAGCATTTATGATAAGAAATGTTTAATATTTATATAATACATTATTATAATGACAATTATAAATATAGCTGCAAGCAGCAATTACAGGGTCAAGCCAAATAAGGGCAGAAAAGAAAAATTTGTGGACATGATAAATCTGTTTAAATTACATCAGTTAAAGCACTTATAATAAAATAACATGGTTTATAACTTCTGAGCAGTAGGTGGCGCTATGATGAAACTCTGCATGCACCCTCAAGTCATGCCTGTGATGACATGTACCAAGTTTCATGTCAATACACAAAACTTTTGCAAAGATACAGCTGCATATCCATTTTGGCGTGCTCGCAGTCAAATTTGTTTACGTAATATAAAACAACAGCAGTAGTTTTTGAATTAAATTCAATATGGCGGACAGTAAGTATGGTAGAATATGGCAAATTTGGTACCGTAGGACTCGGCATAAGCCAACAGATCTAATGATGCAAGTTAAATGAAAAAAATGTAGAATTTTTCATATGTTATAAGCATTTTCATAAATTTCATTATATCTCTGACCAATAGGGGGCGCTGAAACTTTACAGATCCTCCCAGATCATGGCCTCGATGAATCATACCGAGTTTCTTAACGATACGTTCATGAGTTTGAAAAACACAGCATTTTATGATAAAATTCGAAATGGTCGACGCCCAAAATGGCCGACCAAAGAAAACTGGATATCGTTCAACTCGGGAGACCATCCTCATGATTTTAGGACAAGGCATTCACCAGTAGGTGGCACTGTGATGAAACTGTGCATGTACACTCAAGTCATGCCTGTAATGACATATACTAAGTTTGATGTCAATATACCAAATGATTGTGAAGATACAGCATCAAATCCATTTTTGCGTGCTCGCCGTCAAATTCTTTGATGCGCTATATGAGAACAGATTGGCCAATCAAAAATCTTTTAATAACTTTTTGCCTGGACTATGAGTAGATGCTATATACCAAATTTTGCGCAAATTGGACAAAGGCTCTAGGAGGAGTTCAAAAAAAGGTTTTTCGGAAAATTAAAAATGTCAGAAATTTTCATGACCGAAACTTGTTTCTAGGACTTGCGTGTCAAAAGTTATTAACGATATCCATGAGTGAATCTTTGACCTGTTGGTAACGCTAGAGGGTTTGAGGTAGAGACTCCAAATTTGCTATGGTAACATTTCAGACTGTCCTCTATCTGTGTGCCAAATTTCGCCCCTTCAGGGCTTGACCCCGATAATGTATTATATGAAATACTAAAACAACCTAATAATAATATATAATACATTTATAATATGAAAAAGATGAACCAGGACATTCTCTCTAAAACACCATTTACCTTCCTTGGTAGAAAGAAAGTCATTCAGGCATTAAACAACATGAGGGCGAGTAAATGATGACCCCTTAAATTTTTAGGGTGAACTGTTCCTTTAAGACTGCAGACCATGTGATCATTAAGCATAACGCATGTTCATATGCACACTCTCGCATACAGACACAACACACACACACACACACACACACACACACTGCTATGCATGAGAGGTCTTTGTAAGAGGTTCCTAACATGAGGGATTTCGAATCAATGGTTGTTTAGTGTCTTTATGGAAGTGAGCGGAGGAAGAGGTGGTGCTCATTCTGCTGGCACCATATCTTTATGGTGTCTCATAATGTGCTGGTTTTTCTCCGAAGGCCTCCGGAAGCCCTTCGAGCAGTACTGACAGCGGTGAGGATAGTCTTTAGTATGGATGGAAATAACGTGTCTTTTGAAGCCAGACGCGTCTCCCGTGCTGTAGTCGCAATACTGACACTGATACACCCGCCTTTCCCGTGGACCCTTGGCGCCGCCGGCTTTCTTTACAGTGGGCGCTGCTAATTGCGCCGCCCCTATAGTCCTCTTGGGGGCGCTCTTTTCTGTGGGTGGGGCTTGCGGAGGCGGCGACTCCGAAGTGGGCGGAGTCGGTTGTTGCGGCGGTTGCTGCTGTTCCTTCGTGTGAACAGACAAGATGTGGCGGCTGAGTACGAACGGGTCGGCGATCTTGAAGTTGCAGTGGCGGCACTGGTGCAGTTTCTTGGCTTTGTGCGATGCAGAGTGTTTCTTAAGCTCGGATGGCCGGTGGAAGCCTTTCCCGCATATGGCGCACTTGTGCGGGTAGTCTTTAGTGTGCACGGAAATGACGTGCCGTTTCAGGTCACTGGAGTTGGAGCTGCGATGCTCGCAGTGGCTGCACTGGTGTCCGCGAGCGTCCTCGTGTGTCGCGGCGTGCTGAGTCAGCTCGTCCTCCTCGGCGAAGGTCTGGCCGCAGCGCTCGCAGCGGAACGGCAGCTCGCGGCTGTGCTTTGTTTTCACGTGCGTCTTCAGGTTGGACGAGTCGGCCGATTTGTAATCGCAGTACAAGCACGAGTACGGCTTCTCGCCAGTGTGTGTGCGCATGTGTTTCTTTAGCTCCGATGGATGGCGGAAACCCTTGCCGCATTCCACGCAGATGTGCGGGAAGCTCTTACTGTGCACAGCCAGCAGGTGGCGATTGAGCAGCCCTTGCTCGGCAGTCTCGTAATCGCAAAACTTGCATTTGTGCGTCTTGGTCGCGGCGGCAGGAGGAAGTGGCGACGCAATGGCCGTGGGCGCTTTCTGTTCGCGGTGGTGGTGCTGGAGACGGTGCGAGAACAGCGCCGCTTGCTGGTGGAACTCTTTACCGCAGGTCTCACATTCGAACGGTGCTTTGTTGCTGAGCGCGTGGACCTCCATGTGATTGTGCAGACTGGCTTTTTTGTTGGTGGTGAAGTCACAGTCCGTGCACTGGTACTTTTTGCGACTCAACACGTCCTGGTGGTGGTTGCGAGTGTGTCGCTTCAGGAAGCCGCGGGATTTGAATTTCTTACCGCACAGCATGCAGGGGTAGACGGTCAGAGGCTGTCCATAAGGACCAATGATGATCGCTGGTGAGAAATGAGAGATGACAGAAACGGACATTGAGAGGATGAAGGAAAATCAGTTTTGTAGCCAATAGCCGATATAATGCAGAGAGAAGTAAAACTATTAAAAGCATTTATGTTAATTTAAATAAAAATTAAACAAAAATGAGAAATGTTGTCTTGGCACCTAACTAAAAGACATTTAAGTTGAAGAACTAAAATTACTAACCGGAAACTGTAAATAAAACTAAAACTGAACTAAAACTAAAATAAATAAAAAATTAGACAGTTATATTTATATATATAAAAATGACAATCACATGAAAATGAAAACTGAAAATATAAAAAATTAGTTACAAATGGACTGTCAACATCAAGGTAAAAATTCACACACTTTTACAGAGGCAAAACATATAATTCTGCTTATGTAAGTGACTGCAGTGACTGGTCACATCTCTTTTAGTTTTTCACCATCAGTTTGATTTCACAAGATCATTTTAAATGGTCCCGCAGTGCAATAGAGAAAAGTATAAACATCCCATGTAATCCATTACTAAATAACCTCAACAAACCTGAATGTGTAAGAAAAAATAAAAACTCTTGAAAAAATGCTTTTTAAATTATTTCAGTGCATCACACTGCAAAACATTTCAGGTATTGAGCTAATATCATACGTGTGTATGTTATCACGTGTGTGCGTGTGTCTGTGAATATATATAATACATATATATTATAGCAAAAATGTGGCCATTAGTGGTCATTCCACTCCTTATCAATTATCAACCTTATCAATGTATAGTGTTAATTTTAAGTAAACATTTAAATGAATTTAATTTCAGCAATTTGTGTATATCTTATTCTCTATCAATAAATTAGCTCTAATGATGAGCCACTAAGGTTGGGAATCGTAAGACATATCCCGGTTCTGATTCCGTTCCATTAAAATAATTAAACAACCAATAAAAGAAAAAATAGTAGTAAGGGGGGATGAAAAAAAAAATGTCCAAACAGTCCTTTTTGTGTTTATTATACTTGTGAAATTAGTTTAACAGACTGCTGATCTCAAATTTGCTAACACTTTACAATAAGGTTCATTAGTTAACATTAGTTAACTACATTAATATGAGCTAATAATGAACTGCATTTCTACAGCATTTATTAATCTTTGTAAATTTCAACATTTACTAATACATTATTAAAATCAAGCATTGTATTTGTTAACAATAGTTAACGCACTGTGAACTAACAACGAACAGCTGTGTTTTTATTAACTAACATTAACAAAGATTAACCAATACAGTAGCAAAAGTATTGCTCATGGTTAGTTCATGTTAGTTAATACATTAAAGTTAACATAAGAACCTTATTGTAAAGTGTTACCACAAATTCAACACAAATAAGATGCGTGAACACATGTAAGATCCAGACAGGTGAAAGAAAATATTTTTGTAAGTTGGATTCATAAAGACTTCACTTGTTTCTGAAATAATGATTCAGTGATAAGATACATTTTTAACAGTAATTTGTTGCCACCTAGTGGTGTAACAATGCAATCGATACAGTCTTTATTTGAAGCACTTTCAAAAGGTGTTTTATTCTGTTTAGATCGGTAACAGACATCAGCGTTTATATCTAAATAACAAACTTTTGTATACTTCTGTGATAATTGGAATATTAGTATATTTGTGCATCTCTCTCTCTGCATTGATATCTGACGTATATGAGTAGCGCGAGGGCTTTTCAGTGCATTCATTGCTATAATATTCATGAGGTGAGACGTCAATTTCAGTTAGGGGAAAAAAGCTTTTGGCTTGTCTCCTGAGGCCACAAGAGGGCGCAATGAGCAATTTTAATGAACGTCTTGCTTACGGTTTTGATGTGGCCAAGATATTCTCTGCATCGAGCTGCTCTATTTCCGCAATGTTCTGAATGAACAACGCCGTAGCCCAGCGTCAAGTGGGTTCAAATGGATAGACTAAGACAAATATTAAAACAACTCATCATCATTTCATCTCGTGCGCCACTGATAAAGCTGCCTACCGCCCACCTAAAATTCGAATGCACCGTTTTTGCAAATATTTGAAATTCGAATTTTAATTTGACAGCCCTAAATCATTAAAAAAAAAAAAAAAAACTTAGCACTTTCAAAGCAATTCTACAGATTCTAAGATCGATTAACCAGTTAGTAGCAGGTGAGTGTGCTAATACCTGTTTGGACCTGTCGGGGTTCAGCTCGTCTCTTGTTCTTGCCGTGTTGCCGGTTGAGTTTGTCCAGTGCATCCGACTCGTCAATGTGCAGTAACGCGCTCGCAGCACCGTTACGGTTCTCACAGCCCTCATCCGCACCTGCTTATGACAGACACATGAACGTATATAAAAAAATTATTTATGATTAGGGAAGAGACTGATAAAACATTAAACCAAATAAATACACGATTATAATCATATACGAGTTGTCTACATTCCTCAAGCAGTTTCTGGTATTTTCCATAATCATGTATATCTATTATCGCAATGATTAGCATAAGTAGACTTTAGCATCACATATAAGTATATTTTTGCCTCATAAGGTGATCAGAATCCCCATCGGATCACAAGGAAGTTATTTAAAACACTCACTGGTGTCTGAAATTGATCAACTAAATGTTGAAGTTAGCTGGTAGAATGATATAATAACATGGGAAATGAGCAGCGGTGTTTAACGTCTCCTGACTCAGGTAAACTCCGCCTCTGTTCATGTCCACTCCTCAAGCCCCAGTTGGTCCGCTTTGGACCAAGGTATTCAGCGGGCCAAAAAACCCTGGCTGTTGGCCCAGAGGAAACCCTGATGAGGCCCGATCAAGCCCTTAAGTGACAGTGGAAACGCGATTGGCCCTGGCACACACTAGCACGCTCGCCTTTGGCCCGACAGTGGAAACGCAGCCAATGTCTTTATCACAGTCTTCTCTACACTGGCACAGAGCTGTGCACTTTAAGCAGGCTTTTTTTTATTGCAGCCACAACTTAGGGTGGACTAGCTTGCCTGTGGAAGTGTCCAATCACTTGTGTCCATCCAACCCTAGACTGAGATGGCATATTTGGTGCCACCTCAAGTGCCTGTCCCCAACAGTGTCCTCCTTGGTACACTGATCTTTTGAGGTGCTGCACTAATGCATCCTTAGATTTGTTCCATTCCTCTTCCTTTCTTTGTCAACAAAGCAAGATGAGCTTGATCGATGTTGAGTTGGCTGCTGGTGCCATCATAGAGGAGAACTGTGAAGTGGTTCATAATGGAAATCACCTCCTCTGGAATGCTTTTTGGAGCCTTTGACAGGGCATTGAAGGCCTCTGTTGTCATGCCTTCACTGGCTGTGACACAGCATCTACATTTGCAACCAGGGCCAAGAAGACAGCAGTGGATACCTGGAATACATGACAACAGAGGCCAAATACCCCCAACTGGGACTGGGGTTGGTTGAACCCAAGCATTTGGAGACCATTGTGGTCAACTCTTCCACAGCCAAGCCAGACCATCCTTGAACTCTTAAGCTGTGACTGCAAGAAAGGCTGCCGGTCGACACTGCAAATGTAAAAAAGTTTCCTTAAAGTGCACAGCTCTGTGTGTCAATGTGGAGGAGACTGAAGAACACTGAACCTATTCGGTTCAACAACAACAAAACAATCAAACAAACATATTTCTGAAATAGATTTTTTTAAGTAAATCTTTGTGTCTGACATTCTACTCTACTCTTTACAGTCACTGTATTATCAGGGTTAATGAACAAAAGGATTAAGCTTTTGAAACTCTACACAACACGCATGCAGACATGATATTATAAAGTCTAGCCTAGGTTCTCAGATACTCTGATTTCCTTCTCACGTCACCTTTATGTTATCATGTTTGATTCAGAAGATATGATACAAAATACATAATTTGGTTATGGCGAAAAGTATGGCAACCACGGCGACCACAATGCATTTTTGTGATGGCTCCATTTCTGAAAATGTTCAGTGCCTAAAAATGTATAACTGTACCAAATTTCATGCTTTTATGAAAAAGTGAACATTTCACCTCAAATTTTGCACATATCACCTGGACTATAGAAGAAACATCCTAATGAATGCAAGATCACAACTTTACATCAGTCATCCACTATCAAAGATGACATGAGAGCACAGCAAGTGTATGTTTCCACAACGCAGTTTCTAGATCTAGATATACCAACTGACAGGGTTCCCTGTATAGTTTACAGCATTGGTTGAGATCTGTATCTGATATTTATCCAAATGAATCTCTACTGAATTGAGAACGAAACAAATCAGGAAATTTGAGTCCATACCCAGCCCTACATTTCATAATTCCTGTGTGCATGTATTGTGTTGTTTGTGATCAATAGACACTAGTTTATTTGAGTTCCCCTTATACTACATGATCTCGGGATGTAGTGTCAGTAAAATGAGGAAGCGATTCGAGCGTCCTGACCGTATGCAGCTGCCCATGCAACAGGCATGAAGTCCTTGCTCAGGGCGGTGCCATCATACGGCCTGTCATGAGGCACCGGCTCCTCGCCTCCAACCACCACCTCCATGTACACCTCATCAGAGAGCTTAGACCCTCCTGCACACAAAAACACAAGAAACCAATGCTCAGACAGACAGAACAAAAACATTCATCTAAATATTCAATAACGGTGTCTAAAATTAAATAATGATGTTGTCGATGACATCATCCACATAAGTAGTATGTTTCATGCCATTTCAATCCTTTAAATCACAGAGTTTCATCTTTGAAAGCGTGTCATTGCATTTTGTAGCTTAGTAAATCAAACAGAAGCACGTTTGGGACAATAAAAAATAATTTTACAAAAACGCATCCTCCTCAATGTCTACCACGGTTATGGCGCTGGTTCGACATTTTCCCAGAAAGTTACATAATTTGAAATTTGCAGCACAGAAAGAACAAAGTGCTTTGAGCAGAAACTAAGTGGCTATTTGAGCTTTTGCAGCCAATATCAAGCAGACATGTTAAGTAGGGAGACGGGCGGCATAACTAAAACCTTAAATCACAGTGTGAATAACTTTATATCACATTATACATTATGCATAGACAATTAACTGAAATAAAACACTTTTTTTTCAGTTAACATTATTTCAATTAACATTTTTTTTTTATTTTAGTGTTAGTTAATGATAACACTGGTAAAAACAGCTTCACATTATGAAACAGAGACTGACACATTATGAAACAGACAGAGTCGCTCACCATCAGTCTGTGTATGATGACTGTCTCCCACAGACATGTAGACCATCTTCTCTCTCAGCGGCCGAACCACAGGCTCAGCCAGAGCGACTGCCTCATTCTCACCGAGGTCCACTGTCTCTCCTACATACACAAAGCGTCAGACAATCAGTCACCTATCTGGTGTAATTAAAATGACACACAGAACAAAAATAAGGGCTTTTTTTAGAGATGCACCGAAATTTATTTTTTAACCAAAACACGGTAACCAAAATGAATGTTTTCATTAAGCCGAAAAGACTAATTATATTTGGGTAATTGAACTCTGTTTGCTGCTTTAAAATTACTGTTTTATTCAGTGTTTTCAGCCCTCCAAAATTATTTCAGCTTTTTTGATATAACAGACATTTATTTTCTGATTGCTGAAATTTGCATTACTAGTGTCCGAAACCTTAAGTAGGGCACGATTTGAGGGGACAGTCATTTGTAGTGGTATCCGAAACCATAGTGGACGCTATCAAATGCACTTATTCAATCTCATAATGCACATAAAATACAACTGATGTACATTCGATGACTAGAAAATACCCATAATGCACTGTGAGTTGCGCACCGAATGAATTCCCGCATCTCGCCAGTCTGGCGCATCCATCCATCCATTTTCCAAACCGCTGCTCCAATGTGGGTACAGCGTAATATCATAAATTCCTTCTTAAAATGATTATTAAAATGTTTGATTAAGGTTTATACATGCTAGTTTCCATGAAAGAGTTTAAGATAAATCTTTTCATTACTACTGGAGCTGCCAGTTTGCGGAGTTTCAAATAATTATTAAACAGCAAGCAGCTTCATTCACTCCTTCAAGTGGACTATATTAGTGGAGTAATGTAGGGAATGGTGAATGAGGGTATAGGGGGCAATGCGAACACAGCTAAGATTTTTTTCCCCTCAAGAGAGCAGCCCGGAAAATAGAGCACAGCTGGAAGAACACAAAACTAGAGGTATTTCGCATTTTGTGGAAGGACAGTGTTACTGCATACAGAAAGGCCTTAAAAACTGCTAGATCTGCTTGCTTTTCCACTCTCTTAGAAGAAAACAAACAACCCTAGGTATCTGATACAGTGGCTAAATTAATGTGAAATATAGCTTAAACTTCAGATGTTTCCAAACAGCACAGCAGTAATGACTTCACGAATTTCTTTACTTACAAGACTGATACTATTAGAGAGAAAGTTTTTATCTCCCTTTTCTGTCAAAAATACTAGAAAAAGCAGTATCCTCACAACTATGTTTCTTTTTAGAAAGAAATGGTATCTGTGAGGATTTCCAGTCAGGATTTAGACCGTATCATAGTACTGAGACTGCTCTCATTAGAGTTACAAATGATTTGCTCCGATCATCCGATCGTGGATGTCTCTTTCTGTTAGTGTTACTGGATCTTAGTGCTGCATTTGATAATATTGACCACAATATTCTCTTGAATAGACTTGAAAATTAAACTGGCATTAGTGGAATTGCATCGACATGGTTCAAATCATACTTGTCTGACGGTATCAATTTGTAGCAGTAAATGAAGAGATGTCATATAGATCATGAGTTCAGTATGGAGTACCACAAGGCTCAGTACTAGGACCATTGCTTTTCACTCTGTACATGCTACCCTTGGGAGATATCATTAGGAAGCATGGCGTTAGTTTTCACTGTTACACTGATGATACACCCTGACGAAACATACCAATTCACAAAATTTACGGAATGCATAGTTGATATAAAAAAAATTGGATGGCTAGGAATTTCCTACTACTTAATTCTGAAAAAACAGAGGTTTTATTAAGAATTCACTGAACCAAAAATCTCCGCACGTAATAACCTAGAATACTGTCTTTTGACACTTGATGGCTGCTCTATTAAGTCTTCGTCGTCAGTTAGGAACCTGGGCGTGCTTTTTGAATCCAATCTTTCATTTGAAAGCCACATTTCAACCATCTGTAAAACCGCATTTTTACATCTTAAAATATATCTAAATTATGACATATGCTCTCAAAGACAAATGCAGAAAAGTTAGTTCATGCGTTCAGGCTAGATTATTGTAATGCTCTACTGGGTGGTTGCCCTGCGCGCTTAATAAACAAACTCCAGCTGGTCCAAAACACAGCAGCTAGAGTTCCTACTAGAACCAGTAAATATGACCATATTAGCCCGGTTCTGTCAACACTGCACTGGTTCCCTATTAAACACTACAAATTGTTAATTACTTACAAAGCACTGATTGGTAAACTCTTGAACAGTCTTCCTAGCCTTGTTTGGAAAGCAGATGCACTCTGTCAGTTTAAATCTAGACTAAAAACACATTTCTTTAACCTGGCATACACATAAGACATTATCACATTTCTATTATTCATATCTGTTAAAGGATTGTTAGGCTGCGTAAATTAGGTCAACCAGAACTGGGAAGACTTCCCATAACACTCAATGTACTTGTTACATCGTGAGAAGAATGGCATCTACGCTTATATTAGTCTCTCTGTTTATCCTGAGGTTACCGTAGTCAGCCGTATCCAGTCCATATCCAGATCAGATGGTGGACCTGCACCTAGACACGACCACAACGCAGCCCTGAATGTCAGCAGAGCTCCTGTCAACTAGACAATCCCCTGTGAAGGCCTCGTCGACACGACAGCCATCGGTACAGATCCTCAGCAAAGACCACAAGAACCAGACAAGTCCTCTGCACAGCCCTATCACCACCTTCGTCTCCATACTGGCGTGATGAATCCAATCTTCAAGCAAAAGGAACTGGATGACATATTTGAATGCTACTGATCCACAATATGATTTCTGACTTTCTGATCACACCGTGTTCGTTCATTGACCAGAGGAGAACTGATCCGACTGAGCCTTGTGTTTTTTTCTCCATTCTGTCACATGATGGAGTTTGGGTTCCTTGCCACTGTCACCTTTGGCTTGCTTAGTCTGGGGACACTTAATATTCAATAATATTACCGATTTGACTGCATTGACATTATTGGATGAGAACTGAACTGAGCTAGACAACAACGTCACTTTTTCTGCAGAACTGCTTTATAGATTAAATGAACTAATTGAATGACTATGACCTTTACAATGGAACTTAATCAACACTGAATTGACTTCAGATGATCAATGACACTATTTTCTTTTTAGAGCTGCTGTACAGCCCAAATGAACTGTTTGCATCATTGAATCATTTTCCTGTTAGCTTTGAAACAATCTGTCTTGTATAAAGCACTATATAAAATAAAGGTGACTTGACAATAAAGAACTAAAATTACATAAAAAAGAAAACATAAAAATAAATGCTATTTCAAAATATTATCCAATACTATAACTATACTATAAATAATACAAAAATAACACTGGCTCAATCTCTTGTAGACACTCACCAAGGTCGTCCTCTCCCGAGTCTGCTTTAAAGATGTAAACTTTAATGACTTCCTGTCCGTCCTCATCTTTCTCCACCTCCTGGTCATCTATCGCCCCCTCTACTGTCACCTCCTCTCCGTCTCCTGACACCATCTTACCTGCATCGTCCACTACAGGGAGGAAGAAAGACCAAAATTATGAATGGATCATTGTCTTTATGATGATAATAAAGGGAAATGATACAAAACGAATCAAGTCAAGTTTGTCCAAACAAATCAGACAAACAAATGAACGTATAAATGAATGAATAAAGGAACATTTAAGCTAAGTGAATGAACTAGTTAACCAATAGAATAAATTAATTAGACAGAAACAAATGAATGAACAAACAAAAAACTGATTGATTGAATATACAAACAACAAATACAACTAGCATTTTAGTGAGCGAACGAACAAATGAGCAAATTAACTAGTTAACCAATAGAATAAACGTATTAGACAGAAACAAATGAATGAATAAATGAATGACTGAATGAACAATTGAATAAAATAAAATAATAATGAATAAACTGGAAACTAAGTGAGTGAATGAACAAATGAGCGAATTAACTAGTTAACCAACAGAATAAATTAATTAGGCAAAAACAAATAAACTAATAAATGAATGAACAAACAACTGATTGAATAAGTGAATAACGTCATATAAACTGGCAACTAAGTGAGTGAACGAATGACCTAATTAACCAACAGAATGAATGAAGTGAATTACATGAGATCATCAGGTAGTCTCCGCAGCTGTCCGAGTCGTGTTCTGGGTCCAGCCCGTCCTGCTCCCTCCCCTCCGCAACCAAAACATCCTCTGTCATCTCTGCCATGGCAACGCCATCCTCCTCTTCCTCCTCACCCTCCAGTGACATCACACAGGTCTCCACGGCAACGCCCTCATCGTCATCGCAGTGTACGTACTCAGCAACCACGTCCTCCACTGCATCCTGGATCACGAGCTCGTCGGAGGAGAAGCCCTGCACGGACGCCCCCTCCCCCTCCACTTCAGACACCAGCACCGTCTCCTGCAGCTCCACCACATACTCCTCCTCTCCAGCACCTCCCTCATCTACAACACACACACACACACACACTTGCTTAGTGCCTGCCAAAACTACTGCTGACATATTCAAATAAGTTTGATCACTAGTCCACAATTCATAATGACCAATTGAAATGGTTAACAACTGGTTACTAGAGTTCCCAAAAAAAAAAAATAATAATAATAATATATATATATATAAAAAAATTTTGACAGTAATAAAAAACACAATATACATTATTGTAATAATAATAAATATTTCTAATTGTATTATATATATATATATATATATATATATATATATATATATATATATGCACAAACATATATAGTACATATGTACATAATATACAATATATAGTACATAAATGTTTTAATGTGCATTGTGGCATTTAATTTATATTTTTGTTAATAACAATAATAATAATAATAATAGTTTTTTATAATTTCATAAATATTTAATAAATATAAAAGCATATTTACAATTATATATTTTTATCACAATTATATATATATAATTTAAATAAGATAATTATTATTATTTATAATTATATATTTCATATATTTGTATCATAATTATATCTTTTTCATTGAATTATTTAATATTTAATTATAATTACAATTAATTATGTTGTAGATGATATAAAAACTATATAATATTAATTTAATAATATTTTAAAAATATTTCTGTTGTGAGCTGTGGCATTTAATATATTTTAATAATCATAATTAAATATATATTTCATAAACATTACAAATAAATGTATATTTAGAGTTGTATATCTTTAACTATAATTGTATCATTTTTATTTAATTATGTGGCAAATATTTTTATATAATTATATACTTATAAAAATATATATTTTTGAATTTGATAATACTTCAATACATTTTTTTAATGTGCATTATGGCATTTAATATATATTTTTAGTTTGAATAATAATTATTATTCATAATTGCATAAATATTTAATACATATAAATGCTTATTCACAATTACATATTTTATCATAACTATATAATTTTTTTAGTTTAATTATATACAATTATTTAATAATAAATATAATTAATTTAATATTTAAAAAAATATTTCTGTAGTGAGTTGTGGCATTTAATATAATATTCATAATAAATATACAATAATCATAATAAAATATATATTAAATAAACATTACAAATAAATGTATATTTAGAGTTGTATATCTTTAACTATAATTATATCATTTTTATTTAATTATGTGGCAATTTTTTTTACTATAATTATTCCTAATTATACAAAATTAGATTTTTTTTATATAATTATAAAAAATATATTTTTGAATTTGATAATACTTTAATACATTTTTTTTAATGTGCATTATGGCATTTAATATATATTTTTAGTTTGAATAATAATTATTATTCATAATTACATAAATATTTAATACATATAAATGCATATTTACAATTACATATTTTATCATAACTATATTTTTTTTGTTTAATTATATACAATTATTTAATAATAAATATAATTAATTTAATATTTAAAAAAATATTTCTGTATTGAGTTGTGGCATTTAATATATTATAATATTCATAATAAATATACAATAATCATAATAAAATATATATTAAATAAACATTACAAATAAATGTATATTTATAGTTCTATATCTTTAACTATAATTATCATTTTTATTTATGTGACAAATATTTTTATTATTAAAATGATTACTTACGCCATCATATTCATGTCACATGTCATCAATATGCTAGTGTACTTCTAAAAGTTTACAAAATGTTTTTATACAAATTTAAACTTTACATTCTTTCTCTTCTGTGATCAAAAATATTATTTGTCCAATGAAATGATCTCTAGAATGAGAATGACACAACATTAGCATTAAGCTATTATAACCTTAGAAAGGACAGACGTCATGGTTTGTTTATTACCTGAACCATGCAGTATAATCTTTGGCTCTTGGGAACGGAGAGCAAGCCTTGTCACCTCCTCATCCATCGTCTTTATTCTTCATTGGCCACGGCACAACTAACACAATAACACATACAATTAATCTAAAATCTCTCCTAGAGATAATTTACATTTATTTATAAAAAAAATTACTCTCTCATAAAAAAGTAAACACAGAATGAAGCCAATACAGCGATAGCAATATTGCTTTCTGGATGGGGGATCATAACAATGTGACATGCTTCACGAACTGGTTGTCATATATTGTAAACATACAATAGGTTTGAAACAGATGTAGCCATGTGAAGACAGACAGACATGCATGCATGCATGCATGCATGCAAACAAGCAGATAGACAGATTAATATGGAGGCAGAAAGACAGGCAGACTTAAGAATATGACACTGATAAATAAGAGCAGATAATTGACGGACATGCATGACTATTAAAATTGCAAATGACTGCGACAAGATGAATGCAACATACATATAAGCACCAATAAATGGTTGTGCATTAGGTTTGTTATATAAAATGATACAATACATTTTAAATACAACGCAAAATGCATTAAAAGCTTTATGCACGAGAGGAAACACTTGAAGCTTCATGCATTTATAAAGAATGTGTGTAGCAGCGCGCGCCGAAGCTTTCCACCCCCCGCGCGCGGATAAAAGCAATGAAGGTTTCCTCGTATTTCAGCACCTGAAACCGGACATAAACATGGCGCCTTGTTGTGACCATAATTTTCCCCCTTCCACTGAAAACAAAACCTGACGGCGCGCGCCATTTTGAGCCATAATACACCACGCGTTTAATTCACACGCATGCATATATGCGAGCACGCGCTCGCTGCTTTAAAACAAAGGGGCGTTTAGTGTTGCGCGCCTGTGCGTGCATGCAGGGGCATTTATAAACAATAACCCACCCCCAGTGAATAAGGCCTGAGTGCGGCCTGCGTAAGGCCCGGGGCCCGGCGGCCAATCCGAGGCCTCGCGTCTCCAGCCGCAACGCGCAACATAATGCAACAAAACGTGCAATAACAGCACATAAACCCGACGTGCGCGTGCAACGAGCTTGCGGGATAAAACCCGCGCGGTCCGAATCATCTGTACAGGCGCGCTTACCATAGATCAACGCGCGGGGCGGCCTCCAGATTTTCCCCGGGCAGGCAGGCCGTCGGATTCCCCCAGACTCGGGCAGGGCTGGATCGGGAGTTAGCGGGCGCTGGGCGGGCCGCGGAGTGCGCAGGGAGGGCGGAGCTCCAAAGACAGACGCGCTGCAGCCCGCAGCTTCGCTACAGCGCGACCCGCCGTCAGCGCGACACGTCACTGCGCAGAGCCGCAGGAAAATGCGGAAGGCCGATGACACCCATTTACCCAGCGAAAGGGAAGCTAACAGCGAGCTGTCGCGCCAATTTGTCCTGCCAAGTGCATAAGCATCTTCTTAACTCACTGTTTAATATTCACTGACCGAAGGAAGCATATTAAAGATGTATGTTTTCATTGTTTTGGCCCTTAAAAGTGCACACCGGTTGGGTCATTACATGCACTGCGTTTTCATGCCCAATTCACATGTCTTAATATATTAGATCAAATCATATCAGTTGATTCATCACAGTATCACAACTAAAAAAAAAAAAACAGGCAATTTATTGTAAAATATCCCTGGTGTTTCATCATCCCTTTCTCTATTCCCTAATCAAAATATATTTTTAGTTTTAACCCATGAACATTTATATAGTGAAAAAATATGTTATTTTATATATATAGGACTAGTAGTTTTAACATAATTAGTTATTTTCTGATCATGCATGCTTGGCTTGTTGCATGTGGTGTATTTTTTTTCATGAGAATTACAAAAATGAGGTTACTGTACATGTGTAGTATGTCATCTCCATCTGTTTCTTGGATGGATGTCTTTCGAGTGCATATGCATGAAGTATGAAAGGTGGATTCAAGCAAAAGAGCCAAAACAGTGTCACCATATGTTGTTTATCATAGTCAAATGAAGCCATTAACCCAAAACTACACATGCAAAGTACTGATAAAAATGTACATTTTAAATGCCTATTAGAATAATGCACTAAAAGTTTGTAGTATATACTTAAATCAGGGCCTCTACTAGAATAAAAGTTTGTTTCTCCATCTACATGAGCTTGTGTTTAAACAGCATCTATATTCAGTTGTTTTTAACCAGTTGCATGGGTAATATTTTAATTGCCAATTAAAATTCTCAGAAAAATGCACTAAAAGTTTGAAGTTATACTTGAAATGCAACCTTAAATCAAGGCATCTACTAGTGTAAAACATTGTTTCTCCATCTAAATGAGCTCAGGTGTTTTGACAGCATCTATATCCAGTTGTTTTGACCAGTTGCACAGTTAATATTTTAATTGCCAATAAAATTTCTCAGAATAATGCACTAAAAGTTTGTAGTATATACTTAAATCAGGGCCTGTACTAGAATAAAACATTGTTTCTCCATCTACATGAACTTGTGTTTCAACAGCATCTATATTCAGTTGTTTTTAACCAGTTGCACAGTTAATTTTTTAATTGCCAATTCAATTTCTCAGAATAATGCACTAAAAGTTTGAAGTTATACTTGAAATGCAACCTTAAATCAAGGCATCTACTAGTGTAAAAGATTGTTTCTCCATCTAAATGAGCTCAGGTGTTTTGACAGCATCTATATCCAGTTGTTTTGACCAGTTGCACAGTTTCTCAGCCTCTTCCTCCCATTCAGACTCAGATGAGTCTTCAGTCTCAACTAATGGAAGAACTATCTTGATGCCCCATTTCTTAGTTGTCCCGTTCTGTTTCTTCATGTCATGGTTATTAATGCTGTCCATATGTTCATCTAACACCTGGAAATGGAAAGCAGCTCAGGTTTGGTCCCACAGAAAATTCATTAAAAACATTAGATGTTAAATATTGGTGTTAAATCCACTATTACAGCTTTTGACACCATTTCACATAGTATTTTACTGGAGAGGTTGATTTCCATTGGAATCACTGGTATTCCTCTTGATTGGTTTAGATCGTATTAATCAGGTCAAACTCAGTTAAAAATTTCAAATCTTGAATTACTAGTGGCATGCCTCAGGGCTCGGTTTTGGGCCCTCTTCTGTTTATTATTTATCTGTTGCCTTTAGGACAAATCTTCCACAAATTCGGTATAAACTTTCATTGTTATGCTGATGACGCCCATGTCTTCAAAGCCTAATTCAACATTACCATCTTCCTCTCTTTTGAAATTAAATCATGGTTTTCATGTAATTTACTAGCAATTTCTGAGTGAAAATTGTTTCTACACCTATTATTTCAATGTAGAGTTGATTGGCATTAAAAGTGATAGTAAACTTTATATGTTTAGACAGATGCAAAAATGATATCTTAAAATGTAACATACTCTTTCAGTCTCAGGCAGGCCGTAGAGGCGTCTCTTGTGAGCTGAAGTGTTTTGAGCGCGGGCAGAGCGTCGTGTGGAGGTCAGAAAACCTCTGGACACATCAGAATAATGTTAAAAGAGTTAAAACATACTGAGTTGAGAAATTTTGTCATTTTGACATTTGGTTTGTTTCGGGTCTGAGAGTGAGACGTTTGTAGAGACTAATGCAAGATGAAACTCAATACCTGTGCGAGAGCTGCTGTCCGGCAAAATCAGAGCGGGCAAGACGTCTTAACGGCAGGACCATATTGAGTCTCCTTACACCAAAACATCTTGTTCCAGGCTTTACACCCTCTCTGAGCATAATGTCCCGGGACAGCACCTTCAGAGACAGGAACCTCCATCCGTTTTCTCTGCCACCTAGACGTGCTGGAAGCTCATCCATGTGGCTGGAATACTGAGTGGGAGAAAAGGATGAACACAAACACATGATCACTTCACTGAACTCAAGTTTTGAAATAGTTTGAAGGGTGTTTATTCTCTACCTGCATATAGTCTCTCATGCAAATCAAGTCTTGTGGTTCAACAGTGGCTTTGTGAATCTCGTTCACTGAAATGAGATCCATAAATGCTCTGTTTCCCATCATTCTGCAGGTGTCTGCTGTGGCCTGTTGATGTAGACACACATAATACGCAATAATTAAAATGCATGTATTTTTTTTCTTTTTGCTCTCGTAGTAAAAATATGGGAGCCCATTTCTGCCACATAAATAAAAAAATCATGCTCTGGTAAGTCATAACTATGGTATAAAAATGTCAAAATTATGGCATATAAAGTCATAATTATGAGATAAAAAGTCAAAATTATGAGATAAAAAGTTGTAATTATGAAATAAAAAGTCAAAATTATGACTTAAAAGTCGTAATTATGAGGTAGTCAAAATTATGAGATAAAAAGCAAAAATTATAAGTTAAAAAGCCATAATTATGAGATAAAAAATTGAACTTTTAATCTCATAATTCTTTTAACTTTGTCATAATATTGACTTTTTGGCTTTTTAAGTCATAATTTTGACAATTTTTGTTTTTTTAAGATTTTTAATCTCATAATTATTACATTTTGTCATAATTTTGACTTTTTATCTCAATTCTGATTGTGTCATAATTTCAACTTTTTGTCATCATTGACTTTTTAAATCATAATTTCGACATTTTAATCTCACTTTTTATTTCATAATAATGATTGTCTACTATGTCATAATTTCAATTTTTTATGTCATAATTATGACCTGAGCATGATTTTTGGCGGAATGGACTTCCATAGAAAATAGTTTTATGTTTACACAAAAAATAAGATGCACAAGAATAAACTGAACTGATCTAAGACTATAAGATTTATTTTATTAAATATATAGATATATTTAAAATCAAAAGCTACAAAATGACTAAAACTTTAACTAAAATTAAAATGGAAAAAAATAAAAACGAATTCAAAATATGAATAAAAACTATAACAGTGTCTTTACTGAAAATGGATAGACTGGACAAGTATTCATGACCTGGTTGGAGGGAGCAAAGGCTTTTTGGCCAGACAGATAGTGTCGTCCTCCTCCAGTGTGGAAAATCTTGAACACAACAGAAGGTGGAAATCGAGGACCTGCAAATCTGAAGAGAAATTTTATTATATAAAAGAGACCGGGGCAGGTTGTCACACATTTTATTCCAGTAAATATTTCTCAGGATAGGTTTATTTTTAAGTCAGACAGAAACATTTAAATCTACAGAAAACTGATTGAACATTTCCTCTTCTGTGACAACTAGCCTCAGTCTCCCTGCTTTATTAAAAATAAAGAAATCATGTTATATTTTTCCTATCCTGCAGGAAACAAACAGGTTGCAGTTATGATTCCGATTAAGCGACGGACAGGCAATCTGATGCAAAGATTGATTTAATTGTACTTAAATTTATCTGTGACATTCTGGGCAACAGAATTATTATTATTATTTTAATATTTGCTGCCCCACAATGCTGCTTGATAAGTGTTTATATGAAATACATCTACCTGAATCGGATCTTGCACTTTAGACTGGGGTCTTTCAGGAGTTCGGCTTCTCTGGGACTGAGATGATGCAGAACTGTCAAAGCCGGACACTGTTCCTGTGACGTACACACACTTGATAGATTTTATTATAATAAAAGTGCAGAAAGGAATGTAATCTAATATATATATCTGATTTACAGTAAAACAGATGAATTTGGGGCCTGAGTAACTGGTGGAAAGAGTATGTACTGCTTTTAAAAATGACAAACATTGAGATCAGTGCATAGGCCTATTTACTGCACTGTAAAAAATGATTTTTCAATGTTGTAAAAAATTTTTGATTATTGCAGCACATTTTACCAATATATGTGACCCTGGACCACAAAACCAGTCATAAGTCACATGGGTATATTTGTAGCAATAGCCAACAATATATTGTATGGGTCAAAATTATCGATTTTTCTTTAATGCCAAAAACTGTTAGGATATTAAATAAAGATAATGTTCCATGAAGATATTTTGTAAATTTCCTACCGTAAATATATCAAAAATGTATTTTTGTGAGTGGATATGCATTGCTATGGACTTCATTTGAACAACTTTAAAGGCGATTTTCTTAATATTTCGATTTTTTGCACCCTCAGATTCCATATTTTCAAATAGTCGTACAGAATTGTCCTATCCTTTTTTTTTTTTTTTAAATTCTCCTTGTGGTCGTCAATTTTTGTGATATCAACTTCAAACTTGGTTTGACATATGGCTTTGATTTTCTAGCAATTTTAGAGTCCAAATTTTTCTGTAAAATATATATTTTGTATAAAAGATGTTCAGTTCATGACATTTGCTTTACAGTAAACTTACACTTCTAAGTTTAGTTATAAGTTATTCGTTTTTACACTTTCATTTTTCACCATTTACGTTCAGATCTATGCTCAAAAAGGGGTGACAAGCTAATTCAATGTGTTACTTGTGCTTCTTTATATCTACAGTACAGTGAAATTAATTTCTGAATGCGGCCAAAGACTACAGAATAACACAAGACAGGTCCGTCACTTTGAATGGGAAAAAGTGCAACGAGCAATATGGCGGAATAAGTCCCGCCTTCTAAATAAGAGCCAATCGCGGATTGGTAAAGTCATTGCATCACTGCAGCGGCCGTTAGAAGCTCCGGTTTCTATAGAAACAGTCAGACGCGCTTGATCCAGCCTGAAAAATACCGTTTTTTGTCATGATTCGAGTTTAGAAACTAAATTTATGAGACAGTTGTTGTCAGATTTCATTGGTGATTTCAAATATGAAATTTAATCGAAAGCCTGGCAAACAGCTTTAGAGAATTTGATATTTCCCCATTCAAAGAGATACGAGCTGCACTTGAATGCCCGAGAGCCGTTTCAAAGATGGCCGCCGAGTGAAATGACTTATCTTAAAGGGACTTTGACGCTGCAAAGAAACAAGGGAGCAGCCATCTTTAGAATTTTGTCTTTGAACTTCCATTTTCGCGTAGCTCTGTCCAAGTATAGCTAATTAGCTTATGAAATGTATTTACTTATTGTAGAGTTAACAAAGGTTATAATGAGCATTGAAGCGGATGTCATAAATGTCAGTAGACCAGGAAGATTTAAAAACGAGCCGTTCATTCATAAATCCGTAGGATCTTACCTGCATACTGTGGAAATACAAACCGGAAGACAGAACACAACGAGCGCGCGCGGCGCTGAAAAGGGGCGGTGCTACATAAGGAACTTACTGCGGAGCGTAGAGTATTCGTCATGAGTTTGAAGAGCCGTCTGTCCCTAAACGATCTCCAATATGACTGGATTCTTCTGGCACACTTCTCATAATTCTCCATTCTAAAAGAGAAAGGGTCATTATGAATATTAGAATCGATGGTCTCAGACATTATTAGGCATTTGTAAAGTTAAGAAATGCCACTCACCTCTCCTCCATAACAGTCGCATACACACGCTGATTGACATACAGTAGTGCTGAAAAACTGGCTTTGATGTTTGTTGTCAGACCAGTACACTTGTCTGTAGTGGTTGCTAGGAAACCAGTTATAAAGTTTCAGCCAAGTGACAAAGAGAGAGGATGATCAAATCTAAATTTCCAGGATGTAAAATTTCCTCCTTACAAACAAAATAATATATAATAAATATAGGCGTAAATCATTTATGGATTTGATTAAAACATCCGATTAGTTTACTGCAATACGCTTCATGAACACTAGATGGCGGGAAAACGCTGCGAAAGACTCAAATTAAATCTGATTTTGATTTAAGATTGATTTAACTTTTTATTTAATAAGCACTTTAAAAACAGTATTTCTCCTTGACTCTAAATAGAACAGAATCATTGAAAACACACAGATTACATAAAAAAATAAATAAATACATACGCTAAATAAATAAAAAACAATTATATCCATTTCTATTCTATTGAAAAATTATTATTAGAAATGAATTGTAATTTTTGTAATGTTTTTGTAAAGTCTTGATGTGAAGCTGGGGAATGTAGTGAGCGTTATGAACTCTAGATGGCGCTCTGTGCGTGAACGTCTGATCGCGGCACCTCAATGGGGGAGAAGAAGACGGGAACATGTACAAGGTGAGAATTAAAAACTTCAGCGGAGTCGTTCCGTTCGTGTTCTTGACTGTGATCCTGCTAATACTCTCATAACGCGTAAAATCGTGCGCTCTTAAGTACACATGTACAATGATTTCAGTTCAGTTAATTTTATTATAAAGATTATTTGTTTTTGAGCTTTAAGGAGGCATGTGAGGACAGGAAATACAAGGACACAGCAAAATAAAATTAACTATTTTACTTGTTTAAATAAAGATATTATTCTATCTACTATTTAAGGATGCTCTAATCCTGTAGACTGGGTTTATTGCATAACAACCCTTAGTTTGCTTAGTGTTATATTAAAATACCGGTAGTAAAAGTTCAACTCTTTTGGCTTTATTGACTGTGCCACTGTTTATGCTGAAAATATAAGATGAAATTAAAGGTTATAACGCTTTACAAACCTTATATTTTATAGTAGTTCGCCGATTTTATCTAAATGTATTAGCCTGTCTGACAACAGTGAGCTGCGGCACGTCAGCGCTCAAGTGCATTTCTAAAATTGAACACTAGATGGCAACAAAACGCCTTTAAATCCTAAAAAGAAACTGAAAGCACTGATATATATATATATATATATATATATATATATATATATATATATATATATATATATATATATATATAAATAAATACCGGTCAAAAGTTTTTGAACAGTAAGATTTTTTAATGTTTTTAAAAAGAAGTCTCTTCTGCTCACCAAGGCTTCATTTGTTTGATCCAAAATACAGCAAAAACAGTAATATTGTGAAATATTTTTACGATTTAAAATAACCATTTTCTATGTGAATATATTGTAAACTGTAATTTATTCCTGTGATCAAAGCTGAATTTTCAGCATCATTACTCCAGTCTTCAGTGTCACATGATCCTTCAGAAATCATTCTAATATGCTGATCTGCTGCTCTAGAAACATTTATTATTATCAATGTTAAAAACAGTTTTGTACAATATTTTTTCAGGATTATTTGATGAATCAGTAAATGAGAGCTATTTTTAAAAATGACATTAAAAAAATAGGTTAGGAACATTTCCTTTTGATAATATGAACCTAAAAATAATATCTTTAATATTAATATTTAATATTAACTTTTTAATATTATAAAAATATACTCAAAATTACAAAACATATACTCAAATATACATGCTGAAAATGTGAAAAACAATGACATTAAACAATTTTATTACAGTTAGTGTTATTTTAGTATTATTTCTATACTATAATAGTATTTTTATTTTGAATTAGCATTTATTTTTATATTTTTCATTTTCATTTTAATAATTTTGTTGTGCTTTTGTCATTTTTATTAGCTATTGTTTTGTTTTAAATGTTTCTATTTTGCTTTATATTTATTTCAGTGTTAGTTTTATTAGTTTTAGTACTTCAACTTTAACTTGTGTTGTTTTTATTAGTTGCCAATGCAACATTTCTTATTTTAGTTTTTCATCTACTATTTATGCTTAATTTTAGCATAATTTCAATTAACATCTTTTGTGACTAAACATATAACAAACACTAATTGTTACATGACTGAAATAACAGCTTAACTTTATACTCAACATGTATCAATGGTATTAATTTCTAAAATGCATCATGTGTTTGCAAAGGGGAAATAGAAGTGAATATCAGACAGTCTTCCTTGTCCTCAGCATTGACTGTATTTGAGATGATTTGACCTCTACTTTCTGATACCATGTTACTGTTACTCATTCAGTCCCTCACAGGGACCTTGAACGTCCTCAAAACAACTGTACGTGGGCAGTTTGAGTAAAGATATGTCTGTGTGCTTACTGTATGTTATTTCTGCTTAAACAAGAAACATTCTGCATGTGTTGACAGAGAGTACAAACCGGATTGTCTGTAGATAAAAAAGCCGTTGTAAAGTGACCAAATATGGGGGTTTGTGGATCAGGAAATTCCCTCCGACCGGTTCATTTATGTACTCTTGTTTTGTTCTGATAGGTTGGAGGGGTTGCAGGAGTCACTGGCACTCTGGGATTGATCTCAGCCTCTGTTCTGGCCGCCTCCGCTGCCGCCGATGACAAACCCAGAACAACTCTGAGTGTAGATGAGGTACTTCTTATAGACTTCACAGGGTCACATTTTAACCCTATAATCAACTAAAAAAAATGTTTTTACATGAAGAAAAGGAAGCCAGAATTTTTATTTTCGTGTCAATTAAGATCAGTATTTGTTGTACTGCCCTTAAAAATGATGGTACTGCAGCATTTTTTACTCTATTACAGTAATGAGAATCATTACAGTAATGAGGGGTGAAAATGTGCTTAATTGCCATGAAAATAATGTCAAAATACAAACAAATATTAATAGTCATATAAAGTAGGTTTAGTTTTCTTCATGCAAAATATAATTTCATATTTTTCCCTTTGACTTTAGGGTGAAATTTGACCCAACAGTACCTGAATGATCTGTCCTTCTAATCTGTATTACAAACATTAAACTCAAGAGTAAAATGTCGAGATGTAAACGAGAGTTTTACATTAAAATCAAAAGTTTATGAGCTGCGTTGTTTTATAATGTTTCCTGGGGTGCACTTATAATGTTAGTATACTTAATACATCAAAAATGGTCATAATTTAGAAATAAAAGTCAGTTTTCCTACCCTGATTTTAGCCCTCTGATTTGAACGCTCTGTTTTAAGGGGCGTGTCTGCTGTGAGACTTCAGTGTAAACGCCCACTGCTGTGATTGGATAACATTTTGCATATGAAATAGCTAAGTGTTACTCTCTCGAAAACGTTTAGCACGTTTTTACTTTTATAGCTCTCAAGGTTAACTAATCGAGAAAAGTGATGATTATAGCATTACATTTAGATCTATGGCATTATATTGAAAGGTTGCAGTGATGAACATTGTAGCCAAACCAGACATGCTGAGCGCATGAAAGCAGTGATCTCGTCATTGCAGCTCAGTTTGCGCGCACTAACGAATGCTTTCATCATAACTAACAGCGCAAAGTGATGTAAGAGATTCATTGAATAAAACGGGAGTTTCGGTGCGAGTCCAGAACTCAGTCACTGATAAACTCAGGCTATTTGATTCCAAGTTTTTTTCATGCAAAATATAATTTCATAGTTTTTCCTTTGACTTTGGGGTAAAATTTGACCCGGATGTTCATGAAAACCTGAATGATCAGTGTTGCAAACCAGAGTTTAATGTTAAAGGTGCAATATGTAAGAATTTTGCAGTAAAATATCCAAAAACCACTAGGCCAGTGTTATATATTTTGTTCACTTAAGTACTTACAATATCCCAAATGATTCCAACTATTTGTAAATCGTTAGAAAATTGCAGTTTTAACCAAGGCTCCGGGACGCGTGAGGAGTCGCCTGTTAATGGCGTCATACTCGCGTTACCCTCGGTTTCCGGTTTTATTTTGTAGAAACCATGGAAACACCAAAGACGCTTTAATATATTACATGTTTTAATAGACAAGGGAACAACTGTTTTAATATATTTATAGACAGAAAACTAATTATTGTTATATAGCTCAACACATTTAGTCTTATTGTTTAAATCTAATTTTCTTGATTTTTTGCGAGTACCATGTTTTACCATGCCTCAGAGAAAAACACTATTTTGTCAAGTAGCTAACATAACATAATCAGATGCAGCTTTATTTTTAGTAACAGTATCATACAATACGTTTTAAAATTAATTGCATGCCATTTATCAACACAAACAAGTGTCTCACAGCAGCCACCGAGCGAATGCACAGAGTAACGTTAAAACATCATTTTCAACACTCTCAAATGTATCTAATATGATAAACAGAGCTGTGTTTCCTCATACTCATGACCGGAAAAGCAGAAGCGGAACCGGTGACTGGAATAATAAAAGTCACGCTGCTCGTGAGGCGTGTGTTGCGCAATCGCTCCAGCGGTCTCGTTCAGCTCCACAACACTCGGTCCTGCTCTGCTTCATACTACAGTAATGTTAATAATCGCATCCATGAACATGATTTCTTCCCGAGTCCGATTGTTTCCACCGGCTGTGATGTGAAGACCACATGTCCCAAGATTCCGCACTCAAACTTGGCGTCATCAAGCTACGCCTTTGTTTTGAATAGGCCTCTAGCGACCTCTAGTGGACAGAAAATTCTACATATTGCACCTTTAAGGAAATGATGGTCATTGACACTATAACAACGTTGCTTTTGTAGCTGTCTCTCTACACGACACCGCAGCAGAAGATCCAGTATGTGGAGCCTGAGAAAGGGTCGGTGGAAGAGGGCATTTCCACACTGAGAAAACTAGCAGAGCCTTATACCACCTGGTGCCAGGTACAGACTAGATTAACACACTCACCTTACGTCACACACAGATTAACTGTAAACAAGCTCGGCTGGTTCAGGATGCTCACTCACACAGTCTCTGTCCTAGTTCTACAACAGCAGAGAGTATTCAGCTTGTGTACTGGCCAAAAAAGTAGATCGCACTATTTTATGCATTAAACTCACTCATTAGCAGCATGAGCATTCAGTAGATGCAGCATAATCTGCTAATCTGCTCTGCATGGCTTTTCTATCTCTTCATTTCATGACAGAATATGTTCCTAATTATTATCTACAATACCAGAATCTCTCTACAATCATGTACGACACTCACTAGAATAATTAAATCATTAATAACAGCTGGAAACCACCAATCAGCCAGGATATCACACAAATTCAAGTCCAGATCATATATAACATTTTTTATTTTTTTAGTTTGGGATGAAATATTTTTTCCCCATAAAGAAAAAGAAGGCTATTTAATAAATAAATAATGCAATGTCACAATGCAAAATTATTATTATTATTAATCTGAATGGTCCTAAAACTGGATGTTGTATTTTTCTATTCCTGCTTTTGATTTTGGGATGAAATGAGATGAAAAACATGTTTAACTCAACCAAAATAATTTATAACATTCAAGACTGCATTATAATATTAGTAGAAAAATCTTGTAGATCTTAAAATAAATATATAAATCTATAAATATCTAAAATCTAATTGACAAATAATTCTGTCTAGCTTAGCTGATTTGATAACTCTCGAAATTCACTTTTGTTTTGTTTTTTTGTTTATTTTTAACTCTGAATTAGAGCTGCATTCTATAAGATTTACGTGCATTTGAAAGTTTTTAGTTTATTAGGCACAGAAAAAATACTGTTTTGAATGTGATTTTACACACAACAGACCTTAAAGGATCAAAGGTTCAGCATCTGTGACCTGCTGTCCATCACCACAGAGAACAACAATAAATAGTCCCTCAGTTTGTAAAAACAAGCAAAAATCATGTGTACAGTGATGCACTTACAATAAATCCATAACTCTAATCTAGTACTTACCAGAGTACAACAGAGACTTCTTATATTACACTAAGTGCATTACTGTGAACATGATTTTTGTTTGTTTTTACAAATTGAAATGGAAAGTTCTGATTATTTTCTGTGCTAATCAACACCTAGAACATTATCTGAAGAGAAGCAAATGAGGTTTATAGAGTTACACTAGTTTCTGAATGTTTGGAGATAAATTATGGAATGCAGCTCTTTCTTTTAATCTGTGACTCTTTGCATTGTGATTTATAATCATTTGAAATTCATGTTGATGATTTGGTTCCTCTTCATTGCGGTTGTGATTTTGCCGTCTGGTCCTGGTTGCTGGTGGTCTGATCCGCGTCCAGCAAACGGCCAGTTCGGCCAAACAGACAGTCCAGGTACCCATGAGCACTTGCACACGTCATCACGCACGCTGCTCGCAGATCTGCTTATGTTCGGAGTAGCTTACTGCATACAAGATAACTTGAGGATTGTGATGAGGTTATGCGACAAGAATGCAGCATAATACTGATGAAGTGGTTTCACATACTATTTTTAAAAATAGATAGCAGTATTCAGTGAACACTGTGCAGTAAGTATGCTTCATTTCCAAACATATAGTCATTGTGTTTGCTTGTGTGGCCCAGATACCTTACATCTGTCATTATAAGTGAAAGAAAGTACCAAAGATTATTGCATTATCAACGACTGGTTTTAAACACTCTCGCTTTTGCACTTGTTCAGATAAAGTCTCGTTCCAGTCAGCGCTGCCGTGTTGGGCTGCTCGGGATAATTGCAAATCATGCATTTAAAAAAAATCTTCAAATTTTCCTTTTCAGCCTAAATTATGCCATGTTAAATCGCAGTTCTATGCGCAGTCTATACGCAGTTCAATTTTATGATGAATAATTTCATTTGTGCTTTTTTTGAATATTCCCATTTAGCTTTTTCCCATTTTAGATTTAATTTTAGTACTTTAGCTTTTGTTGCCAATGCAACATTTTTTTTTTTTAAGTTTAAATTAATGTACTATTTATATTTTATTTTATTTACAAAAATGATATTTAATCATTTTTGTTTTAATTAACAGTAACAGCACTGATGTCTGTTGACTTTATTCCCTGAGGCCTGTTGTATGAAGCCGGTTTGAGATTAGTTTGAGCTCAAGAAGGTGAACTGGTTTTTAGCCGTGTTCATCATCATGGTAACTTACACTACACAGCTAACCTGATCGAAAGCAGGTTTTATTCTGGGTTAGAGATCACAAACTAAAACTGGACCAATCAGCTGTGAGCAAAGTGACATATAAATATCTCATGTAATAAAGCCACTCCCCCTGTATCTCTCGCTCCAAATTAAAGCAGTTATAGTGAAAAAATTTAGAGACAAAATTGCCCATCTTTTGCTGCTAATTAATATATTTATATTAATTATAATTATGTATAATTCATATAATAATTATTATATGAATTGACAATTAATATTATGCTTTGCATTTAAATTAATATAAATGTATATAAATACAATTTAAATATATAAAGCTTTTAAACTGATTTTGAGTTCTTTATGAACCTATATAAATTACTATTTAAATTCAGTTGAAACTCATGCATTGATATAGTCATAGTATAATTTTCTTTCAGCTGCCTTCTCAAACTCTCACTGCAGCAGCAGTTTATTCCTGCCTTGTAAATGCGCTTAAATTTATGATATTTTAAAAAAACGATCTCTTAATCTTCAACAGAGAAGTGAATTGCGCCGACTCCCTAGCGAGAAGTCAATCAAACTGATGCTTTCCACGTTCCATGTGATTGGCTGTTCGCTGCAGATGTCTTTAGAGTTAATCACAAATGCTGGATCAAACACTTGCTGTGTCACAATTCACATACTTATATTACGCCCTAAAAGTATGTATTGCTTTTTGTGAAAGAGTACATGCATACGTTAATGACATGATAGTATGTCCCAAAGCTTAATCTTCTGCAACACACTCAAAAGTATGTACTCTTTTTGTGAAGAAAAAGTACATACTTTTGAGTGTGTTGCAGAAGATTAAGCTTTGCGATATACTATCATGTCATAAAATTGTGTCTTTAACAATCACTCTGTCATATAGTTATACGCATCATGTAAACTGTAAACGGTAAACTGGCCTGTCAATCATCTTGTCACAGATAAAATCCTTCACATTTTATTTAATTTAATTTCCTACCTTATTGGAGAAAAGCAGCAGCATATTGATCTTTCAGTCGTGGGTCTTTCATGCAGAGACTCTCCTCATTTAAAGTTTAATGGCCAAATGGATCTTTATAAAAGTCCACGTTTGTTGCAGATGAAATATAACACAGATAACATTGAATAAATCTTTCTCTCATGTTAAATGTTAATTATTAGTCACTCAAACCCCTTTACGTAAACCTCTTTACTTAACCGTTGGTCGCGCACATCCGCCATGTTTGTAGTTTTTAACAGTTTTTATTCGTGTTTGTAGTTCTGAACCAAATTCTCTCCAAAGTGCAATGGGTTGTGGGCAACATTTAGTCGTTAGAGTGTGAACGGATCAACACTTAGGAAATTTTGGCATACTCTTTTCAATATACTATGCTTTGGGACACACTTATTCTAATCTCACATACTATTTAGGGTGTATAGTATGCTCATTGGGACACAGGGAGTGTGTTGACAGAGAACGTTTATAGCGAGCAGATTGGATTTGTATGGTTTTGTCAACTCTAAACCTACTCTGAAACTCAGAGTTTGTTCAACTAGCTTCATGCAACAGACCTCTGATGGAAAATGCTGCTATCAGCTGTGCAGGACGTTCTTAAAGTTCTCTTGAGAGCTTCTGCTTTTAATGCACAGCATGCATCTGTCCAGAAAGACATCTGATGGTACAGTGTGTGAATAAAGAGTGTCCACCAACATCACAAAGTGGAAAAATAGTCTCATGCAATGTCATAATGAAGACAAACTTTACAGCAGCTGATAAAGTGTTTGACACATTGCCAGTCTTGCCCTGTCACTCTGCCCTCACTCTAGAAGAGTTTTATCAGGCATAAACCACATGAGGAGGAAAGGACACACTGACCCACATCTGAAAGCAGAACGCCTTAAAATAAGTGAAATTCTGCTGAATTTCATATGTCAGCATGTTAACCTCTGCCTCACCCAATGGTGTGAGTTTGGGGCAGGACTCTATCTTTGTCTGACCAATTGCATACGGCGGGACCTGTTTGAAAACAGTCATTATTTTTGCAATCCCATTTGGTAAAGCCACACACTCCAACTTGAAACATGGTGCTACAGTCATGTTATTAGCTTAAAACAATGCAATTCGACAATGTTTAATAAACAATCACACAATTCAGTGTTATCTTAGTGTGACATACAGTATTATAGTATTTATTAATATTTTTGTTTTTTTATTTTAGTAATTTTGTGCTTTTGTCTTTATTAGTTTTTAGTTTAATTACTTCTCTTTAGCTGTATTTTTTTATTTATTTTAGTTTTAGTATTAGTCATTTTAATACTTCAACTTAATTTATTTCAGTTAGTTGCCAATGTAACATTTCTAATTTTGTATTCTAATTTAAAATTTAAAATTATCTAAAATTTGTATTTTTAGTTAATTTAAATAAAGCTGAAATAAAATAAATGTTTTAATATTATACACTACCAGTCAAAAGTTTGGAAACGGTAATATTTTTAATGTTTTTAAAAGAAGTTTCATCTGCTCACAAAGGCTGCATTTATTTAATTAAAAATACAGTAAAAACAGTAATATTGTGAAATATTATTACAATTTAAAATAACTGTTTTCTGTTTGAATATATTTTATAAAGTAATTTATTCCTGTGATCAAAGCTGAGTTTTCAGCATCATTACTCCAGTCTTCAGTGTCACATGATCCTTCAGAAATCATTCTAATATGATGATCTGCTGCTCAAGAAACATTTATTGTGTACAATTTTTTTTTTCAGGATTCTTTGATGAATAGAAAGTTCAAAAGAACAGCATTTATTTGAAATATAATCTTTTGTAATTATAAATGTCTTTACTGTCACTTTAGATCGATTTAATGCATCCTTGCTGAATAAAAGTATTAATTTCTTTCATTTCTTTTCAAAAAAATAAAAATAAAAATTCTTACTGACCCCAAACTTTTGAACGGTAGTGTATAATGTTACAAAAGCTTTGTATTTCAGATAAATGATGTTCTTTTGAACTTTCTATTCTTCAAGGAATCCTGAAAAAAAAAGTACACAACTGTTTTCAACATTGATAATAATCATAAATGTTTCTTGAGCAGCAGATCAGCATATCAGAATGATTTCTGAAGGATCATGTGACACTGAAGACTGGAGTAATGATGCTGAAAATTCAGCTTTGATCACAGGAATAAATTACTTTATAAAAAGAAAACAGTTATTTTAAATTGTAATAATATTTCACAATATTACTGTTTTTACTGAATTTTTAATTAAATAAATGCAGCCTTGGTGAGCAGACGAAACTTCTTTTAAAAACATTAAAAATCTTACCGTGTCCAAACTTTTGACTGGTAGTGTGTATATATATATATATATATATATATATATATATATATATATATATATATATATAATATTTTTAATAGTTTTAGTTAACTTTTGCATACAATCTTCAAAGCCATTTTGTTTAATCTTGAATTTGTACTTATTTAATAGTTGTCTTTAGTTTACTCAAGTGCTTCACTTTTGCATATCCAGATTCTATCTATCAGATATATATTATCTTGTCTCTTAGGGCACATATAGCAGACTATCTGATTTCTAAGATATAGACTCTTATATCTCTGTCGCTCATGCATTATAGGTTTATGGCTACTGATAAAGATTTGTCTAGGAGGTGCATTTAGCAAATTTTAAAATATAACCTAGACATTATGAAGTATGCTAATAAACCTTTGGACTCTGCAGAAGTTCACAAAGGTTCAAAGAAATAGTTCAGGCAAAAATGAGAATTCTGTCATGTCATTTCAGACCTGTATGACACTAAATTAAGTGATTCTTATAAAGTAAAAACAACTAGTGATCCTCATTCCTCAATTCTGAAAGTAACAGTGTAACGAGTAACATTCTGTTTTTGTATCTGATCTCAGGGTGTTTATGGAACGGTGAAACCCAAGGTTGACAGCACTGTACAGTTTGGGCAGAGTAAGCGAACACACCTACACAAACACAACATGACTTTTTCAATAAACTTACATCAGTGAAGTGAATCTTTTGCACTGTAATCCAGACAGTTATGCCTACTTGAAGAACCCTCCGCCTGAGTTTTACCCCAGAGCTGGAATCATCAGCTTCGCTGGGATCCTGGGCCTTTTCCTAGGAAGAGGTAGTGAAAGTTTAATTGATATATTTCAGAGCTCATGAACCTGCGTTTCATTAAAGGTGTAGCGTGTAGATTTTAGCTGCATCTAGCGCTGAGGTTGCAAATTGCTCTCAGTCCACTGCTCACCCCTCCCTTTCGAAGCACATAGAGAGCTACAGTGGCTGACACAGGACAAAGATGTCATCGTCTGAGACAGCAGAGAGTAACCAGTCAAGCTATGAGGTTTCTTCTTATTTTTAACAAAGAACAGTCTCTGCTTCTAATAAACCAGACGACGATGACGACTACTACTACTTCTTCTTTGTGTGTATTCAACATAGTGACGATGCAAGCTGCTTCTAAAAACACCAGTGAAGAAGAACAACATAGTGATGAAACACGCTCTGTAGAGCAGTTTGTCAGAGGTGTAAAGTACTTGAGTAAATGTAACTAGTTACTGTACTTAAGTATCTTTTTGGCTACTTTGTAGTTGTACTGAGTATCAAAGATATTGGCAACTTTTACTCTCTACTTGACTACATTTTTAAGCAAGTAAATGTACTTTTTACTCCACTACATTTGTGATGAGTTATGCAATTACAAGTTACATTTTTCATGGCACCTAACTTTTTCTGCAGCAGTTTGTTTCTGATATAAAGAAGCGATATCGCCATCTAAGGGCATTGAAGGTACTATATCTTGTGCATTTTGCCTTTACTCACCCAAAACTTGTCAGCAAGGCTACTTTACGTGAATGTGAGCGCATTAGCGGGTAGTTGCTGATCGCAGATGTTTTATTTATTAGATGAGGAAATGACTGCAGCTGGTGATGAGGCTCAAACCAGCACATACAGCTGTAGACGTTTAAAAGGTTGTTGTGTTGACCTTGATATATTGCAATATTGAGGTGTTCAGTTTTATTTTGATTTTAGAAAATAAACTTGTTTTCTCATCTTACAAATCAATTGTTTCTTATTTTCACTGGCACTCTCTCAGGACTAGCCTACATTCAGCATGAGTAAAACACTTAAGTACTGTTAAAATCAGATACTTTAAGACTTTTACTCAAGTCGTATTGGAATTGGTTACTTGTAACTTGTAGTGGAGTCATTTTTGATGTAAGGTATCAGTACTTTTACTCAAGTATGGTTTTCAGGTACTCTTTACACCTCTGCCGTTTAGGTCTGCTGTAGAAATATGCCGGCGCAAAATAGCGACTTAACATGTAAGTGGACCCGTGGTGTATGTAGATAGAAATGGCTCATTCTAAGGTAATAAAACATAACGGTTCATTATGTAAGGTCTTTATACACCACTGAAAACATAGTTATGTATATTATATTATATTGCATTTCTGTCAATATATCCTCCCAAAATTTACACATTGCACCTTTAAAGGGACAAAAATATGAACTGACCTAAAACTTTATTTGCGGTCTTGCAGCTACTGATATTTTAAATACAAAACCATTCATAACTTTGGGGTCGGTAAGATTTTTAATGTTTTTGAAGTCAGAATAAGTCTCTTCTGCTCACCAAGGCTGCGTTTATTTGATCAAAAACACAGTAAAAATTGTGAAATATTATTACAACTTAATATGCATGTTTTTTGTTTTTTTTTGAATGCATTTTAAAATGTAATTTATTTCTGTGATCAAAGCTGAATTTTCAGCATCATTACTCCAGTCTTCAGTGTCACATGATCCTTCAGAAATCATTCTAATATGCTGATTTGCTGCTCAAGAAACATTTCTGATTATTATTTTTTATTATTTTTGTGGAAAATGCACGATTTTGCTTTTCAGAATTCTTTGATAAATTTTGAAAGAACTTTATTCTACAAATTTATAGGATTATTTCACTTTCAAATGAAAATTACCCCAAGATTTACTCACCCTCAAGCCATCCTAGGTGCATATGACTTTCTTCTTTCAGATGAACACAATCACAAATATATTAATAAATATCCTGACACATCCGAGCTTTATAATGGCAGTGAACGGGACCAACGAGTATGAAGCTGAAGAAAGTGCATCCATCCACATCCATCCATCATAAACATACTCTACACGGCTCCAGGGGTTAATAAAGGCCTTCTGAAGCGTTTGTGTAAGAAAAATATCCATATTTAACAAGTTATGAAGTAAAATATCTAGCTTCCATATTCAACTTACAAAGAAAGTGTAACGCCTCTCACAGTTCAAAACGCTTACGCTACATCCTACGCCTTCCCTATTCAACTCACGGAAAAAGCTCAACTGATGCGACGCCAGATCCATTTTTTTCCAAAAGTTGCATACGAAAGTCGGTCTGGCGGAAGCTAGATATTTTACTTCATAACTTGTTAAATATGGATTTTTTTTTAACAAACGCATCGTTTCACTTCAGAAGGCCTTTATTAACCCCCCGGAGCCGTGTGGAGTACGTTTATGATGGATGGATGTGGATGGAGACACTTTCTTCAGCTTCATACTCGTTGGTCCCGTTCACTGCCATTATAAAGCTCGGATGCGTCAGGATACTTATTAATATATCTCCAACTGTGTTCATCAGAAAGAAGAAAGTCATATACACCTAGGATGGCTTGAGGGTGAGTAAAGCTTTGGGTAATTTTCATTTGAAAGTGAACTAATCCTGTAATGTGTCCTATTAAATTCTTTCAAAATAAATTAATAAAATCTGACTGACCTCAAACTGTTGAACAGTAGTGTAAGTTTTAGAGTTATTTTGTACTTTAGGCTCCAGGCTGAAGAGACTGATCTACCCTACTGGTCTAATGGCTGTGGGAGCGTCCATGTATTACCCTCAAGAGGCAGTGACCATCGCAAAGGTAGATGTGTCTCGAGTTCCTGTGTGCCTTGATTTTTATTGGCTGTAGGGTTGTGAGAGGTTATCGTCTGGGACTGTGTTTTTGAGCGTTCATGTGCAACAGCGCTGATGAGACGCGCCATAAAGCGAGAGGAGGAGGAAAAGGGCGAGGTGACGATCTGTAACTTTCCACCACATCAGCCCAGTTTAAAAACAGCAGATGAAACACATTCCTAAAAACTCCCAAGGACACAAACTGAGCCTCACGCTGGGATGTGCATCAACACTGCGTTATCAGCCGTTTGTCTGTTTTGATAGTAACTAATATGGTCTTTGCAGTGGAAAGTGGTCTGAACCTCTCTCGCTATCTCTCGCCGTCACACGCGTCCTGCTGAAACCCTGTCAACACACATCATGACACAAGCGAGCGGTTTTAGATTAGAATCTCTCTAAAGGGCAGTTTCAAAGCTGCATGTCCTCGTCCTGTCAGATATGCTGAGAGATATGTCCTGAACAGCCAGCGGGGTCACTGGGTAAAAACGTAAAACAGCCCAAAATAGGCAGACACCAGAATTAGGCTGTTTTCACACTTGGTTTGATTGCTTGGTCTGATTTGACCCTGATGCCCCCTCAGGCCACATAATGTGGTCAAGGTTATTTGGATTATTGCATAGACCAGTTTGCTACACTACTATACCATCTGGCCCCAAAGTGCAGTGCACTTTCTTTATTGATGGCCATTCAAAAGTAGCTTATAACTTATAAATTGGAGGTATTTTATTCAGTACACAAAAAAAATCTTAATAATTTTGTCTTGTATTCCAGTATATCTAAACATTCTTAAAAGGCACAATATGTAAGATTTTTGGATTAAAATATCCAAAAACCACTAGAACAGTGTTATATATTTTGTTGATTTGTGTACTTACATTATCTTGTCCACAAGATAACGTAAGTACAAGTTCACAAGACTTGTGTACTTAAAATATGTGTACTTAGAATATTTTGTCCTCAAAGTTAATGTGTTAGAAGCAGGAAAAATGGGCAAGCGTAAGGATTTGAGCGAGTTTGATAAGGGCCAAATTGTGATGGCTAGACGACTGGGTCAGAGCATCTCCAAAAATGCAGCTCTTGTGGGGTGTTCCCGGTCTGCAGTGGTCAGTATCTATCAAAAGTGGTCCAAGGAAGGAACAGTGGTGAACCGGAGACAGGGTCATGGACAGAGGCAATGTGATGCTTTGGACAATGTTCTGCTGGGACACCTTCCATCCATGTGGATGTTACTTTGACACGTACCACCTACCTAAGCATTGTTACAGATCATGTACACCCTTTCATGGAAACGGTATTCCCTGGTGGCTGTGGCCTCTTTCAGCAGGATAATGCTCCTGCCACAAAGCTAAAATGGTTCAGAAGTGGTTTGAGGAGCACAACAACATTTGAGGTGTTGACTTGGCCTCCAAATTCCCCAGATCTCAATCCAATCGAGCATCTGTGGGATGTGCTGAACAAACATGTCTGATCCATGGAGGCTCCACCTCACAACTTATAGGACTTAAAGGATCTGCTGCTAACATCTAGGTGCAGATACCACAGCACACCTTCAGGGGTCTAGTGGAGTCCATGCCTCGATGGGTCAGGGCTGTTTTGGCAGCAAAAGTGGGATAGATTTTATATGTATGTATATATATATATCCTTGTCATGTATTATTGCCTTTCTGAATGAGTTTAATTCATACATTGAAAATCCTGTTTATGATATCATGCTGAAATGCATTGAATTTTAAGCAGCAAGAACACACATTTATTGTGAAATTAAAATACAATTTTATTTTTTACTGGTAATGCATCACATTTAAGACCAGATTTCCAAAAGCTTAGACCTCCAGTAACATTAGGCCATTCAGCAGTTGAAACACACAATAAAATATACATATACACAATATATATTTTATATATATATATATATATACACACACACACACAAAAAAAAAAATCCCTGTATGTGTGAATAACTCATTACACTGAGGTGACCTTTTTTATCTTTCCACAACACAGAAAACAGGAGACTCCATATATGACTTAGCACTTCAGGCTTATGTTACTGTGGAGAAGCTCATCAAAGACAAACCAGCCTCAAAGAAGAGTCAGCAGAAGGTGAGTTTGTCTCTTCTTACACATTTATAATACGGTATACATTTTTACATTAGCATTCACTGGGAATCAAACCCCATGCTGTTTGAGCTACAGATACAGCAGATGTTGTGTTTGGAAACACACTGAGCTTTAACTTCACTTTGTGTTTTAATAGGATCAAGCGGAAACAAGTTCCAGCGGGGAGACCAAAGCTTAGGTACAAAATAATAAACACGACACAGGTGTACAAAATGAATAAACATTTTATGAAGTCATATAAAGCCCTTTTCCATATTGCACTGATAATTTTTTACACATAAAACATGTTAAATGATAGTAAAATTGCCAGATTACCTTATTCAGTGAGTGTCCCACACTAAAACCCACTTTTCTGAGCTGTTGTTTTAGTGAATCACTTTAATGAACATTATCATCCAATCACAAATGAACACAATACCTTTTTTTTTTTTTTTTTTTTTTTTAAATGTTTTGCTTTAACTGTTTTATTTAAGATAAATGCTGCTTGGTGTAATATTTTGATAACTAATGCAATGACATTCAGGCATGTTTAAGTGTTTCAGCTGTGCTGTTTTTCATAGTACTACCAAATCTTCACTTTCTCAGAAATCATCATGACTTTCCCTTGCTGTGTTGTTTGTTTATAGGTACATCATCACGTCTCAGGTTATTGTGATACGGCTGATGTGGGATATCTATTCGCTCACTTTTATGACCTGCTTTTGCACTAGCCACTTCCTCTTTTCAATCAGGGAGGAGTAAGTGGTCTGTCTGGAAAGTTTTTAACTTGAAAAAAATACTGGGATTGTGTTAAAAATTCACTGGTGTATCAAAATAAATTATATATACATTGATGTGATGGTGCGATTTCTGACTTATATATAGTAGAAGGTTAATAGGAAACATTATTTGGGGTTGGCATGTACTGTTTGAGTCTGAACTTCCTCTTTCTATGCAAACAAAACTGAAACTGGAAGCATTAAAACAACCGCTGAACTGGTTTTGTCTTGATATAGACGTCTGCTTGTTTCCAAACAGCGTCACCTGATTAAAACATTTTCTAAAGGATGTCATTATGCCTAGTCAACTTGATGTGTGTTATGACAAAGTACCGCAAGAACCATTTGAAAGCATATGGAGCCACGAGTCGCTCTCGTGGTTCTTTGATGTCATACACCGACTGGTCTGCGCAGCGTCACCTCAAGTCGAACACACCTACTTTTTAACCTGTCTGTTAGAAGAAAACTACTTGTCAAGATATGATTTTATATTTTGAAATGTCCCAGAGAAAAACTCTGCAGCAATGAACTAAAAAAGAGTTGCTAGTGTTTCTTTTACATCCTGATCCAACAAGGACCAATTACTAGGACCAATCAGTGATCAATCACACAGTCTCATTCTTAAAGTATAAGCTTTATTTTAAACGATACATTGCAGGTGTATCAACTATTGTCGTTTTCCCAACTCTGTTCCTGGAAGCACACCAACAGCGCACATTCTGGATGTCTCCTTTCTACTTCTGGTCTTGGAGTCTCTACTAAACAGGCTGACGAGTTGAGTCAGGTGCGTTTGATTAGGAGGATGTGTCATGCTGGTGTACCTCCAGGAACAGGGTTGGGAAACACTGATCTACTCTATTGCTGTCAAAATGCTCCTTTAACTTTCTCCTGCACTGGCATCTACTTGGATGACATCTTGAGTAGGTTGCACTTGTCAATCTCGTACAGACGCCATCCCTCCTCGTGGGAGAGATCCGAAGCTCCGCGCCGCTTGTAGAACTCGATGGAGGACGTGTTCCACTCGGCCACGATGAAGTGCATACCGCTGCATCGAGTCTTCACTGCCGTCTACAGACAAAAATATAATAAGTTTAAAATGATTTAAACCCATAACAAGAAAAGTATTTAAGGTTCTAATGCAGTATGTATACCTCACTCAGCATCTTCAGGATTTCAGAGCCCATCCCATAACCTGAATGGCAGAGAAATACATTTATATTATTATAGATGACCATTTCAAAGACATTCTTCTTTGTTTACAGCAGTGGTAGCAGTTTTTAGCATCTGTTCATACCTCTGAATTCCTTCATCACATAGAAGTCTTCTAGATAAAGCAGCTTCCCAATCCAGGGGTCATAAGTGAAGTAGTACATGGCAAAACCAACCACTGTATAACCTAAAGTGGACATCGTGAGGATTAAAGAGAAGAGAAACTAACGGGACGCTGATTCAGCTGCTCTGACGTCACTTCTAATGCATGACGCAGACAGATAAATTGTAAAAAATTCCATCATAAAAATAACCTTAGCTGTAACAATATTGTATCCACAATGAAAATGTGTGTAGCTCATAGTTATTTTTTGGAATAAAAACACTGATGTTGTCGTTAACTTGCCATCAAGAGACTGTTTATCTTTCGGTACTTCAGCGACGACGCAGTGGTAAAACGGATGATCTCCGAAACCGTCCTCGAGCAACTCTGAAAAATAAACAGGCCGAAATAATCATCATACGTTCAAAAACATCCACATATTATACACTGAAACGAAAACAACTGAACCGAATAACAACTGTATAACGTTACCTTTCTCGGTCAGGACGACCTGTTCCTCCATTTCCTCAAATTTCGCAAGTTCCTAAAATTAATTAAATAGCGTAAATTATTCCACAAACGACCAGTACATAAACATTTTCTATACATTTATTTAAAAAATGAAGTAAAAAAAAATAATATTAATAATACGAAACGTTATACGCATGCGCAGTAGCTCTGTTTTTACCTTTATGAGTCGCAGTATGTCTGATACGTCCTTGGGCTCGGCTTTCCGTAATATAAACTTGTCCATTTTCTTCTTTTACTCTTTTTCCCTTTTCTTACTAGTCCTCGGTATGTGAAATGTAGTAAGATTTGTTTCTTCATTCGGTTCCAAGGGGGCTACCCTCAGCAGAAAGTCTGGGTTTCTCACCCTGTCAATGAAGAATTACATGAAGTCGTCGCCGGAAGCGCTTTGACTGAACGTTAAGCTCGAGCGCTATTTATATGCTGGGCGCTGACGTCACGACAGGAAGTACTGAGTTTACTCACATCAGTAGTACAGCAAGATAACCAGTATGAACCAGATCAAAGATGCAGTACTTTCGGATATTGTGTCAAGGTTGCCAACCAATGGAGTCTGAGACACTGATTCTGTCCTTTTATAAATATTTTACACATGCTTACAACTGGTTGTAGTTCCATAGACTGTAAAAAATGTAGTTCACTTTTTTTTTTCGGCACTTGAGAGAACACAAAATTACTATAAGATGATTAATAATGAATTAATATTAAATTAGAACTATTTTTTTTTAATTATAATATAATTTCATGGTTCATAGCTACAACAACAACAACAAAAAACTGATATGAATATCTAATGATCGTAGAATGATTCAACAACACTAAATATTTCACTAAATATTCATATATTTCTTAATTTTATCATAACCGTTTGTTTTAAATGTTTATTTAAACCCACAGCATATATCAAAGTACAAAAGCATCATCAGATACTATCATTGTACCACCACGAGGGACCTAAACACTGAAAATTATTTCAAATACAAATACAAATGTTATTTGACTGCAGAATCCTTTGCTTTATTTTCTAGTCCTCATAGTGTGTCATTATATCAAGCCAAGACAGGAACAGCATATTTCACAGTTTGCACAAAATCCTGTTGCCTAACTCGACTGCTAGCAACTACTTGAGCTCGAACATTCAAACAATTAAATGAATAGTTCACTCAAAACTGAAAACTCTGCTTTCATTTACTCACATATTTACTGTATATGTGTTTATATCGTCTGCAGAAACAAGCACGGAAACTCTGCAGACGTGAGATCAAACGCTTCACACGTAGCAGAACGAAAAAGTAGACTTCAAAGGCTAATGCACTGCTGAGTGAAAACAGGATATATTAAAATATTTCCATAATTATCATTTGTGATGATGCTTTGTCTGCAGATTTAGGGATACTATTTTTGTCAGCGTGTCTCATTAGGTCAAACAGAGTGCGAGCAACCGTGGATAAACATTGTTTTTGATAATGGAGATTGATGTCACAGATATCGATATACAAAGGCATGGATTATCATGCATCAATGCAATGATAGGTATTTCAAAGGTTGAATAATACTTTAAGAATAGTAATTACCTTGCCCTTCAAAGCTGTGATCAGTCAAATGAAACACCATTATGTAAATAAGAATATTTATGTGACATTATTATTGTTTAAAGTGCCAGTCAAAACATCCAGTGTTAAATTAACACTTTCAGTGTCACCCGGTGTTTATATAAACACTGGCAATGTTAATTTAACACTAACAGTGTTCATTTAACACTGAAGGTTTTAGTGGATGTGCGTGACGTGTACTCCAAGAATAGTCAAGTTAGATACGATTATTAACAGTATAATAATGTCTTTGCAATGCAAAATACATATTTCATGCAATGTGTATGCAGTGCTTTTTGCTGTGAAATCTTTAATGATTTTTATAAAGTAACTGGAATGAAGCAACTTACGTTTATTTGATTATCCATACATCATATTTTAGAAATATCATTTTAATATGATAATGAAATGTTTATTTGTTCATCTCTTAATCATCATTGTATTCATTGCATTGTTTTTCCCCCACAATAAAAACTACACTCTAAAAAATGTTGGGTTAAAAATGAACAAACCCAGCGGTTGGGTTAAATGTTTGACAAACCTGTTGTGGCCAGTTTTATTTAACTCAACTATTGTTTAAAAATTACTGTATGGCTGGCATAAAATGAACACAAAATATGTTGGAAATTAAAAATCAGACACATAATTAGAGGCAACAATAATAATCAAAAGGTGAACATTTATTAATACGCAGTTTAATAAATGTTTATTGTTTAAGTATTATTCATTAAACTTATTAATAAACGTGCCTTTGTTAAACATTAATAAATGTTCATTTCCAACCTATTTTGGGTTCATTTTAAGTGAACAATACAGTCATTTTTAATGAATAGTTGAGTTAAATAAAACTACCCAGCAGGTTGGGTCAAACATTTAACCCAACCGCTGAGTTAAACCAACTCATTTGGCCATATAAATATCAGCATCTGCACCAGTTTTTTTGCTCAGTTTGGGCTTCTGAATAAAACTGGTAAAACTTTCTTTTAGCCCCACTATCTCTGGATGTTTACAGTAGCCCATAACTAAGCACAGGCATTTTTGTGTTTTTCCGGTTACAGTTTCAGTCCATGAGCTGGACTGTATTTCTGAATGGGATACAATCAGCACTGACTCATTCACATCCGCTCTCAGCTGGAATTCTTTATTGGGAGACTTATAGGAGTTTCCTCTGACGACATGGAGACCGAGTCATTTCCAGGACACTTGACCCAACAAAAGCATTCGTGCATTTTTCTTAATGTTTGTAAAATAAGGCAACAGACCTATTGAAAACTGGTCTCAGATGTCACAGGGCAGGAAGGCATTGTTGTTTTTCACAGCTATATATTTCCTTTAGACCAACACAACTGAAACACTGAAGAAAGAAAGAACCTGCATCACATATTGATGAGTTTCCAAGATTAACCATCTCTAAGTTTAAAGGATTAGTTCACTTCAGAATGCAAATTTCCTGATCATTTACACACCCCCATGTCATCCAAGATGTTCATGTCTTTTTTTCATTCAAAAAGAAATGAAGGTTTTTGAGGAAAACATTCCAGGATTTTTCTCCATATAGTGGACTTCACTGGGGTTCAACGGGTTGAAGGTCCAAATGTCAGTTTCAGTGCAGCTTCAAAGAGCTCTACATGATCCCAGACGAGGAATAAGAGTCTTATCTAGCAAAATGATTGGTAATTTACTAAAAAAAAAATAAAAAAAAAATGATATACTTTTTAACCACAAATGCTCGTCTTGCACTGCTCTGTGATGCGCCACGGATTGCGTAATCACGTTGGAAAGGTCACGTGTGACGCAGGTGGAAGTACAGAGCAAGTGTTTACAAAGCGAACGTGCAAAGACTAAGACTAACGGCCTTTACAAAAAAAGGTTAAACAACGATGTCAGGGCGATTTTGAAGTTGGAACTAATCCTTTAATTACAGTTTAAAAAACCCCAGAACAATCACAGTGTCACATTCCACCTGCCTGCAGCAGCAAAATTATAGAACAGCAACTCTGTAATTATCATTCAGTTTGGCTCTGTTCCCGGGAATTTAGAAGAAATGTCTTACAGAGCAATACACTCCAGACTGTGATACATCTGGACTGAGAGCCGCTTGTCTGTGTATAGTCAAGTCAAGTCAAGTCACCTTTATTTATATAGCGCTTTTTACAATGCAGATTGTGTCAAAGCAGCTTTACAGTGATAACTGCTTCCAAGATGTTAGGCGTTGTAGGGCTTTGCTATTCAGTGGTAAAGGAGCAGCACAACATTCTCCAACAAGACAAACACCTGAGGACAATTGTTGGGGAGTTTTGTGTCCTTAAGCTGCAGCTTTAAAACAAGTACCACACCCCTCTATAGTTTATTCATTTCCCTGTTAGCCCCAAGCTCCACCCAACCAATCAAGCCAATTAGGACTCCCTCAGGCTTTATTAGCTGCACTTTCCCCTTTCTGTTGCATGTGGCTCTACTGTGTAGAGGACTGATTCTTACTCCATTGTTTTCCTCTGTGTGTGCGTGCGTGCGTGCGTGCGTGCGTGCGTGCGTGTGTGTCTGTGTGTGTCTGTGTGTGTGTGTGTGTGTTATTTTTCCTCATGTATTGTTTATATTGTGGTTATATTGATTACCTGTGAATTCAATGGAGTATTTGTAGTTGCCTTGTAACTGATTTACCATTGGTAAACTCAAACTCTGTGTCTCTGTTTGTTTTGTAGAAACCACACGCTCACACGTCGGCACATACATACAATACCTTTTGGATGTGCAATAAAGATTCCTATACCGGAGTGACTAGACTGGACCTGTTCTTGCAGACAACCCCGCTGGCTTCAAGATAGCTACCTGAGCATTCCTCCTTACTCCTTTTCAACAACATGCATGCTAAACTGGTCTAAAATTAAATTAGCTCCCATGTTCTCTGACATTCTGAGCTGTGACAAGTGTCATCTAGAACTGTGGTTCCCAATCCTGGTCCTGGAGGCACCCCAACACTGCACATTTGGTGTGTCAGAGACCAGAGACATGCAAAATTGGGGTGCCTCCAGCACCAGTATTGGAAACCACTGATCTTTCTAATTCCTCACATTTTCTGCTTCAGCTGTCATCTGGGAGTCTGTTTTTGACTCAATCTCAACTTCCACATCTGTTCGTATCTGTCCTTCTCTGCTAGTCTGCTTGTTTGGAGTCCATTTTTGTCGAGTTTTCTCACATGTGAGATGTATTTTGATTGAGCATTGTCATGTTAGTAGCACACATTATTTACTACGTGCATGATTTGTTTTTGTTTTTTTTGTTTTTTTCAAATTTCAAATTGTCATTTTTAAAGAAATTTTTAAAAAAATGTAGCGGCTCGTGACCCGATCATCTCTTCCAACTAGTTAATTTAGAACATCAAATAAACATGAATGAACATCAGAAGGAATGTTGTTTCAACCACATCAGAACACACCATTTTTCAAGTTCAAGTCTACCAACGTTAATTTTCTAACTCCCCTGACTGCTTTGTCGGACATAACGGTGGATTTGGCGTTATGATTGGTTAGATCGCCTGTCAATCAAACTCCTAGCGAAAGGTCAATTTAAAGGGTTAGTTCACCCAAAAATGAGATTTGTCATTACTCACCCTCATGTCGTTCCACACCCGTAAGACCTTTGTTCATCTTCAAGATATTTAAATGAAATCTAAGAGGTGTTTTTATCTTCCATTGTAAGCAATGAAATTACCACATTCAATGTCCAGAAAAGTACTAAAAACATAATTAAAATAGTCCACATGACTGCAGTGGTTCAACCTTAATGTTATGAAGTGACGAGAATACTTTTTGTGCACAGAAACAAAACAAAAATGACAACTTTATTCAACATGCTTTTCCTCTTCCCTTCCCTTCCCATTCTGTTATGCACTTGGTGCAGTGCTGTATTTCCATGTTTACGTCCAAATGCCGGCTTATTATTGGCCCGGCTCCTGCGTCAGCATCACACGCATACATCGTGCTGCTCATGTAATCAAGCGTTGGCCAATCCTGAACCACTGTTCGGACGTAGAACCTGGAAGTTGCAGCAAAAATAGCGTAGCAGAGGAGAGACGGGGAGAGACGATTTTGTTAAAGTTATTTTTGTTTTGTTTTTGCGCACAAAAAGTATTCTTGTCACTTCATAACATTAAAGTTGAACCACTGCAGTCACGTTGACTATTTTAACCAGGTTTTTACTACTTGTCTGGACACTGAATGTGGTAATTTCGTTGCTTTTAATGGAGGATGAAATCAAAAATTTCATCAAAATATCTTAATTTCATGTTCCGAAGATGAACGAAGATCTTACGGGTGTGGAACGACATGAGGGTGAGTAATCAATGACAGCAATTTCATTTTTGGGTGAACTTACCCTTTAAGCCCTGAGTATACTTCGTTTTTTTATGCGTACATTAGTATACACACACAGTCGAATGCACAGCCTTGCAAAGCATACTTCATTCGACTCATATGCACACACAAGCATTCGACGCATGCGCAGTTTTGAGCAATCTCTCGCCACGAGTTACAACCCATGTAAACATTTGTATTCTTTCATGCTAGAGTTATACAAATGAGGGTACTTTCTAACCTCTTCGCATAATATCTCATCTATGTAGGCCTCCATCGTCGCTGTAGCTTGCATGTGTTCCAGTCTGTTCTGTTTATGCAGTTTTTCTTTGACTGCCTTGTGAATCGACGCCCCTGGGCATGGTTGCCACCTTGTGGATAAACTAATTACTGCAAAAACAATTAAAAGCGCATGTGCGATCTGCGGTTCCAAAAATCCGGTGGACTGCATATGTACAGTACGTAAGTACTCTTCTGTTGATGAAATTCGCCTCACGCTCACTGTACGCTGACCCTCGCGTACACGGAAAAAGTGAACTATAACTATATAAACAGAAGTTGCGATACTAGTCCCTATTGTGACATTTATCTGAGTGAAACAGCTTCTCGAAAAAGAACAAATGTAGGGCGGGGCTTGATTTTGTCTGTGGGGAATTGATTGAATGGTTGTGGTTTGCTATTGGTGGATCTCGTGTGAGTGACAGGTTGCCCCGCCCTCGTCATCAGAGAAGTCACTGCGAGAGGGATTTTGATTAAAGATTATGAGGCACATAAATTAAAAAGAAAAGTGATGTGCACAGATCATTTATAATAAATTCGGCAATATTCTATAAAAAAAATAACAACTTTGATTCATTGTGACTTTAATGCTTACTGTTAGATGTTTGTTCAAATCCTATGTATGAGCAAACATCTCTAATAAAACAGACAGGAACAAAACTGAGTAATATATTTAATAGTGCTTTTATTAAGACACCTATTCACTCAGGTGAACAGGGTAAAAACTTTAACAAATAGATATCATAGATTAATCACAGTAATTGTTTTGTACTACAAGTTTTCCGAAATGTTCTGTTTAAACATATATATACATGTGAATATATATATATATATATATATATATATATATATATATATATATATATACACTAATTTGCCTAGTGGGCCACAGTGAAATGGGGATCTTTGCTGAAGTAGCATCACACCCTGAATGTTTCAAAATGACGTGACGATCTGTTCACCAAAGGGGCAATCATAGACTAAACACAACACTACATGTTTCCTCCTGCCATCCGGTTCACTCCTCGTCAGTCATCTTGAGGAGGTTCTGCTTGTCGATCTTGAAGAGCCTCCACCCTTCCTCCAGAGAGAGATCTGAAGCTCCGCGCCGCTTGTAGAACTCGATGGAGGGTTTGTTCCACTCCGCCACGATGAAGTGCATACTGCTGCACCGAGTCCTGACCGCCGTCTGCAGAGAGCCAGTAAATGATTGAGAACACTGATTTAGTACAAGATATACTGCCATGAAGATTGGAAGGGCTGTATACTGTCAAGTCATTAACCTGGGACTAATTATTAACTAGAAATGTATACTTTGAGCTTTAGTACCCTTGTAAAAAGAAGTAGGCTACACTTTTACAGGAAAAGAATACTGAATGTAATGTTTTTGTTTGCAATGAAATGAAAATGTATTAGTTAATATTAGTGCTGTCAAATCGAAACATAAAAGTTTGTGTATATATATATATATATATATATATATATATATATATACATACAGGAAAAGCTCATAGAAATAGATGCTATTGAGCTGTTATAAAGGAAATTACCTGACTCAGTTTCTTCAGGATTTCAGACCCAATTCCAAAACCTAATTTGAGCAGAAGGAAAAGTGTGTTACATCACAAATCTGACAATTTGATGATTCACAAATGCATGAGGTCACATTCATACCCCGATACTCCTTCATGACGTAGAAGTCCTCCAGGTAGAGCAGCTTCCCAATCCAGGGGTCATAGGTGAAATAATACATGGCAAAGCCAATAATCACATGACCTGGAAAAAAGGTTCAATCACTCTATTGTTTGCAACAAGAGAATATATTTTGTAGCAACTTCAAAATCACAGATAAGACAGAGTTTACATGGAGACAAATGCTGTTGGTTTGCAATTTGCTTTGCTGAAATTAATTTCGGGTGGAATTATTGGCATCGCAACCCTCGCATACATCACAGTCACGTCATTCCAGGTGTCAAATTTTAGATTAGTCTGTCATTTCACGTTTTCTTTTCACTTTTATTTGTGTTGATTTAAACATTTATACCACACTGCAAAAAATATTTTTCCTTACTTAGTATTTTTTGTTTTCCAGTACATATATATATATATATATACAGTGCTCATTTTAAACAATATCTCAATGAACACAAAAACAATTTCCAAAATGTTGACAAGACTAAGTTTTATATAACACACATATACACACACACACACACACACACACACATATATAAATATATATATATATATATATATATATATATATAAACATTCTTAGGGGTCATTTACACAGCATCATTTTCAACTAAAAAGTAAAACGTTTTATGTGTTTTGGCCGTTCATTTACAGGACAACGTTTTTGGGGCCTGAAAACACAAACGTTTGAAAACGGGATTCAAAGTGCAAGATTTTGAGAACGATACCGTTATCGTTGAATGTGAATTTGTGAAAACGGTGACGTCATCCACATGTGTGTTACATCTATTGGCACGTAGTGTTTCTTTACAAAGTGACATCGCCATCTACTGGCCTGGCAGCAGAATACAGCGATTTTAGTCATTTTTAACTGCATCATTGTTGTGCAAACATACCTCTAAATCAAGATAGATTTATTTGAGAAGCAAAATAACATGACTTGATTTCTGAAAAATGTATCAAAATTAAGTGAGTTTGTTCTTAACTCTTTCCCCGCCTTTAACAGAATTTTCCGGCAATCCATGTTTTCACTGTTATATGGTAGGGGTCATTATTACGCATCCTCTGAAAGAGTACCGAATCTCCGGATCAAAACACAGGAGAAGAAGCAGAAACAAGTGATAGAAGCATTGCTTATGCGCATGTAAAATAATGCGATCATCAAACATTAAACAGAATATAAATAAAAACTGCCTAACATTACTGAATGAAATATTAACCCAGGAAGGGTTAACGACTGTAAAGCATTGGGGATGTTGATGGACTCGATCTGCTCCATCTGTGTTTTGATCATCGTTCTGAATACCATGATTTTCAAACTTAATTCAAAGGGTAAACTAGACTATTTTTCTGACCCCATTGACTCATTTTTAAGCATAAACTTGCTTCATTTTGATCAATTTTTAAGAAAACAAGACTTAATATCAGAAGACATTTTGCTTCTTAAGTAAACGCATCTTAATTTAAGGATGTTTCGATATTTATACTGGAAAACAAGACAAAAATAATGATTAAGAAAAACATTTTTTGCAGTGCAGCAGAGTAGGATTGGGAATCAAAACACACTAGAAAGACTTTTAATGACATTCATTCCTCCACAGATGTAGATGGAATGTGGTTACAAAATAAACACTGCCGTTGCCATGGCAATTAGAATCGTTTCCCAAACATTTGCCTATTTGTTCTTCCTCGGAATTACTAAAAGATTCATTGATGGAATCGTTCATTCCTTCTAATTCCCATCCCTAGTTGTGAGTATGGTAACAAATCCATATGATCCATCTGTAAGGAAGTTGTTAGTTTTGGGCATATTGTTGTGTGGTGTAAGGCTGGTGACGCCCTAGGTGTTGTGGGCCTTACCTCTGGTTTATTGTATATGTTACACTATTGTAACCGATCTTTCAGTTACCTCCCCGCCCATCCATGTACACGCCACGGGCAATGTACATGGCGAAGCAAGAGACTGTAGCCTGAAGACAATAAATTACAGAGGGGGGTTGGATAAGCGTTCTTGGCAAAGGTCAAACAACTGAAATTCTCTGTGTTGAATGTTCAGATGCACAAAAAAGACACTTTACAGTCCAGTGTTCATGCGACAGTGTTAGTTCAGTAAACAGTTCACCCAAACAAGAAACTCTGGCATTATTTACTCACCCTCATGTCATTCTAAACCAAATTTCCCATGCAACTCTTTTCAACACAACAACAGCTAACCAAACCTATACATGTAATATAATCCAAGTATTTTGAAGTCAATCGGTAGAAACAGACCCAAATTTGTTCTTCCTCAGTATTTTTGAGTCATTTTCCAGTTCAAATATCTAAACATTCTTAAATCAAGATACATTCACTTGAGAAGCAAAATGACTTAAGATATTAAGTCTTGTTTTCTGAAAAACATTTTACGTTTAAAACGAACAAATATGTGCCAATTGGGTCAGAAAAATAATCTTGTTTTCCCTTTGAATTAAGTTTATTTTTCTGACCATACTGGCAGATATTTTTTCTTGTTTTAAGCATAAACTCACTTCATTTCACTAAAATAAAGACTTAATATCTTAAGTAATTTAAGAATGTTTAGATTTTTGTAGTTTTGTACTGGAAAACAAGATAAAAAACACTGAGTACGAAAATCTTTTTTTTTTTGGAGTGTACATAATTAATGTTGCTAAAATCTCATTTTTGGGTGAACTAATACTAATGAACTGCATGTACTTCATGTTTGTTGTATGCGTAACACAGGCACTGCAATGCAAAGTGTTACCAAACACTGTTTTGCGTCATTATGCACAGAAACACCCAAGCGTCCGTGGGAGTTTAACACACTTCAGGTATGCTCACTTCAACCTGAATTGGGGGAGAAAAAAACATACTGTGCATTGAAGCTCAGAGTTTGTGCAGGTTCAGTCTTACCGTCGGCGCTCTGGTGCTGTTTAGGCACTTCAGCCACTATACAGTGATAGAACGGATGATCTCCGAAACCATCCTCCAAGAGATCTACAGGAGCAAAAGAGCAATTACAAGACCGCAACAGAAGCTACAAATTGTGAAAGTTATTGCATTTACGCTGGCAGTCAAAAGTTGGAAAGAATGTTTTTGAAAGAAGTCTCTTCTGCTCACCAAGGCTGCATGTATCTAAAATACAGTAAAAACAGTGAAATATTATTACAATTTAAATAACCATTTTCTAATTGAATATATTGTAAAATATAATTTATTCCTGCATTTATTATCTAATTTATTCCTCATTTATTCCTGCACTGTAAAAAAATATTTTCTTGATTTGTTAACATTTTTTCTTTTGTCAAATTAACTTAAATAATTAATGTGGTTCAGATAACATAATATTTTGAGTTCTTGTTGATTAAACCAATCGCCTTCATTGTATTAACTCAAATTTTTAATTTCAATGAACTCAATATTTTAAGGCAACCATGGTAACTTCCTTTTTTAAGTTAAACCAATAATTCTTTTTTACAGTGTGATCAAAGCTGAATTTTCAGCATTGTTGCTCCAGTCTTTAGTGTCACATGATCCTTCAGAAATCATCAATTGTATTATTTCACAGAAGAGACTTTTTTCAAAAACATTTAAAAAAAAAAAAATTATTCCAAGCTTCCAAAGCCAGTGTACTTTTAAATGTACTTACCTTTTTCAGTGAGAATAACTTGATCTTCCATTTCCTCAAATTTTGCCAGTTCCTAATATAAAAGATACATATTCGGGTTAAAAATTATGAAGTTAGGATTACTAACTAGTAGTGCTGTCAAATCGATTGATTGAGATTAATTGCATATATCATAAAAGTTTGTGTGTGTAACATATATATATATATACACACACACATATATTTGCAAACTTTTTTTGTTAGATGCGATACTGTAGCTCTTCAGATCTCATAATCACAAACACATCTTTATCATCAGTATTTTGCAGTTACACAGCATCAGTCAGGTTTAAAACTGAATTCACCACCTTTATGAGTCGCAGTATGTCAGACACGTCCTTGGGCTCGGCTTTCCGTAATATAAAATTGGCCATTTTCTTCTTTTACTCTTTTTTCCTTTGCTCACTAGTCCTCTGTATGTGAAAAGTAGTAAGATTTGTTTCTTCATCCGCTTCTCAGAGGGTTACCCTCAGCTACAGGTCAGAGATCTGATCTCTCCCGTTTGGAAAGGCATCCAGTGGCTGTTCTGGTGAAGCATCAGCTGTGCTCAAAGCCGGGATATTTCCTCCTTTTATTGATGCTCAGAAAGGGGCAGAAACCTTCAAGCCCATCCCAGTGTAATATAATCTGGTCCTTCCTGAAAAAAGTGGCTTGTTTGTTTGCTTAAAGCAACGTGGGTTAATGTTTACCATTCTGGAAAGATGATGTCCGGTTCATGTACATTCACTGCAGATCATGTAAAGGTCATGTAATACATAACAATCCTGATTTACCTAATAGAGTGCAGATAGGCAATATAGAAATTATATGGAAAAATAAATTGTTAAGGCATATCCAGAGAGCAGATTGGCCAGTATAATGCTGAAATATACATAATAATACACATTAATGACAGAAAAAATGACTAAACTTAACACTTATTTTACATATTTACTCAAAATTCAGCAATAAACAATTAACAAGACACTTTTGCTAATCAGACTCTGATCAGAAAAAGTCAAATATCAGTCAATAAAAGTAACAGAAATTAAATTCAAAGCCTAGAAAATCAATGCATGTGTCTATATATATAAAAAAAAAACAAAAAAAAAACATTTTCATGTACAATCAACAAATACATCATGAATATGAATGATGGTTGAGGGAAATCTGCAAAACCCATATAAAATCATATTAAAAAAAAAGGTTTGCACATGATTTTATACATACCAACGTTTAAAAATTCAGGGTCAGTGTGCTTGATGAAGTTTATGGACTGTTTTGCCATGAGTTTGTCTTTGTATTTTGCCATGACATGATCTTGTGTGTTGTCAACACAACCTGACTTACAGTTGGTTTGAAGGAAACTACTGTTACGCCAAAAATGCAGGACAAAGTCTAAATGAACAGCCTCATATTTCTCTGATATGTTTTTATTAGTAACATCATCTTCAGTGATGCCACAGTTCATGTTGATAATCTTGAGGTGTTTTTGCAAATATTTTTCTTATATACGTTTTGCATGAAAAGATCTTAAAATAAACGAGTGCGAATGACGTAAAAACGTTTGCACATGTGACTGGATGACATATTAATGTATTAAAATGGCTAATATTACATCAGAAATTCCTGCACTGAGTAACTTCATATGCTGACTTTCCATTGTTCTGGACACATGACACTGGGAGTATTTTTCGTGGAAAACTTTCCAGAGTTTTCGCACCACACCTTTGACCCAAACATGTCATTGACCTGTGCTGCATATACCAAAACAGTCTAAAGTACTAAAGTAAAATCAGGTCTTTGGAGAGCCATTGTGTTACAACAAAACTAGTCCATTTGTTCTGGCTATTTTGAGATTCATAATGGAGTATTATCATGTATATACATTTTCAGCAGTGCTGCAGAAACAAAAGATATATGCAAACTACAAATTCAGCAGTTTGTTTACATCTATTGTCAACGGCAGTGGTACAGCAGGTCTCGTCCATGAATGAAAAAGGATCTGAAATGACATTCAAACACTTCAAGACATTAGCTATAGTTTTTTCCCCTACAGTATTAGAGGGTTCTTGCACCTCATGACCAATGAATTTCTGTGATTTATATAGTTATTTGTGCTTACTGGAGTAAGTTTAACACTAATCATTTTAAATATACAATTAAATTAGGTATAAAATATAACTTCTACTTGATTGATTATAGAAATAGCCATGACTTTTAAGATGTTATTTCTTAGACCTTTGCAATTTCCTGACAATTGCAGATTTTCTGATCATGGAAACCCAAATATTACAAAAAATATATACATCACAAAGTACATACTTAAAATGATCATCTAAATCTAAAGCATTAGTTCAGTTCAGTTACGAGTTCATAATACTGAAATTGCAGCTTTACACAACGTAACGATTTAACATGTTTATTGTCTTGCAGTTCATATGTTTGCACTTTGGCCTCAATAGACGGGTCAACCAACAGCCTTATCTTGTCTTTAACAGTGTGACACTATTATGGCAGCTGCGGATGTTTCCAATAATAGATGCATTTCATTAAAGAGCTCATGACATAAGAAATCAAATTTCCTACATCCTGCAAGTTTCATAGCTTAAAACGTCCTTCTCGTTATAAACAAAGCATTTATTTAATCAAGCTCCAAAAACGACTTGTTTTGATATTGCGGGATCTGTGACATCACATGGTTAAATTCATTTGCATATGCCCGCCTCCCGAGCAAGACATCAATGGATAGTTATAAATAATCACACCATAGGCCCCGCCCACTGGTGTTCAGTCGCATAACAGCTGACATTTGCCTACAATGGATGTATGCGTCGCGTCAAAAGCAAACAGAAGTCATTATAATCGCTGACGCTGTCTACGCTGATACAGTATACAGATGTGCGTTCAGTTTCTGAAGTCATTATAATCACTGACGCTGTCTACGCTGATACAGTATACAGATGTGCGTTCAGTTTCTGAAGTCATTATAATCACTGACGCTGTCTACGCTGATACAGTATACAGATGTGCGTTCAGTTTCTGAAGTCATTATAATCACTGACGCTGTCTACGCTGATACAGTATACAGATGTGCGTTCAGTTTCTGAAGTCATTATAATCAATGATGCTGTCTACGCTGATACAGTATACAGATGTGTGTTCAGTTTCTGAAGTCATTATAATCACTGACGCTGTCTACGCTGATACAGTATACAGATGTGCGTTCAGTTTCTGAAGTCATTATAATCAATGACGCTGTCTACGCTGATACAGTATACAGATGTGCGTTCAGTTTCTGAAGTCATTATAATCACTGACGCTGTCTACGCTGATACAGTATACAGATGTGGGTCTACGCTGATACAGTATACAGATGTGTGTTCAGTTTCTGAAGTCATTATAATCACTGATGCTGTCTACGCTGATACAGTATACAGATGTGTGTCTACGTTGATACAGTATACAGATGTGCGTTCAGTTTCTGAAGTCATTATAATCAATGATGCTGTCTATGCTGATACAGTATACAGATGTGTGTCTACGCTGATACAGTATACAGTTGCACATTCGGTTTCTGAAGCCATTTTAATGACTGACGCCATCTACACCGATACAGTATACAGATGTGTGTTCAGTTTCTGAAGTCATAATGACTGACGCAGTCCACGCCGATACAGTATACAGATGTGCGTTCAGTTTCTGATGCATTATAATGACTGACGCTGTCTACGCCGATACAGCATACAGATGTGTGTTCAGTTTCTGACATACTCCACACGCTTGAGTCAGAGCAAACAGAAGAGTGAAAGAACATTTGTCCAGTTTAAACAGCTGATTTGCGTATCTGTAGACTTCAGAAGGACCCAAACATCAAAAACAAGTGATGGTTTATTTTAATGTCGTCCCGGATTGCGTCAGAGGATTATATGTTTGTTCGGAGCATTTTATTTTGTAATCGAGGCACAGTGTAATAGAGAGTTCACAAAGAAACTTTTGTTGAAAGATGAAGCAGCGACTGTATTGGATCTGACAGCAGCTGCATCACAAACATAAGTAGATGATTTCATAATGTCTGTAAATTACGATTTTTTTATGGATAATGTTTTCATTAAACTTATGCAATAGTGAGTGGGCGTTGATACTGTTTCCTATGCAATGACGTTAGCCAATCATAACAGTGGCATTTACTGAAAAGCCTTAAAAACTGATGATTTCAGACAGAGGGTCAGAATGAAGGTTAAAAATAATTGTTTTCCACATTATATATATATATATATATATATATGTATATATATATATATATATAATGCAAAAAACTTTAACATTATAAGTGAACCTTAAAGAACATAATAAAAAAAAAAATCCATGTCATGATCCCTTTAAAAACAATCAAATGTTTCGTATTTGGAGTCATTTAACACTTATAATCCAGCCATCTTAATTTGAACGTATTTCAATTACAGCAGCTGCAAAGCATCTCACTGTTGGTTTACTTTAATTTGATGACAGGATCGAGGGTTGTGTTCCATAAAAACTGCATCCACATCTCCCTCTAGTGTCAGACGGATCTGACACATATATGCATGTTTCTATCAGGGTTCCCACACCTTTGACCAATGAATTTCCATGGCTAATGATTTAAAATTACAAAACTTAAATTCCAGTTGAATTTCAGACAGCAATCTGAGGAGTTAATGGATTTAAACCATCATACAAAGCTGTGTTATTTTAGTATCATGATGATACTATTATAGTTTTTAGTAGTAGTAGTAGTAGTACATTTTTATTTTTAGATTTAACATTTTCATTTAAAATTGCAGTTCATTTTTAGTAATTTTGTTGAGTTTTGTCATTATTATTTTAGTACATCAAGTTAAACTAAATGAAAATAAGAAATGTTTCCTTGGCAATTAGATGAAATGAAAAAGTTAAAGTTTTGGTAACAGTTTACAATAAGGTTCATTAGTTATCATGAACTAATAAATTATTAAAATCAAGAGTTGTATTTGTTAAAATTAGTTAATCAGTGTGAACATTAACATTTTTATTAACTAACATTAACAAAGGTTTATGCATTAACTAATGTCAACAAATGAGAGTCCAGTAGAACTTTCTATTAGAAAGTAGAATTCTCTATTGTTTATTGTTCATTTCTATTACATGGGAAACCTGTTCTTTTACAGGCGTATGAACAATCAGACACATTGCAGGGACAAAACAGACTACATGTTTATCAAAACTTTTTTATTCTGGGCTTTGGAAACAGTAATTGGTCAGAAACCAGAACAAAAACCTCTAGTGAAACATTATCCTCACTGGAGTTTGTCAAAGTACTTGAGTTTGCCTGCAGGGTCTGGGATAATCTGTGCGGAAAGAGAGAGGGTGAGATACTCTATACATTTACAGAAACACACATACATGAGTTCACACAAACACACTGAAATCTGAGGTCAAATCTTACCGTATCGCTGCCAGGCTTCCATCCAGCTGGACACACTGACATCAGAGAGACAGAGAGTCAGTAACACCAAAACACTTATATTTATGTCTGTGCATGCTCATATACTTCTTATTCAAGTATGATTTAAGCTACATTGGCTTCTTTGGCTATTTTCATGGCGAGTAACAAGTTAAAAACCTATAAAAGACCAATTTAAAATTTGCTTCAGATAAAAACTCAAATGGATTCATATTTGACTGTTAAAAATGTCTTCTAAAGTGTTTGCAGAGTAATATAATTTGTGAAGAGAACTTAAACCAAATCAATTTAATAAAATATGATTAAGAGATATTGGACTCTGGCATGAGGAAGGTGGATCTTCATTTCAACATTTTGGCTGATAATGCATATCACCATATACAATTTTTATGGAAAAGTAATTTAAATCTACCAACAAGAATACTGACATGCCACTTTGTCACAAATATAAAGATTTAAAAACACTTTTTTGAAACACTATTTAATCATGTAAATATTTGTTAAATAAAAAGATAGATTTCTCTGGTTAGTTGAGCATAAGGATTTACTTTAATTCTGAAGTAAATCTTTCAATCACCCATTTCTTAGCTAAATTTCACATTTTGGACATTGCCTTCCATATGAGCACAATTACTAAAATTAAATGTGTAGATTCTCCAGATGTTATTTAATAATATTATAATAATTATTTAGCAATATTATTATAATAATAATTAACTTCATGTGATCATGCTCCTGAACCAGTGATATTTTAGCATTATATACATATATTTGTATATATGTATATAGCTTTTTTTTGTAATTTTAGTACTTTTTAAACTTATTTAGTTGCCAAGGCAACAAGTTTTTCATCTATTTGTATTTAATTACATTTCAGCTGTATTTCAATTATTGAAAACGATTTTTAATAGTTTTAGTTAATAACAACAACTCTGTCCCGAATGTAAAGCGATATGAAAACCCATTGTCTACCGTTTTGAAAGACCATGATTTTTTTTTTAAGTTCAAAGAATTAATCTCAAATGCTGTATTTGCATTCAAATATTTTAAGGATAGAAACAGATTAAACATTTATTCTCATAAATCAATGCATTAACTTTGCTTTCCTGTAGCTCAGTGGTTAGAGCATGGCACTAGCAATGCCAAAGTCATGGGTTCGATCCCAGGGATTGCACATACTCAGATACAAATGTATAGTATAATGCAATGTAAGTCGCTTTGGATAAAAGCGTCTGCCAAAATGCATAAATGTAAATGTAAATATGTACATGTAAAACTTTGGCAGCTCTAGTAAACATTGTTATAACCTATCATTCAAATTATAACTGATTAAAGTGTAAAAAAATGTGTGTGTCAGATAAAACTAGGGATTTAAAAAGAAGGCAATGCAAGATGTAAAAGTGTTAATAAATGCCGTACCTTCTCCATGTTTGTCAGTGTACTGGAAGGCCTGCACCAGTCGGAGGGTCTCGTCAACAGAGCGACCCACTGGCAGGTCATTCATGGTGATCTGCCGGAGAACACCTTTATCATCGATGATGAAGAGACCTCTGAAACACAGCACAGAATAAAAACATTTCCATGCAACTCAACAGGCATGACATTGATGTAATTTAGCAATATAAGCTTTAAAATCGAGGTTCTGCACTGAACGTCTATGATTTTCCATTTGTTTTTGATTAGGGGTATGACAATATATTGCGTGTCATAATATATTGCAATACAAAAATGCAACTTGTATCATAGATGATACTGTATGTATTGTATACAGTAATGAAAGTTTAAACAGATTTAATTTAACATTAAATATAGTAATGCCACAACAAATACGGTAAACCCAGAAAGTCACACATTTGAGCTTCCATCTGTAATAATCAATTGATAAAAACAAGTTGATTACACACACACAAAACAAACAAACAATCAAAAAAACATGCAAGGCCTGGTTTCAGTACCTGAGTGTGTGTCCCTGATCCTCAAGAAAGACACCATAGTCCTTGGATATCTGGTGAGTGAGGTCAGAAAGGAGAGGGATTTTCATTGGTCCGAGACCTCCTTGTTTTCTGGGTGTATTGATCCTGATTAAAAAAAAAAGAAGCTGCATTCCATTCATAGTCCTCACTTATATAAGATATCATACACACAATTCTACCATCTAAAAGTCCACGTTTAAATACATGTGCGGACTCTACAAATACACTCCAGAGAGTGTGTGTGGTCTAACCAGGCCAGGTGAGTAAACTGAGAGTCCACGGAGCAAGCGACCACCTCTGCGTTGATGTCCTGGAACTCGTGCACACGATCACTGAAGGCGATGATCTCAGTGGGACACACAAACGTGCTGTGGATCAAGAGAATGGTGGCTGTGTAATCAGATTTATGAGAAATCGGATTCAAGTTGGGAATAATTATATTATTGAAAGCTGCTTCTGCTCACCGAGGCTGCATTTATTTTGTCAAAAGTACAGTGACAGTAATGTTGCGAAACATTATTATGCTTTCAAATAACTGTTTTCTATGTGAATATATGTTAAAATGTAATTTATTCCTGTGATCAAAGCTGAATTTTCAGCATCTTCAGTGTCACATGATCCTACAGAAATCATTCTAATATGATGATTTGCTGCTCAAGAAACATTTATGACTATTATCAATGTTGAAAACAGTTTTGGCTGGAAAACAGTTTTATGAAAACCGTGATATACTACCATTCAAAAGTTTGGGGTAAGTAGGATTTAAAAAAAAATAAAAAAGAAAAAGAAATCAATATTTTTATTCAGCAAGGATGCATTAAATTGACCAAAAGTGACAATAAAGATGTGTGCATTTATAATATTACAAAATTTTTTTAAATGTTGTTCTTTTTAACTTTCTATTCATCAAAGAATCCAGAAAAAAATGTATCTTGGTTTCCACAAAAATATTAAGCTCAAGCAATCTTGAGCATCAAATCATCATATTAGATTAGAATGATTTCTGAAGGATCATGTGACACTGAAGACTGGAGTAATGATGCTGAAAATTCAGCTTTGATCACAGGAATAAATAACTTTGTAAAATATATTCAAACAGAAAACAGTTATTTCAAATTGTAATAATATTTCACATTTTTCCTGTATTTTAGATCAAATAAATGCAGCCTTAGTGAGCAGAAGAGACTTATTTTAAATGCATTAAAAAATCTAAATGTTTTCCAGCTTTTGACAGGTTGTGTAGATTACGTAGTCAAAGCATGCTCACAAGTCCAGAGGGTAGAAGAAGAAAACCAGGTATTTTCCTTTGTAATCTGATAGTTTCAGCTCCTTAAACTCTCCATTGATCACAGCTGTTCCTTCCCAGTGTGGTGCTGGCTTTGAGACTAAAAAAAAAGAAACAATCACAAAATGTTTAGTACATTATTAATGCAGATCTATCAGCTTGTGCAGATGCATGTATGTGAAGGACTGTCCCTTTAAGGGATTCAACATCCATCTTAATGTAAGCTGGAAAAAATTGTCTGGGATCCAAGTCTGAAACCATGACGTGTCCTTAAAAGCTGCGACCGAAAAACACAAACTGAGTTAGAAAGACTCGATTTGCACAAACAAATAGCAAATATTAATAACTCAAACGCTGATGTGAATTAATTATACTGCCAATGCATCGAATTCAGACAAAATATCCTGCTGGAACAATTTATGCAACTCTCATTCTCTCAAAATAAGTTTTATAGCGATTAAACAGACATTCATTTGAAATCACATATTTTCCAAATAATAGAAAATGCTAACAGGCTAATAGCAGTACATGTTGACAGCTGTTAAGATATTAACGCAAAAATAACGTTGCTTTACAATTAATAGATTTTTACAAAATAAAAAAATACTTAAGCTCAATTTTTTTTAATTTAAACGCATACATTGAGCATGCATGTGATTTTCATGTGCATAATTGAGCATAACACACTTTTGGCTTTGCTTAGGTGTAAGGAATGATCAGTGACGGGGGCGCGGAAAGCCTCTCCGGGATAAACGTGTCCACCAGCGTAATTATAACACTCCTGCTCCTTCCTCCCGTTTGCAGTATCACACACAACCGATTCGGTGAGTAAAAGTAGTGTGCACAACACGCCAAGCCATTCTCTGGGCGTTTTAATACAGCGACTGACATCCATTGCTGAGTCTTGCAGGAAGCACGTCTCTCTTAGGTTGATTATTATTCCTCTTTCTGGCGCCGCGCACGGAGACGTCACCGATCTGTAAGATACACGGATCGACTACAGCTGCACTGGATTGAGCGGGTCTCACGTCGATGTATATGATGTAGAGATCTGGAAGTTTCCGCTCCAGCGCGCCATTAGCGACCATTAATTTATTTTCTTCCATTAGAAACCTTCAGTCATCCACAACTGAAGAATTATTTAATTTATTTATTATAATTTATCAATAAATAAAGAAATACAATTTTTTTTTTACTATTATTTTATCGAACTGAAAATGATCAGGACAATTTGAGAACGTCTCAATTTTTTTTTTTAAATATTTATTTTTAATTTCAGAGGATAACTTGCATTTTGACTCTCTGATTACTGTATATAAGATTTTTAAAAAATGCATTTACACTCTACTTCTCAAAAATCACTACATATATAGTACATTTAGAAATTAGTTTTTACATTTTATTTAATTATCAGTTTTGCTATGACAGTTTTTTTTTACACGGATTTAAACCATGACAAAGAAGATAGAAGCAAAAACCGTTTCAACATACGTATGTCCATCTTCTCTCGACCCCCATTTTTACATTATTTTAAGGTGCGTCACAATTTATCGGCAAGATGTTAATAATTTCAAGATTATCGGTCTATACAAATTATCAATTTGAAAATCCTTGTAAAATTACTAATTTTGAAAGTTAATATTTTAGAATATCTAAAATATATTCACGTTAATGATTAGTTTAATTGTGTTTTTCATTAAAAAAATAAATAAAAAAATCCAATTCCATTGTTTTTTAGTATTGCGGTCATCCAGTCACACGGTGGCGCTGTAATTTAGTATATGATCGTCACTTCCGCTGCTGTAGTTTCGGGCGGTCGTGCGCTGGCGGGAGCTCGCCTCAGTAAAGCCTTTTAAACTAAGTTATTGGTTAGTATTGGACATAAAACTATTATTGTGTGTTTACCACTGATTTTTTAACATTTACTGAAAGTTATACGTTACATTTATCCAAATTTGTCTAAACGTGTCCCTCTTTGTTGCGGTTAGCGACTTTTTCCTTTACGTAACTCGACGGAGCCGGTAGGAATAACCGCCATTTGTTCTTAATCTGTGATTATTCTATGAATAATCGCGTTACATGTTCTTTGGGTATCTAAAATGGTCGATAATTTACACTACATTGGTTTTCCTGGTTAAGTTGATAGTTGGTTTATCGGGACATACGAGTTCGACGCGCGCGCATGGCGCTGCCTATTGTGTTCATAGTCTGTGTTTTACTGATGTGATTTATGTATATTCATGGTTGTATTATTAATTTCATACACCGTCCTCTCTGTCTGCAAACAAGCTATTAACAAAAAAAATAGGAAGTGTCGAGTCATTGTATTAAAGGGATGCCCAAAAATGAAAATTCTGTCATTAGTTTCTTTCTTCTGCTGAACACACAAGATATTTTGAAGAATATGGTTAACCAGACAGTTCATGGACCCCATTGCCTTGCATATTATGGCAATAAAATACTATGGAAGTTAATGGGGCCTATCAACTGTTTAATTTCTGACATTCTTCAAAATATCATCTTTTGTGTTCAGCAGATGAAAGAAATTCATACAGGTTTGGAACTTGAGGGTGAGTAAATGATGAGAATTTTCATTTTTGGATGAACTATCCCTTTAAGAGAAATGTGGGATTTGGAATTTTGATGCACTTGTGTGACGCATTGTGAAGTCTGGTATAGATAAAATCTGCCAATAATAACCATTCATCTCCACTCTGTTGTATCACAGCAAACCTTTTCTCATACTCGTCCTTATATAAACGCCATGGCCGACAGCGATGATGAGTATGACCGCAGACGCAGAGACAAATTCCGCAGAGAGAGGAGCGACTATGACCGTTCGCGGGAGAGAGAGGACCGTCGGAGAGATGACTGGAATGACAGGTGAGGAAGAGGGAATTAATTTGCGCAAGAGAATTGTCAACAGTATATAAAACTATATAATCTATATAGCCTTTAATTTGTTGAAACCATGCAACACCATACTTAACAGCTTCTACCGTAAACAAAACTCAGAATTAAGTTATTTTTCCAACCAATTGATTGCAAAGTATTACTGTATGCATAACTGACTCATTTACATTTATGCATTTGGCAGACGCTTTTATCCAAAGCGACTTACATTGCATTATACTATACATTTGTATCTGATTTGTTACATCCTTTGACAAGTGGTATTTATAATTCAGGTGGGGTATGTTCTTAATTTCTTGGGGTATGACATTAGTCGAAAGGCTTGTATGTTTGCACATTTTTATATATATTTCTTGTGGTTGTCGTTTACTGGCGGCCCTCGGCTAGAGAGTGGGACAGGGGCCGTGAGCGGCGCAGCCGAGGAGAGTACCGGGACTACGAGAGGGGCAGACGAGAGAGATTTTCCCCTCCACGTCATGACATGAGCCCCCAGCAGAAGCGCATGAGGAGAGACTGGTAAGAACTTGCATAGAAATAGAATAACTGTTTAGCTTGTCATACATTGCTGCATTGTGCTGCAGTGCACAGTTTGTTTGCAAGTCTAGAATAGAGACTGGCCAAAATAAAACTAAAAACTGTTTAGATATATGGCTGGTGGACCATGCAGCTCTGTTTTTTAATCATTGTTCAAATCATCCAGATTGGACACCTTTGTGGTCTGTATTTGGCCTGCGGGCCGTATGTTTGACAACCCTGTCTTAGAATCTCTCTTCCTCCCTCTCATGTGTATTCTCAGGGATGACCATGGAGGTGACCCTTACCATGGTGGCTATGATCTGGGTTATGGAGGCGGTGGAGGACCCAGCTATGCCCCTCCTCAGCCGTGGGGTCACCCTGACATGCACCTCATGCAGCCCCATCATGGCATCCCCATTCAGGCCAGGTGAGCAGAAAGGAAATAAGCAGCTCTAAAGTCCATCATTTAACCTCTGTGTTAAACCTTTCTTCTCTCTGGTCTTCCTCCAGGCTGGGAAACATCCACGATATGGATCTTGGCCCTCCCCCTCCTGTGATGAAGACCTTTAAGGAGTTCCTGCTGTCTCTGGATGACTCTGTGGATGAGACTGAGTCGGTCAAACGCTACAATGAGTACAAGATCGATTTTAGGCGTCAGCAGATGCAGGACTTCTTCCTGGCCCATAAAGATGAAGAGTGGTACGACAACAGTTGCTGTTTTTGCTCTAGTGTTTTGTTTAGGTGATGTTTGTGCATTAAGCTAGCGATCGCAAGAGAGTGGCGAAACAAGTCCTGCATCTCAACAAAGAAGAGGCTAATTTCTGCATCCTGCACCTCTGAACATTTGACCATTCTGTTTATAACTACATTTGGCCTCTAGTTAGAATGGTTTAATTGTTAAAAGGCTTTTTGCCATACAGTTTTGTCTTTTTGTACTATGTAGTCAAATATACAAGTGATGCACCGAAATTATTAATTTTTTTTTTTTTTACCAAAACTGATTTTTTTTTTTTTTTTTTTTTGGTTAAAAAACGAAATCGAAAATGCAGTAGTAAACATTTGTAGTGGATCAAAACCTTTCATCAAAGTTGTCCTAAAACCTTCTTCTTAGTATAACTTTGAACTTTTTTTGATCCACTTCAAATGTTGACTACTATAATTTGAGAGATGATACTTTTTTTTTTTTTTCTTCCCCCCAACACCATCTGATCATGTTTATTTTGTGCTATAACTAGTAGTACAGAGGACGAGATGATCAGTTCATATGCACTATGAACTGATGCGGCTACAGTGAAAATAGACACTGATTCAGTTGAAACACACCATTATGCTAATTAAACATCACTGTTTTGGACAAATTCATTTTTGACCAAATATTTTCGGTTGCTGAAATTTTGGTGCATCATGCATAGTTAATAAATTACCACAGTGTTTTGAGGCTTGTTTGTTTACATTGAAATTTGAACATTTTCATCATTTACTTGCCATAAGTTCGAATGATAATGTCTATCATGACATCAGTTTGTCTTTACAGCAACTGAATTGGTCTCGTCATTGACTTGATGCAGATGTTTTAAACATTCATTTCATTTCAGGTTTTTGCATATTGTTTTTTGGTTTACAAATTAACACAAATCCTTCTTCCCTCCATCACCACAAGGCATTGGAAGATGAGAAAAGCTCTTGGACCCATCGCAGGAGTCGCTGTTAGTTAGTCAGGGTTTGCACTGCGCACAATGCAGCTGCCATTAGAATCCAAGTACCAGGGCTCTTAGCTAGACAGGCGAACACTCACAATCCAAACCCGCCGCCGCGTTCACGGAAAGATTTTTTTTTTCTTTTCTGTAGTGTGTGATGCCCTTTCTTCCCTTTTCTTTTTCGTTTTTGATATTTGGATCAATCAAAACCCCCCAAATGTACACACTCCTCTGAGAAGACCGCTCTCAGTGTAAATGTGTTGTAATGCGGGGAGTACATCAGGTAAATTTAGTGCACACAATGGAAAATGTTTCACCCAACTGTTTGACTTTCATTTCTTGATAATGCATCAGTTTCTATTGTTTTTAATTTTTTACTTTTTCTTCTTTGGTGGTGAGTTTTACTGTATTACACACACTTAAACAAGTTATTTTTATATTCTGTTGTAAAACTGACAAGTGCACTTAACTTTAGCCAACAAATTGGTGTCATATGCTCTATTCAAAAACCTAGTGAGCTGCCTTGCTGTCTACTGCTTAAATAGGCATCCACCTTCTAAGACAGCATCTTAACTGGGACAAAACTGTATTAGTGGAATGATTTGAAATGCTCTACAGTTTGGCAATGACATGCTGCTAAATATTTATGTATATTTATAATATTTTTATTATTTTCCTCACCTCGTCTTGGAAGGAAACATGCAATGCTGTCTTTGAATCTTGTCAAAAGAACAAATCTTACAAGGCTACAAAATTATGCTGCTTAACTTTTGGAACATTCTTGGGAGCATGCTTATGTTGCCTGTGTAGGCAGCTCAGTAGTTTTGGAACAGAGCTACAATATCATATGACAAAGTGGGACAACTATGTGGGATAATAAGGTTGTTATATATAATTGTTTAAGAATTGTTGGTTGACATTAGATTTATCAAAGCACTTATTTATATATTTAGAAGGCAGATTAGGACTACTAATTTCTGAGGTTAAAGCTTGCATGACTGGGAAATAGTTGCTAATGCACTCTTCTTCCCCAAACACCCCATTTTTCCCTCTTTCTCCTCTGTCCGCTTGTCAGGTTCCGTTCAAAGTACCACCCGGATGAGGCTGGGAGGCGCAAAGCAGAATCCCACAGTGCTTTACAGAACCGGTTGGGCGTCTACATGTATCTCATGGACAATAGCTGGTTTGAGTCTGTCTCTTTGGACATAGAGCGTGCTCCACAAATCACCAAGATTTTAGATGCAGGTATGGATCTTTCATTTGCATGCTCATTTTAATCATCTAAAAAAATGAAAATTGTCATTTACTCACCCTTATGTCATTTTAAACTGTCCATTTGTTGATGCACCAAAATTCAATTCATTTTTGGATTATTTTGAATGGAACAGTGACATTTTGATTAGTGTTTCTCCAATGGCACGTTTTAACTGTAGGTAAACACAATGTATATAAGCTACAACAGGTAAAGAGCTTAGCTTTGTGAACACTATCTGGGTTGACACTCCCATACACAGAGTATGTGAGATGGCGAATTTAAAAGTGAAAAGCGATTCAAAAGCGAATTCAATACCCCACATAGCAGCTCCCCCGATGCCTGCAAGTTATATAAAATATAATTACCCAACTATATATTTGCGAAAGGACGCAAAAACATTGAAATATAATTTTTCCTCCCTTCTCAAATTTTTTTTTTTCCCATCACAATGTCTCTTTAGGGTCTCTGTAGAATGTGTAATTTCCTTTCTGAACATATTTGCCACATCCCTAATATCAGAGCCTTTACTGTACATTTCCTCAACGCATGCTTTTCCTTTGTTTTTATTAGCCGTGATAAAGATGGAAGGAGGAGGGGAAAATGACCTGCGCATCCTGGAACAGCCCAACGAGGAAGAGGAGGAACGGGAGCGGGAGCGTGAGAGACTCTCATCTGGTGGACCTGGTTCTGAACCTCCCAAACGGGATGAGCCCAGGCCTGTTGATGTTGAGCGCAAACCCTCTATTGAAAAAGACAAGATGGTGAGTGACTGTTTCATAATGGAGCAAAGGATCATGCAGTATTGGGAAGAACAATGATGCCTAATTTTTATATGTCAATAGGGAGAGGGTGATGAGGGGACTGAGAAGGATGCAGCCGCTTCTGCTGGAGGGAGTGAAGGAGAGAAGACTGAGAAAGAAGCACCTGCCGAACCAATCCCAGAACCCAAGAAGGTTAGTTAGCCAAGTTCTGCCGCTTTGGGTAGTTTATGCGCCATCTGTTGGGCTAGACTGTACTTGCATTCAGTGCAATCCAGTGTATTGGCATTCCAGTGCTTCCCATTAATTACCTATACTCTGGCGGCCTGCCAATAGTCTAATCTGTCCTGCCAGTTTCATAACGAACAGAAAATATAAAAGATCTCTTGTGCTCGAAATGCATTAGATTCATACATTTAACGTTAAAATGTATCATTTAAAATGTAAACTCCTGTGGAAAATTCTTTTACTAGCTGAGTAAGAAGAGGAAGAGGAAGCACAGTGGAGACAGTGAAGATGAAGCCAGCGCATCTGAGAGCGAATCTGATTCTGACTCAGACTCAAACTCTCACTGCTCTGAGAAACCCTCTGAGAAAGAGAGAGAACCCGACGAAGGAGAGGATAAGGAGGAAGAGGAAGAAGAGGAGGGGGAAGGTCAGTGTCAAGGCTTCTGACAGTGAATCATCAATGTCAAAGTCTCATGGTTGTGACAACCATGTTTCTGGTCTTTTAAAGCCGCTGATGTAAAGGAGCGGACGGAGGAGCAGAAGGAAAGGGAAAAAGAAAAGGAGAAGAAGCCGAAGGATGATCAGCCTCCACGACCTCGACCTCTTCACAGGACCTGCTCTCTCTTCATGAGGAGCATCGCTCCAACCATATCTAAAGCGGAGATTGTCGCTGTGAGTTTTCACATAAAACACTGCTGAATTTTGTTGTTGTTGTTGTTGCTGAAGACTAAAAGACTTGTCACTTTCTTGGCAGCTGTGTCGACGTTATCCAGGATTTATGCGCGTTTGTTTGTCAGAACCACAGCCGGAGCGCAGGTAAGTTGAATTCAGTTTCAACACACTTTAGGTCAAGTGGTATAGCTAAAATTGAGGATATTTGACTGGGATTTGCATTGCATTTTCTGTCAAGCTGCTTTGAAATATCTATTCAAAGTCCCCGTAGGTCCTTCCTATCATAAATTCAATTTAAATGGTTAGTTCACCCAAAAATTGTCATTAATTACTCACCCTCATGTCGTTACAAACCTGTAAGACTTTTGTTCATCTTCAGAACACATGAAGATCTTTTTGATCAAATCTGAGAGATTTCTGTTCCTCCATTGACAGCTACGCAACTGACACTTTGACGCTTCAAAAAGTTCATAGAGATCGTAAAACTAATCCATATGAATTGATATGTGTGAATTAACTCATCTGTGTTGCTTTTTTTTTTTTTTTTTTTTTTTTTTTTTTTTTTTCAGGTTTTTCAGGCGTTGCTGGGTGACCTTCGACAGAAGTGTGAACATCAAAGAGATCTGCTGGAACCTGCAGAATATCCGGGTGAGTTCTAGAATCATCGGCCTGAAGAACCATCATGCATAGCGAACGTCTCTCTCATTCTCTTCTCCTGTTCCTCTTTGACCAGCTGCGGGATTGTGAATTGGCTCCCGGAGTCAATCGAGATTTGGCGCGTCGTGTGCGTAATGTGAACGGAATCACTCAGCATAAGCAGGTTCTACGTAATGACATCAAGATGGCTGCTAAACTGATCCATGCACTGGATGACAGAGAGAGGCTCTGGAGCCACAAACCCAGAGAAGAGACGGCCGCTCTAGAGGTATTCTCACCTGCACAACCGCAGACTGATACAATTTTAAATAGCCTTGACTAGTGATGCACCAAAATTTCAGTCGAAACAGCAATTTTCGGTTTTAGCCGAAATTTGTTTTGGAGGGCTGAAACGGTGATATTTAAATAGCGATTCTCTGATGCCTTTTGATTGTGTCAGTGTCTATTTCATGCACACAATGTGGATAAGGTGCAATTGGTTAACATGTCAGCTCTTAGGGCACTAGCTGGATTGTTAATATTGTGGCATGACAGATCATCTCTTCCTGTTCACTAGTTAAATCACAAAATAAACATGAATGAATGAATGAGTTATAATTATATTATCAGAATTTAAATAAAAACTGCTTTATGTGTAGATTAAATGTTTGTATACGTGGAGTTTTGATTATTAAATAATGATGATTAAACTAATTTTGGTTTGGGTTCAGCTAAATAAAAACTTAATTTTGGTTTTGGTAAAGTCATTTTGGTGCATCATCTTGACTGAGATTTTTATCTGTAATTTTTTTTTTTTTTTTTCTTTTTTTTCTCTTTTTCTGAAGATCCCTGCTCAGAACCCCATCCTGAAAAACATCACTGATTACCTTATAGAGGAAGTGAGTGCAGAGGAGGAAGAGCTTCTAGGAAGTGCAGGAGGAGCTGAATCTGAGGATGGATCCAAAGAGGGAAATCCCACTGAGATTACTGTGGAGAGAGATGAAAAACTTGTCAAGGTCTGAAAGAGATTTTAACATGTCTAGCACATATTTCACATTTAGGACTACTCAATTTATAATCATTCTCATTATTGTCATAAGGGTAATTCTTGTGCTAAATTGTCATGGATGTAATTATGCAAAAAACTTAGTGGTAGTTTCTACTTCGAACCCATTCCTCAGGAGTGTAATATGTTTTGGTTTTCTCCCAGGTGTTGGATCGTCTCCTCTTCTATCTGCGTATCGTACACTCTATTGATTATTACAACACCTGTGAGTACCCAAGTGAGGATGAGATGCCAAACCGCTGTGGCATTATCCATGTGCGAGGGCCCATTCCCCCTAACCGCATCACTCACAGAGAAGGTAAGCGCTGCTTTCAGTGCCAAGAAATGACTGTACTTCTTGAAGTGTGTAATTCATCTACCTTTAAAGTACTGTCTCTTAGAGCTGGGCAACTTCTGACCTAACCAGTGGCCAAAAGTTATGGACAGGACTAGCTGTTTGTTTGATGCAACAAATTGCAAAGAAATGTAACTGAGTAAATCAATGATTCTGTTTGACCTTTTTATCTTGTAGTGTCTGACTGGCAAAAGACATTTGAAGAGAAGCTGGGACACTTGTTCAGTGTGAAGGAAAGCCTGTCTGAAGATGAGGCAGCGAAGATGGGCCGCAAAGATCCAGAACAGGAAGTTGAAAAGTTTGTGTTGGCCAACACACAGGAACTGGGCAAAGACAAGTGGCTTTGTCCTCTAAGTGGCAAAAAGTTTAAGGTGCGTGATTTTAAAAACATGCTCCTTTGTTCATGTAGAAGTTCATCTGGTATGCTTTGGGGAGGATGTTTTGTTTTTACGAAATCAATAAAAAAGATCAATCAATCTCTCTCAAGGGCCCAGAGTTTGTGAGGAAGCACATCCTAAACAAACATGGTGACAAGATTGAGGAAGTAAAGAAAGAGGTGGTCTTTTTCAACAACTTCCTGATGGATGCAAAAAGACCCTCCATCCCAGAGATGAAACCGCCACCCCCTCCAGGTCCAGGACAAGGTAAAGCAAGCTGTAAAATTTTTTTTTTTAAAGTTTTAAATAAAGATTATTGGAGTAGGTTTCACAAGAAAATACCATTTCAGTTTTTCCGTTTCAAAATGAATGCGTTACCTGCCGTTTCTGTGTAATTTTACTAGCAATCTGAAAATTGTTTCTACATCAATTGTTTTCAGTTCATCTGTTGATTCGGTATTGAAATAAATCGTGTTATCAGGGATATGAAATAAACACTTCTATTTTTCTTTCTCTCTTTAGGAGTGCTTTCACCTGGAGGTCTTCCATTCCCACCTCAGGCTCCTCAAGGTCTCATGGGTTTTGGCCAGCCCAGACCTCCAGTTATGGGTTATGGAGGTGAGTGTTTGTTGAAGTATAGCTAGAGTGAGAGTAGTTGTTAGCAAGGCTGGGAATCATATGGCATCTTCTGGGATTCGTGATGTAATTCCAAGTGAATTTTAATGCATTTCAGTTTCTCTGGTGGAAGAATTATGGTATATCTAGCAATTCATTTTAAAAGTGAAAGCATTTAGGCTCGCTGGGGTTCTCTGTACAGAATTTACATGGCAGGGATTTTCAAATTGTTTTCCAGGATAAATTTTGCAGTGTTAATTAACTGAATCTGTGCACTGACACACCATCATTGCAGTGCATCTGTAAATCAATTTTTTTCCCAGCCCTGATTGTCACCTTTATCAATGCTAAATTATGCCATATTGAGGTGTTTCTCCAACCTTTAACAGGTGGTCCACCTTACCCTCCTAACCAATATGGTGGAGGTGGCAGGGGCAACTACGACAACTTCCGCGGACAAGGCGGTTACCCTGGAAAACCTAGAAACAATCGGTGAGGTGATTTGTATTTCAGTTTGTTTTATTTGAATGCAGTCAGGACACCGGAGTGATTTTTGTATCATAAGCTATTTTAGGATATTAATAATAATATCTTAATAATATAATAATAATAATAATAATAATAATATATTAATAATAGATAAGCTCTAATAAAACATACTTCATCTGTCTTTTCCAGAATGATGCGTGGGGATCCTCGCAATATCATTGAATATCGTGATTTAGACGCACCAGATGATGTGGACTTCTTTTAGAGCTCCAGTTTTATTCTCTCCATTTTAATCCTTTTTTTTACAGTTGTCTCAGCATTTTCTTGTCATTCATTCCAGAAGCTGCCCATTACTGTCTCTTTCTGTTCACTCGTGTATTACAGTAGCGCTCCAGCTGAAGTGAACGCATGTCCTTTATGTTCTCAGTGTTATAGATTGAGCTTGTGGCCTTTTTTTCTTCCAATAAAACTTTGATTTGGATTCTTTGTGTACAGTATTGGTCTTTTAAATGAAAATTTATTTTAATCATGTATAATTTGATTTTAAATTAAAATTACTTTTTTTTAATGGCATTAACCATTCGTGTAAACATTGCTGAAAAACAGGAAGCTTGTATTTTTGTGAATTTAAAAAGCAAGTTTATTATTTGATCTTTAATGGTATTTAAATTTACTTTTCTGAGTGGATGATTTCTTGTGAGTGGAGTTTGCACCATGTGAACAGTTCCTTTCTGGTTCACACATTTGTATTACGTGTGTTATGAACGACTGGATATAACGAAGTTCCTGAGAACACACATATAATGGAAAAGTCTTTGGCTGTACTTTTGACAGTGTATTTGAATGTTTGTCATCGCCCTGTGCACTTCCCGTTCTTCTAACTCTAGGAATGAGGTAAAATACTTTTCTGTAGTAATTGAGCATCATCCCACAAATGCTGAGTTAAAGGATTAGTTCAATTTAAAATAAAATAAAATAAAATAAAAATTACCCCAAGTTATATTAATAAATATCCTGACGCATCCAAGCTTTAAAATGGCAGTAAACGGGACCAGTGAGTATGAAGCTCAAGAAAGTGCATCCATCCATTATGAATGTACTTCACAAAAAAGCTTTTTCATAAGTTGAATAGGGAAGACAGTCTGGTGGAAGGTAGATATTTTACTTTATAACTTGTTTAAATATGGATATTTTTCTTACACAAACGCATTACTTCACTTCAGAAGGCCTTTATTAACACCCCCAAACCCACAAACTTTATACTCCTAATAGCATCTTACTGAAGGGTGGTTCTGTTCATTACACATTTTGCCTTATTTGCCCTGTAACTCCTCAGGTGCTCTTCGGTCATTTATGGCAGAAAAATTTTCTGTTTTGAATTGTTAAAAATCGCAGCTTCATCGGAATGGTACGAAACTTGGTGACTTTTATGGCATTTGGAGTGTGAACACAAAAAAAAAAAAAAAAAAAAAAAATTGAGGGCATGATTCGAGCATGCTAAGTGGTCGTAAAAAAATATTAACACTCGTGTTCTTCGGTCAAAAATGACTGACGATAGGAAATGAATGGGAAATCGACAAAAACACAAAAATTCAGAGAATTTTGGTGTGTACAATCTACAAATCCACCACGATTTTGAAAAAAAGTACACAGCAGTAAAGGGGTGACACTCTAAAACATCAAGAGTGTGATTTAGACACACCCACTCACACACAAGTACACACACACACACACACCCTATAAACCACTGTCTGTAACAGAGCAAAGTTTTGATAATATGTGAAATCCATTCAATAATTCAGTCATAATGCAGGAAAAGCTCATATCAGTGAAGGAGTGACACTCTAAAACATCAAGAGTGGAATAAACACACCCATTCTCACACACACACGCACACATTATACCCCTTTGGTACAATATAAAATAATATAAAAATCTCTGTATTGAATTTTTAAAAAATTGTAGCTTCATGAGAATGGGTTGAAACTTGGTGGTTTTTATGTCAATTGGTATGCGAACACAGAAAAAAAATTGAGGGCAAGATTCGAAAAGTCTAAGTGGTTGTAAAAAAATAGTTACAATTGTGTTCTTCGGTCAACAATGACCGACTATAGGAAATGAATGGGAAATCGACAAAAACACAGAGAATTTTGGTGTGTACAATCTACAAATCGGCCACAATTCTGAAAAAAAGTACACAGCAGTAAAGGGATGACACTCTAAAACATCAAGAGTGTGATATAGACACACCCACTCACACACACACACACTTACACATACACACACGCCTATGAACCACTGTCTGTAACACAGAGCAAAGTTTTGAGAATATGTGAAATCCATTTAATAATTCAGTCATAATGCAGGAAAAGCTGGGTGACACTATAAAACATCAAGACTGAAATAAACACCCATTCACACACACACACACACACACATACAATACACACACTTATGAACTGTGCACTTGGAAGTACTTGTTCTTTCGCATCGTTCTGAGCCTTTATTTGTTTGTTTTTTTGCACGTGGCATTTTTTATGAATTCTAAATCTAAAAATGGGTAACAAAACGCTTCCTTGCATTCTCTTTCTAACACAATGTTTAGGTTTGACTGTAATCATAAATCAAAAACTAACACTTCAAATCAATATTTCTTACAAAAATATATCTAAAACTTGATAAGAAATAGTCTTTGAGATTGAGGATATGAATATGTATTTAGACAACCTAAAAAAATTAGGTAAATATGTCCAAAAACAACTGGGGAATTCACAAGCCTCTCCATAGAGAGCTGTAAGAGTATCTAGTGGTTACACCATGGTATTACACATTTTTCTTTTTATACTCTCACCAGATGGCGCAAAAAAACTCAAGTAAAAATTTATTTTAAAGGCCTAGACTCTATTTTAGCCTGAAATACTGCATTAATTGAAAAATAGTGAAAAAATATTAATAAATTGTAATATTTTCAATGGGAAAAATTTATCATAATTATTGCATAAATATTAATTAGTACAATGAAATTCTCTCAAAATACAAAATAAAAAAGTAAAAATATTATTGAACAAAAACAAATTACATTGGTTTTGCTGAGGGAGAATTTTTTTTATTTTAGGGGTCCGATCACTTTTGACCGCGAAGAGCACCAGTGCGACTCCCAAATGAGGAGCACCTGAGGGTTAAAACAGTTTCAGATCAAGTTTTACATGTAAATTATTTCCGCTTCCCAAGTTCAGTATATTTTTACGTTTGAATGTCCAAGCTCAGCACAAATGCAATATTTTGTTCAATCAGCTAAATAATTTTAGACTTTCACTAGAAGTGCTGTAAATGGTAAAAGGGAATTTTTTTTTAACGCCTTCAGAAACAAGACACGCAGCAAGATCATGTAGCAAGTCAATGCATATGACAGAGAATATTTTAAGGAAACCGAAATGACACTAGATCAGGAGTGTCAAACTCAAGAGTTTTCCAACACACATGCCTGAAGTTTTAAAATAATCCTAAAGGACTTGATAAGCTTGATCAAGTGTGTTTAATTAGGGCTGAAGCTAAACTTCAGGACTGTGGCCTCCTGGAACTAAGTTTGACACATATGCACTAGATCTATAAAATGGGACACATTTTTTTTTTTGCACTTTTCCTGTGTAATAGCATACCTAGAATCTTCCCAAACAGGATCTCCTGAATATCAGTTCCTCAGAATGATGTGGAAGTTAATGTTTTTAAGGAACAAGATTTCATAAATGATAAATATATGAGAGAGGAGTTGTTTTAAGTTTTAACAATAAGAAGCAAGTGACTGCAAATTTTTGCTCCCCTTTTTTCAATCTCAGAAGATAGAAATGGATTGTTCTGAAGAATACATTAAAATGGAGATGGAATGTGAACCCAAGAAATCATTACGGAGAGGTTTGGAATATTTACAACATTACTTTCTATTTAGAACACATAAACTGTGAGAAAAACAGTTAAACTATTAAAGCATTAAATTAATTAGGCTTTTACAGCTCGAGTGAAATAGAAAACATTTCAATAAGTCCTGCAATTACTTTTATTTAAATGTCTTAACAGCCTTTATTATTATTATTATTATATTTGAAATGTAATTGTAATCGAGAAGGACAAGAATATTTCTTTCACAGGGAGGCTGGTAGAGACTGGTTAACATGTCAGATTTTTAACCAGTGAGCTATTAATCACGAATTAAGAATATAAATGAATCAAGGATATATCTTTGTTTTCTGCAGGTCGTCCATGTAGCAGACAAACTGGCATCCTTGTGCTTCTAGGAACAGTCTGCATTATTATTTTCATGATCCTGAACTCTGTCATCTGTGAGTGGATTAAACGACAGTCTTTAGTGTATTGCAACTAGACTGCTTTAATTTGGCAGTGGTATGACTGCAATGGCTTTGTGTTTTTAGTGTGACAAATAATATAGACATGAAATTTTAATTTCACGATCAAGATTTAGGTTCAAATTTATAGAACGTATAAGGGAAATCTTTATATTTATATTATGTGCTATAAGTGGTTACGTTTTTCTTACAATCTTGCAAGTTCAGTCCTGTGATGTGACAAATTTGTTTTTAAAAGTATTATTTGCTCAAATAGTAATTGCTCAATTAAAGGGATAGTTCACCCAAAAATGAAAATTCTGTCATCATTTACTCACCATCAACTTGTTCCAAATCCGTATAAATTTCTTTGTTCTGCTGAACACAAAGGAATTTGTTTGGAAGAATGTTTGTAATCATGCAGATCTTGCCTCCCATTGACTACCATAGTAGGAAAACAAAAACTATGGTAGTCAATGGGGGGCGAGATCTGCTTGATTACAAACATTCTTCCATATATCTTCCTTTGTGTACAGCAGAACAAAGAAATTTACACAGATTTGGGTAAATGACAGAATTTTCATTTTTGAAAATTTCTCTTTAATATAAAATTATTAAATTGCATTTATATTAATTATAGGCCTACAAAAATAGACACTTTTGTTTTGTTATAAAATGGTTTCAGATGAAGTGTAGAACATCACAGTGCTGAACCTGCTCAACGTAATTAATCAGGGCTGCGTTTCCCATAAGCATCGTTAGCCAACTATGGATGCAAGTTCTGTCATTACTAGCATAGTTTAATGATTTAGTGTTTCCCAAAACCATAGTTCCAAATGAATATTCGCAAACAGCATCGCAAACTTGTGTGGTTGGAACTCTCCAGCTGTTGTTAGAAGCACTAGTTTCTTGTTAGTATGGCATGTGGACTTAAATCGATCATGCTCTTTAGTAAACAAGCATAACATGTAGTACATTCTATATCTTTCATTCCAAAAATATACAAATTACATTCTACATCTTTTAGTTGAAGAGAATTGGCATTTTTGAAGAGTGCGTTCGCGTGTACATGCTCTGGTACGCCGGGGGAACCCCAGAGTGAAGAAAGAGGGAACCATTGAATGAAATATCTGTAAATAAACCAAAACAATGGAGAAGTAAAATAGCGAAGTTGTCCTCAGATGCCATGTTCATTATTTACAGCAGTAATCTGACATTATTATTCAACTAACATGGTTAGAATGACAGATGTGTGACAAAGTTGCTACGGTTTTGGGAAACAGTCGTGACTAGTTCTATGCATTGTGTGGTTAAGCAGCGAGAAAACGCACCCCTATAACTGTGATATGAATGATCTTTATCTCTGAACCAAGCTCAAATAAACTCTATAGATTTGCATTAGAATACAAGGAGAAGAATATAAGATGACAGATTGTTTGCTTGTCTGTTTCGGTTCAAAGTTTCGAATCAATCAAGAAAGTTCTCAATGCTGGAGAGTTGGATGAACAGCCATACTTCTGATCTAACCTCTGTCAAATCTGATTTTCAGACCACAGGTGAGAGCTTTTCATCATCATTATTCCAGATCAGTTTTGGTAATGGAATTTTAATTAATAATTGTTTTTGACAGGTACTGACCTAGAAAAGAAGGTTTCTGAGCTGCAGAATTTGGTGTCCAGCCTGAGTTCATATTTGAATACGTCCGAACCAAGTAACTCAATGATCAACGGTTAGTGTGTTGACTTTGCTTTAACCCAGATGTTTTATTTTGTAAGAGATTGCAAGGCAGTTTAGTGACTTTACACAGAAGAAAAAAGATCTTTACACAGAAGCACAAGGATGCTTGAATGCTTCAAGTTTCAAGTTAACTCTCCCTTCCCTCTTTGACTTTTGATACTGCAAATAGTCTGAGATATTAGTGTGCTTAAAAAGCATTGATTATTTACTCATTATTTGTCCCTCTCACTCTATATTCATAAGAAATGCACGAAAAGAAGTTGTCTAATATTGAGACCCTGATAACTGATCTTCACTCGTCACTGAGTTCACACACATCCAAACAAGAGGAAAACCTACAAAGTCTGGGTGAGCGCTGGACGTACTTTAAAACAACATATCAAGTGTTTGAAGCTATATATTTTTTTCGCCTAAATGATCAAACTTTCTCTCTTTTTTTCTCCTATAGCGAACAGTTTGATGTCATCTCTTCTTTATCTACGGGCTTATTCACGCATACACCGTATCTCGAGTAAGACCTAAAATATTAATTAAAATAAACACATATACTAATTTAAATATAAACATTAATAAATATTCTGTTCTGCAGAATTAAGCTTTTCCTATATTAGAAGTACTTGTGCTGATATATTGTATTTTTCTGGCTTTTGTCTTCAACTAAAGTTGACACGTCAGGCTCACTGACAGACGTGAAGCGTTCATTGGAGGAAATAAGATCATCTGTTCGACAAATTTCTTATAAACTGTCATTCACCAGTGAGTAAACTCTAAATTCAAGATGCAATATTGTGCTCAAATATATGCAGCTTCTGTTTTAAAGCTGTTATGCAGAAGAATAACCAATGTTATTTTATCAATAAAGTTCATAATGAAGGTGCACCAGGCAAGAAAACACTTCCTGCCCAAATATGGATTATGGGGGAGGTTTACTAAAATGAAATTTGTATCAATTTCAATAATAGTTTAATTAGTCATGTCCTCATTTTTTACTTTATTGTTTTGATTAAATGTTGAATGATGAAATTTAAAAAAAAGTGTCTTTTGTGATGCATTTTCTTTTCCTCTCTCTCTTACATAGACTCACTTCCACCAGGCTGTTCTGAACTTGATTGGATCCCGTTCAGCAACAGCTGTTACCTGTTCTCTGATGATACAATGAACTGGACCCAAGCAAAAGATTACTGTGAAAATCAGGGCGCATTACTCTTAAAAATAGAAGAAGGCTCTGAGAAGGAGTGGGTGAGTAATAGACACACACAAACCCTTTTCCTACCTTCCATTCTGCCTTTCAGAGATTAACTTTTATCTCCATTCCTAGGAATTTGCTACCAATTTCGCCAAACCACATGAATACTGGGTCGGTCTAACGGACCAGAACACAGGGGAGTGGAGATGGGCGGATGACACTCCTTACACCATGAATAAAGCGTGAGTTGAATATATAGAGAACTGGATATTTGGTTCCCTGTACAAGTGTTATTAATGAGAACTCACATTCATGACCAAATGTGACCCGTTCTGGCAAAATGAGTCGCAATGAGCAAATATTATTGTTATTCTCTATAATAAAACCTTCAAAATGATTTGTTGGAATCTGACAAAAAAATGACTGAGCTACAGCTGTTTGAAGTCGATAGAGTCAGCAAAGTCAATTTTGAGAAAAATCGAGGTAAAGTTTTCTGAAGGTTCCAAAACAAAATCATCTAACAACCATACCTTAAAATCCCTGGTAATGACACTAAATATGGCACAAACCAACATTTACACTTTGTTGGTAAAACTGAAATGAGCTCTAAAGCGTGCAGTGAACGAAAACTCTGGTGTTTTGAGCTGTGTTGAGCGGATTCTGATTAACTTAAACACCTCTGATTGGCCACTGCGTTCACACGCTCAACAGATATGTCTGTGATTGACAGAAATGCTGGTAACGTCACATTTTTAAAATTTCAGTACCGACTTGGTTCCGAAGTACTGGTACTTTTGGCAACCCTAGTAACAGATTTTAGATTTTATTTTTGCAGACATTGGAGACCTGGGCAGCCAGATGAATGGACCGACCATGGCTTGGGAGAGAAGGGAGAGGAAGGAGAGGACTGTGGGGAAATTTCATATGATGGGATGCTTAATGACATCCACTGCTCTTCCAAACTGAAGTATATATGTGAAAAGGGAAATCAGGACTGAAAGTAGCTGCAGCGAAGTGTGGTCAAAATTGAATAAATAACATTCTAAAAGCACTGTGCAAATAGGCTTTGCTTTGAGTGTTTTGAGTTTTTGTGTGGGGTGGGAACTGTCCCGAAATTGTTTGTCTTTAATTTTGTAAGTTACAAATCACATTAATGTTAATCAGTGTTGTGGTGTAGTTACTAATATGAGCAAATTAATATCTCATTCTACCAAATTAACCCTTCTCGCTTAAATGTTCAACAGCCAACAAATCAACAGATTCACACTGATAAACTAATAAAATAACTTGTCTCCCTGTCATGCCATAGAAAGGATCTTAATGAGGTCCTGAATATTGTGATTAAATAAATTATTTTAAAATGATTATTGTATGATTTGTATTGTTGAGCTCACTGCTTCTGTCCAACAGTACAGGGCAGTACAGACATCTGATGCATTAAAAACTAGGTTTATTTCATGTGCAATTTAATTTATTACTAGGACACTAATTGAACCTTACTGACATAGAGGGCTAAAATTATAATCACTTAGCACATCCAGTTTTGCTTTAGCTGAAAATGTGCATGGAAAACATTGTGCTAGCTTTTTGAAATAAGTTTAATATTAGTTTAATTTTTGTATTGGTGGATCAACCAAAAGCAAAGCATCATATCTTTGCTTATGATGTATGATGATGAGTCTCTTCTGCACTTACCTGACCTCGACACTCGGGTGAAGATGCTTGCTTCACACATCCTGTATCTGTGGCTTCTGTGTAACTGAAACAGCAGATTTGCAGTTAGTTATGTTACCTTTTTTACTTTACTTTTTCAAAGCAGTTTGCATTCAAGGTATCACTTAATGTAGGGCTGCTCGATTATGGCAAAAATCAGAATTGCAATTATTTTGGTGAATACTGAAATCAATTATTTAACAGGATTATTGGTGGGTGATATGAACAAAGTCTTATTTCATGATATGTGTAATTTAACTCTGTTTAATATCAAATACGTCCCGCAGTTTAGCAACAGTGGACTGCGTTTTACAACACTCACTTATTTGGCTGAACTGGATGTTAATTTTGGCTTAGGGAGGAACGAAAGCGCACTGCTGTGAAGGAAAGGGTGGTGCGCTGGACTGAGTGCAGCAGCGGCACAATAATTGTTTTATGTTGATTATTTTGTTTTCATAATCTTTCGAAAATGAAAAATCAATTAGCCCTAACTTAATACATAACCTGGGAATAAAACCCATGACCTTCGCATTGTTACTGTTTGAGCTTCAGGAATGCTGTTTTTTTTTTAATTATTTAACTTTCTATGCATCAAAGAATCCTGAAGACTGGAGTAATGATGCAGAAAATTCATCTTTACATTGCAGGAATACAGTACATTTTAAATGTTTACATAGAAAATAGTTTTTTTTTAAAATTGTAATATTTTACAATATTTTTATGCATTTTTTGACAAAATAAATGCAGCCTTAAGGAGCAATAGAGACTTCTTTTAAAAACATTTAAAAAATCATAATTTTTTACCAGTACTGTATTACAAACTAATGAGGAGTACAATAACCGAACTGTAATTAATCTAAAACCCAATCTTTTGCTAAACTGCTAAAATCATCTGAATTCAGTCAGATTTACTGAACAAAAAGTGTTTTTGTGTCTATTGTATCAAGCCTGGTGGATATCTTTTTTCAAACAATAGGTGAAAGGTTTAAAATTTTGTAATTTCAATCAAAACCTATTTTGCAACAGGGAAATAAAAAGCGGATGCACCACTAAACAGCTCACATGAGCAGTGTACTTTTTTGTCTTACATATCAAGCTCCTCAAACATTAAGATATATTATCTTAATAACAGTATTTGTTTTTATTGGACTATTCTCAGGTATCATAATGTATTAATTCAGATAACTCCTCTCCCATGGCCTCATGAGACAGTGGAAGCAGTAAAGGGATTTTCAAACTTTTTCATTTAGTATATTCAGACATACTACTCATGTAACACTTTTTTTGGCATACTATGTAGTAAAGAGGGAGTATATCTTGTAGCGATGAACTGGCTTAATAAAATAAATATTTAATAAAACACTCTGTCCTTATTAATATTGTAAAATTGAGTGCATTTAAAGGGTTAGTTCACCCAAAACTGAAAATCCTGTAATTAATTACTCACCCTCATGTCGTTCCAAGACTTTTGTTCATCTACGGAACACAAATGAAGATATTTTAATGAAAGCTGAGAGATTTCTGTTCTTTCATTGACAGCCTACACAACTACCACTTTGACGCTTCAAAAAGTTCATAAAGAGATCGTAAAACTGATCCATATGAATTGAGCCATTTAGTACAAATTTTCTGAAGAGACTCAATCACTTTATCTGATGAACAGATTGAATTTAGGCTTTTATTCACGTATACACATTCATCAACGCACATATCGGTTGTGGTAAGCGGAAGCTCAAGCATGTTTGCTTAATATAAGGCACCTGAAGCCATGCTGTTTTGGAAATACAGTTATATTATATTATACTATCGATCTGTTGTGACGTCTTTTGTGTATTTTTTTGCACATTACGTACCCGTGAAACAGAAAACATGAGGAGAAATCACACTTGATGATTGACGACTTGACTACGATGAGCGCTTCAGTAGCATCAACCTTGAGCTCATTCCTGTATGGATAAATATGGACATACTAAGTCGAAATTATGATACTGCAAGTCATAATTATGATAGGTTAAATTAAGATAGATGTTCATAATTTTGACTTTTAAATCTCATAATTATGACGTAGTATGTTATATGTATGATTTAGCAAATTTGTCAAATTATGGCTTATGTCATAATGTTGGCATTTTATGTCATAATGACTTTTTTTGTCATATTTAAGATTTACCAAAGCATGTTTTTTTTCTTATGTGACGGAAATTAGCTTCCATAGATAAAAGCGCTCACTTTAAAATAAATAAACCCCTTTAATCAAAACCACAGGTCTTTCTGCACCAAAATGTTCATTTTGATCACACTAATTGAAGGTTCAAACAAGAGGCAAACAAACCACAGTGAAAACAGATGATGTTGAAAACACTGAGCAAGCAGTTTTAATTTAGTCATTTAGCTGATGCGTTTATCCAAAATAACTTATAGTACACTTGTGACAGGTCACCCACCTATTCTTTGGAATGAGGAACTGAAAGTGCTGTTATTATACACAAATAAACTTATACTGTCATTGCAGGGGCTGTTGTGAACGGGACTATAAATAAGGGAGGTATTTTGGATTCTCTCTAGGAAGCGAGTAACTGCAAAAGTCATGATGATATATGGGAACTGTTCTGAAGAAATCATAAAAATGGACATGGAACAGAAGACGACATTTAGCAAAGGTTTGCTATTATACTAAATTGTATTTAAATGAAAGATGTGTTTGTGTTTTAAAGGAGAGAAAGAAATTTAGTTAGTCGTACAACTACCTTCAATGAATCAGAATTATGGCTCATTATTCATATTTGAATATACATGAACTATTGATCTGAACATTGAGGCTAATGTATGTGATACCAAATGATTTTTGATGCTAACATTTTGAAGTTACAGAGCCCCTAAAGGGACTGGCCATCGGCCTGGCTGGTTCATCATCAAAGAAAAAGTGTCAGATTAAGTGATGTTGACGAAAGCTAATGCAATCTTTTTGTTGTTGTTCTTGCTTATAATAAACCGATACTGACGCGAAGGAGAGTGTATGGAAGCCCATTTCCGCCACTAAATAAAAAAATAAAAACAGTAATTGCGAGAAAAAGTCAGAATTCTGAGATATAAACTCACAATTGTGTGAACGTTTTTTCTTGTGAGTTTATATCTCAGAATTCTGACTTTAAGTCAGAATTGTGACATATAAACTTAAAGACAATAAAAAGTAACAGACGTTTGGCAATAGTGCTGCCAGCACTGTAACTGCAGGCAGCAGTTAGCTCTAATCTTGAGCCTGATGAGGGAGAGACAGCAGCAGTTGCTCCTGAGCCAATGGTTCTGGTGAGTCACCTGTCAGGACAGTTAGAAAGAATAGAATAGAAAGTTCAAAAGAACAGCATTTATCTGAAATACAAAGCTTTTGTAACATTATACACTACCGTTCAAAAGATTGGGGTCAGTAAGAATTTTTATTTTTTTTAAAAAAAATTAAAGAAATTAATACTTTTATTCAGCAAGAATGCATTAAATTGATCAAAAGTGACAGTAAAGACATTTATAATGTTACAAAAGATTATATTTCAAATAAATGCTGTTCTTTTGAACTTTCTATTCATCAAAGAATCCTGAAAAAAATATTGTACACAAATATTTTGTACAATTGTACACAATAAATGTTTCTTGAGCAGCAGATTTCTGAATTATCATGTGACACTGAAGACTGGAGTCATGATGCTGAAAATTCAGCTTTGATCACAGGAATAAATTACTTTATAAAATATATTCAAACAGAAAACAGTTATTTTAAATTGTAATAATATTTCACAATATTACTGTTTTTACTGTATTTTTAATTAAATAAATGCAGCCTTGGTGAGCAGATGAAACTTCTTTTAAAAACATTAAAAATCTTACCGATTCCAAACTTTTGACTGGTAGTGTAGTTTTTCGTAAAAATATAAAAGTTTTTAATTTAATGCATCTTTGCTGAATAAAAGTATGCGGTACATTGACTGCTGTAATATTGTGAGATAGTAGTGGCTGTTTGTAGTTGTGGTAGGGCCTATTTGGGGGAAAATCCAGGGCTGTTTTTTACTCCCAGTCCGTCCCTGAACATGGTGATGGAAAAATTATGAGATGGGAGGGGAAAAAATATTTCAATGCTTTCACGTTCCCAGAAAACTTTGCGTTCGCTCACAAATCCTTTAAGTTCCTTCACAAAAACCTTTTCGTTCCGCCGAGAAACTTTGTGCAAAGAACTCAAATGGTTTGCGAGCGAACGCAAAGTTTCTCAGGGGGATGCACACATTTGAGAGAATGCAAAAGTATTGACTTATTATTTTTCCTCCAATCTCATAATTTTTTCCACCACCATGTCCCTTTAGGGGCTCCGTACAAAGGTCAACTGTGGCAAGGAGTAAAACCTTCTTAAAATCGATAGATGAGAAATAATCCTTGAGGAACCAGACTTATCAGGCTTAAGCCTTGTCTGTGAAAGCAGAGGATAATATGTTAGTTATTAAGGTTATGATTAATTGTAAAGATACTAATTAAATTGTAAGCTTTGGAGTTTATCCTGCAACAACTGAATGCATGAAGTGAAGTGTTTCGTAAAAGACTTTCCTGACCATATTGCACATCACATTTATGCATTTGGCAGAGGCTTTTATCCACATTGCATTCAAGATACACATTTTTATCAGTTATTGCTTTCCCTGTGAATTGAACCCATGATCTTAGTGTTGTTAGTGCCGTGTGCTACTGTTTGAGAATGTTGTATTGCTTTAAAGGCTGATGCAAAACTGCATCAGAAATAAAAGAAATTACAATTTTATTTCTCATGGTGTGTTGTTTTCTGCAGGTCGTCCATGTAGCAGAAAAACTGGAATCTTTGTGCTTCTAGGAACAGTCTGCATGATTATTTTCATGATCATGAACTCTGTCATCCGTGAGTGGATTAAACGACATACTTTAAATGTGTTATGTAATCAAATAATTGCATTTTAGAAAGTGAGCTTGAAACTGTAATGAAAAAAAAAGGATATTATTTAAATACATACATAAATGGTAGTGGTTGTCACAGACACGCCAGGTTCCAGCACCATCCAATCACAGCGCACCCCTTCTCCTGAGTATTGATCATCCGCACCTGCACCTCATCTAGCTGCTCATCACTGCCACCATAAAACACACTCACACACTCACAGTCACTGTCCGGTCTTGTTTGCATCAAGGATTCCCTATATGCTTACCTCAAGGACTCAAACCAAGTTACTTACCTGTCTCCAGCGTCTCCTAGTCTCCATCGTGTGTGTGTGTGTGTGTGAGTGTCTCCTGTCATCTACGTCTGCCTCATCTCATCATCTCCACAGATCTTCACTCCTGCAATCACCACAAGGACAGTATCACTATTCATCTTCATTATACCATCATACTTCACTCTATTCAACTCACCTGCACTGCTGTTATCTCTGCTGTGTGTGAAATAAAACCGTGTTACCTGTTACCTCTGTCTCTGCCCCGTCAGTATTGTAACAGAAGACCGGACCATTAACAGCGTCTTCACACACAGCATGAGCCATCCGGATCCCATTCAAGAGCTCGTCGATGTTCTTCGGCGAGCTCTATCCACCACTCCATCATCACAGCACCCCGCGATTACTTCCGCAAACACCGCTACCACTCCTTCACCTCCTTTGCACGCCAGTCCCATGGCTAAACCAGCGCCCTACTCTGGATCGGCGGAGGACTGCAGCGGATTCCTTCTGCAGTGCTCGCTGGTCCTGGAGATGCAACCGCACAACTTCCCCACCGAAACCTCCAAAGTGGCGTTTATAATAACCCAACTGCAAGGCAAAGCGCTCCAATGGGCCGATTCGATCTGGTCCCAGAACCATCCCATCACTCAGTCATACTCCGGTTTTGTGGCCCATTTCCGGGAAGTTTTTGGAAAGCCCATCTCTGACTCTTCAGTTGGTGAGAAACTCTATAATTTAAAACAAGGTTCAATGTCTGCCAATGAATATGCCTTGCAGTTTCGGACACTCGCTGCCTCCAGCGGTTGGAATGAACAAGCCCTAATCACCACTTATCGTCAAGGGTTGGATCCTCGCGTGCGGTTGCATCTCGCTGCATACGAGGATTCCATCGGCTTGGAACGCTTCATCCAACTCTCCATCCGTTTCGCCACTCGTATGCAGTCGTGTTTGGAAGAACACCAGGGCCAGTCGCTGTTCTCCATCTCAGCGCGCCGACCAGAATCCGTCAGCCCCCCAGAACCAGCCAACGAACCCATGACTCTGGAGGGCACAAGGCTTTCGCCAGCTGAGCGGCAGAGGCGGCTGACCCAGAATCTGTGTCTATATTGTGGTTCTCCTGGGCATGTCATCTCCTCATGCCCAATCCGTCCTCCGCGACCCTTGGTGAGTGCCATCATCCCATCTATCAAAAATATGAAACCCCTCACCACTGTTGTAAATCTTACTGCTGCTGATATTACTCTTCCAGTTGTTGCCCTCCTCGATTCTGGGTCAGCCGGCAACTTCATCTCCGGCGCCCTCTGCCGCCAGCTCCGCATCAAGACCACGACCACGCCGACCACCTACCAGATCCGATCAGTAACTGGTGAAACTTGGAGCCGAAAACACATCCGCCACTGTACAGAAGCCGTCCAGATTCAAGTTGGTCTCCTGCACGTCGAACACCTCCATCTGCTGGTTCTGGAGGGATCCACCGCTGACGTGATCCTAGGGCGCCCTTGGTTGGAGCAGCACAACCCGACCCTTTCGTGGAAGACCGGCGAAGTCCTGAAGTGGGGCGATAACTGTTTCAATGACTGTTTTCCTGGACTTCCTGTTCCTCGACCTCCATGCTCCGAACCTCTTCCAGTCTGTGCCACGACCATCGAGAGTCCAGTCGAGCAAAGATCCATTGACATTCCTGAATGTTACGCCCCCTTCAGCGACGTATTCTGCCCTAAACGTGCCTCCAAGCTGCCTCCACACCGGCCATGGGACTGTGCCATCGATCTGCTTCCGGGTGAACCAGTGCCTAGGGGAAGGATATACCCTCTATCCATCCCGGAGGAGAAGGCCATGGAGGAGTACATCAAGGAGGCATTAGCTCAAGGATACATCCGACCATCCACTTCCCCTGCTGCTTCAAGCTTTTTCTTCGTGGCCAAGAAGGACGGAGGCTTGAGGCCCTGCATCGACTACCGTGCACTTAATAATATAACAGTCAAGTTCCGTTATCCCCTTCCTCTCGTCCCTTCAGCCCTAGAACATCTCCGTGGTGCCACTGTCTTCACCAAACTGGACCTCCGCAGCACGTACAACCTCATCCGGATACGCGAGGGGGACGAGTGGAAGACCGCCTTCGTGACACCTACCGGCCACTACGAATATCTGGTTATGCCGTATGGCCTGGTCAACGCCCCCTCCGTATTCCAGGATTTCATTCACGAGGTGCTCCGGGAGTTTCTCCATCGGTTTGTCCTGGTCTACATTGACGACATATTGATCTACTCCCGAAACTTGGCCGAACATTGCCACCACGTTGCGGAGGTCCTCAAACAGCTCCGCAAGTTCCATCTCTTCCTCAAGGCAGAAAAATGTTCATTTCATCAATCATCCGTTCACTTCCTCGGCTACATCATTGACAGCAGTGGCATCCGGATGGACGAGGGGAAGGTGGACGCCATCAGAAACTGGCCAACTCCCTCTTCAGTCAAAGATTTACAACGCTTCCTTGGATTCTCAAACTTCTACCGTCGGTTCATACACAACTACAGCTCTCTTGCCAGCCCACTTACCAACCTGCTCAGGAACAAGCCCAAGTCTCTGTCCTGGACACCTGAGGCCACGGAGGCCTTCCAACGCCTCAAAGAAGCCTTCACCACCGCTCCTCTCCTCGTCCACCCCAACCCAGAGCTGCCCTTCGTCGTCGAGGTGGACGCCTCCACCACAGGAGTAGGAGCGGTGTTGTCCCAGCAGCAGGGGAACCCGAGCAAACTCCATCCATGTGCCTTCTTCTCCCGCAAGCTCAACCCGGCGGAGAGGAACTACGACATCGGTAACAGAGAGCTCCTGGCTGTTAAACTCGCCCTGGAAGAGTGGAGGCATTGGCTGGAGGGAGCCAAACATCCCTTCATCGTCCTTACAGACCACAAGAACCTTGAATACCTGAAATCTGCCAAAAGACTCAACCCCAGACAAGCCCGTTGGGCTTTGTTCTTCACCCGGTTTAATTTCACCATATCCTATCGCCCAGGTCCCAAGAATATAAAAGCTGACGCTCTCTCCCGTCTCCACGCTCCAGAGGACTCCCCCGAAGATCCCGAACCCATCCTTCCAACCGACCTCTTCATCAACCCCATCTCCTGGTCAGAGGAAACCTTGCCCTCCTCCAATGTCTCCACCAACGCTCCGCCGGGTTGTCCACCAGGCTTGCGCTACATCAAGAGGTCACAACGCACTCCACTCATCCACTCAGCCCACACGTCACTTGGCACTGGTCACCCGGGGGCCAATGAAACCCTCTCGCTGCTGAGGGAACGCTTCTGGTGACCCAACATGGCAGCTGATGTCAGAAGGTACGTGCAGGGCTGTAAGGAATGCGGCATCTCAAAGAGCCCACGCCATCTACCATCCGGCAAGCTTTTACCTCTGCCCGTTCCTAACCGACCCTGGTCACACCTAGGAGTCGATTTTATCACTGATCTGCCAGCCTCCGATGACAATACCTGCATCCTCGTAGTAGTGGACAGATTCTCAAAATCCTGCCGCCTAATACCTCTAAGAGGCCTGCCCACCGCTATGGAGACCGCGGAAAACCTCTTCAACCATGTGTTCAGGTATTTTGCCATTCCTGAAGATATTGTCTCCGACAGGGGACCCCAGTTCATATCCAAGGTCTGGAGAGCCTTCTTCTCGCTCCTAGGTGTGACCGTCAGCCTCACCTCGGGATACCACCCCCAGTCGAACGGGCAGACGGAGAGGAAGATCCAGGAGATCGGCCGCTTCCTCCGTACCTTCTGTCATAGCCACCAGGACTCTTGGAACCAGTACCTGGGTTGGGCCGAGTACGCCCAAAACTCCCTTCGTCAGCCCACCACCGGCCTTTCACCCTTTCAGTGCGTACTCGGCTACCAACCTCCACTGTTCCCCTGGTCCGGGGAACCATCGGACGTTCCATCTGTGGATTACTGGTTCCGAGAGAGCGAGAGGGTCTGGGACTCAGCACATCACCAACTGCAGCGAGCCCTGCGCAGACGCAGGATGACAGCAGACCTTCGCCGCTCTGACGCTCCCTCCTTCCAGCCCGGTCAGAAGGTCTGGCTGTCAACCAGGGACATCCTCCTGCGTCTGCCCTGCCGGAAGCTGAGTCCCAGGTTCATTGGTCCATTCACCATCTCAAAGCAGATCAACCCTGTCACCTACCAGCTTAAGTTGCCACCTCAATACCGCATTCACCCTACCTTCCACGTTTCCCTACTGAAACCTCACCACCCTTCTGTTCCTCTCTCCACAGGACCTGGCGTGGCAGCCTCCGAACCCCCCCTTCCACTCATCCTGGACGACGGCGCTGCATATGAGGTTTGCGAGATCTTGGACTCCCGGCGCCGTGGTGGTCATCTTGAGTACCTGGTCGACTGGGAAGGCTACGGCCCCGAAGAGCGCTCATGGGTTCCCAAGGATGACATCTTAGATCCCAGCCTTCTTCAAACCTTCCACTCCAGCCATCCGGACAGACCAGCTCCCCATGGAAGAGGCCGACCACCACGACGTCGGGGTCCTCGGCCCTCAGGAGCGGGCCGTGGAGGGGGGGGGTACTGTCACAGACACGCCAGGTTCCAGCACCATCCAATCACAGCGCACCCCTTCTCCTGAGTATTGATCATCCGCACCTCATCTAGCTGCTCATCACTGCCACCATAAAACACACTCACACACTCACAGTCACTGTCCGGTCTCGTTTGCATCAAGGATTCCCTATATGCTTACCTCAAGGACTCAAACCAAGTTACTTACCTGTCTCCAGCGTCTCCTAGTCTCCTCGTCTCCATCGTGTGTGTGTGTGAGTGTCTCCTGTCATCTACGTCTGCCTCATCTCATCATCTCCACGGATCTTCACTCCTGCAATCACCACAAGGACAGTATCACTATTCATCTTCATTATACCATCATACTTCACTCTATTCAACTCACCTGCACTGCTGTTATCTCTGCTGTGTGTGAAATAAAACCGTGTTACCTGTTACCTCTGTCTCTGCCCCGTCAGTATTGTAACAGTGGTATGCAGCCTTTAAATTATCCTGCTTACAAAAAGAGTTTGTTTTCACACAGATTTTCATCAACATAGAACATTCTCAGAGCTGGAGAGTTGGATGAACGTTCATTGTTCCAATCGAACTTCAGTCAAACCTGATCTTCAGATCACAGGTGAGAACTTAAACATAGATCCTTCTTTATCAAGCACTGTACTTATACTCATATTTGAAAATGTACAGTACATATTCAGATCAGTGTCCATTGATTTAGTGTCTTGTCTTTGCCTTAACTATTTTTCCTCTTAAACTTTAGAAAAAGTGTGACATAGATTTTTGTCTCTCTCTGCCATAGAAGAACCATTTGTGGTTCCTCAAAGAACCTTTCAGTGAATATTCTTAAAAGAACCATTCTTTTCTTAGTGTTAAGAAAATTGTAAAAATCTAAAGAACCATTTTACATTATGAAGATTCCATGGAGGTTTTTGTAAAATGTAAAAGATTCTTAATGGAACCATGGATGCCAAAAAGAACATTTATATTTGAGAGTGTAGCGCTACTTTATGTGGTTAAATGTGCTGTATATTCATTCCTCTCTTTCATTCCTCTTATTTTGCATCTTTTCTCTCTCTCTGACACAGATGTCCCTGTAACCTGTAAATCTGGCTGGATATCGTACAAAAGCAGCTGTTTCTTGTTCTCTAGAAATACACTCAACTGGACTGAGGCACGAGATTACTGCAAAACACAGGATGCATTACTCCTCAAAATACAAGACGACGACAGGGAATGGGTGTGTAATGTTCATGAATTGCACATAACAAAGCATTTTTTTATTTTTTTTTTCATTTTTTTAAAAACGATCTTTTCCCCTAGGCATTCTTGAACAATCATACCATACCCACATCCTACTGGGTCGGTCTAACGGATCAGACCACAGGCCAGTGGAGATGGGCGGATGACACTCCTTACACCATGAACAAAGAGTGAGCTGATTCATGCATTATTCACTTTCTCCCCAGATAAAGAGAGCTTGATTCACAAGAACATTTCTCAGCAAACATGCACTAAAATAGCATAGATTTAAGTTTACATTTGAATAATATACATACTAGACCTTAGATATTATACCTTTTAGAGGTTAAGTACCACATTTTGGCCTCAAGATGGCTCTACATTTACATGTTTATCCTTAAGTATGACCTAATATCCACTTTATTTTGCTAGGCATAAGTGAGATATTTTCTGTGAATATGTGAGACTTCCAATTCATTCAATAGGTAATAAGGTAAATGATGGCTGCATCTGAAATCGCATACTCTCTTGAGTAGGTACTTATTTTGAATAGGAAATTACTTTGTAATTAGTACTGTGAATTCATACTTATTTTGCCACATACCGTTTTTGGCCAATAAATTAGGAAAGTATGCAATTTCAGATGCAGCCAATAACTACAAGAATCGGCAACACTTTACTTTAGGGGTGTGCATAAGACTGACATGACACCTTCATAATCATGACTTGACACATGTCATGAATGTGAAGGAGGTTTTATGCATGTTTATGACAACTGTCATTAAATGTCATTCGCTCAATTATGTCAGTTTTAATGCAAAGATGACATTGTTTGAGATGTCTTTGTTATGACAACTTGACATGAACCAATACATCATAACCTGTCAGTGTCTTTGTCATGACAACTTGACATTATTTAGCTTTATAAGTTAACATTACATTAAACTGTCATGTGGTTGTTTTGACATTGGCTGTCATGAGGCCATTATAATAGTGTCCTGAATATTTTTCTGACCACTTTTTTTTCAGTGGTACAAACTGAACTTGTCATTCAAATGTCATTAAGTGTTAATACTCTGTCAAATAATTTTATAACAGCGTCATGAATATTTTTCATTTCATGGTTTGTTTTTGTTTTTTTCAAAGTTTCCTCCAACAGAAGGTCAGATAATAGACAATTTCAAATTTCTTAAAAAAAAAAGATGACACTATTATAAAATAATGGTAATTAGGGTATTTTAACTAGTTGCTTATTACCATTAGCATATTTTAACTAGTTGCTTATTACTATTAGCATACATATTACTAAAATATTGGATATTTATTAGTACTTATAAAGCACATATTAATGCCTTATTCTGCATGACCTTATTCTACATTCTTAATCCTACCCAATACCTAAACTTAACAATTAACTATATTTATAAGCAGTAAATTAGGAGTTTATTGAGGGAAAAGTCATAGTTAATAGTTTATATGTGTTCCCTATACTAAAGTGTTACCAAAATAATGTAATGTAATGTTAACCCATAAAGAAAAGTAGTTTCTTAAGTTTGATAATTAATCTGCTATGTCATGTTTATGACAGGTTATGTTGTCTTGGTAATGTCAAGTTGTCATGACAAAGACACTGACAGGTTATGATGTATCGGTTTATGTCAAGTTGTCGTAGCAAAGACATCTCAAACAATGTCATCTTTGCATTAAAACCGACATAATTGAGTGAATGACACTTAATGACAGTTGTCATAAACATGCATAAAACCTAATTCATATTCATGACATGTGTCATGTCATGATTATGAAGGTGTCATGTCAGTCTTATGCACACCCCTTCAAGTAAAGTGTAACCGAAGAGGCACACCAGGTAAGGCTCTTGTGGTTCAGTGCTTTACAGTTAATTTGGAAGATGCCTGTGTTTTTTGCAGAGATGCCCCTGAAATCAGTAGACATTTATTTTGGGAATGTCCTAAGGTACACAGATTTTGGAAAGAGGACATTTTATTACAGCCTATATCTGTTTTCTTTGTAGATATCACTACAATATGCCTTGTATAACTGAAAAAAAAAAATTATGATTATAAAATGTATTTAAATATCTCGATGGAAGTGCTTCTCGTGCATTTTGTGCTTCGGATGACACGAGTTCGAATCCCAGCTCGGGGACCTTTCGTGATCCGATAAATAAATAGGGTATTTAAATATATTCAAAATAAAACAGTAAGGGTTCCTACGCAGTTCGGAAATGTATGGAAATTGATTTAAGTAATTTTCAGGCCTGGAAAGTATGGTAAGGGCAACAGGAATGCGGCTACTTGATTTGCATTCAGTTCATTCATAGAAATTGCACTCATTCGCTTTACACACTCATTGCGTAGTGATTTTAGAGGTTAGTGTATAATATCGTGCTTTCCCTGCATGGTCACCGGTTCCAATGCAGTTTGGAAATGTATGAAATTTGATTTATGTAATTTCCAGATCTGGAAAAGAAATGGAAAAATATTTGTTTCAAGACAATTTCCCCTATTCAGTTTTCTAAATATAAAATTAGCTAATAATTAAAATAATAATAATAAATGATCGTACAAGGAGAGTGATTTCATGGCAAACGTTTAGTGATTTAGTGATTGTCATTCACGACTGAATGAATTCAAGGCGCTGAATGAATTAAAAACTCTCTTTACCATAAGAGACTCTTTTTAACTTCACTAAACAAATGTGTGTGTGCCTCTCAAACCAGCAACAGATAAAGGAGCAAACGTGTAGTAGACCTAGTACAAAATGTAGTTGATTATCTTGACAGAGAGCAGGTTTGTTTCTCAGAGACGGAGAGCGGCTATTTGATTTGCGATTGTGCCGTGCTATTTCCATTCATTCATATTGTGCAAGGTTTAGGCCTATGTCAATTAAATATACATATTGAACAGTAGAACATGTGTATGATGTATTTTAGTCGATATTACTTCTGTCAAGCTCTGATTTCGGAGAGACGCAACAGCAACGCAGTTAATTGATTCGTGCTCATTCACAAAGTTCACACATATTCGCTTCACACTCACATTATTGTGTAGTGATTTTAGAGGTTTATGTATCGCACTATGATCCCCTGACTCACCTGTTATCCAGCAAACACGAGGAGTGACTGTTTCAGTCTTAGCGGAATATTATTTGGCAGAATTATTCGTTATTCATTGTGAAGCCATTATCCGTGCCAAATAAGTATTTGGCTTCGGGCACACCCCTAGTCTGCACAGCCACCCTATAATGATAAAAATCCACCCAGTGCTCTTTTTTTAATCCCCACAAATCATGAGCACTTTGTCAGATCAAGCCGTTCACAGATTCTTGGCAAAGTAACGTCATTTTGCACAGGCTCCTCCCACGACTGTTGACGGACACTGCTGTTTTAGCATAGACCCGCCCTGAGTGAGCTGTAACCAGTCCGCAATTGTTTCGACGCCGCGCAGGTGTAGACAAGAATGTCTCCTAAGGGACAGAGGTGTTTTGTTATTGGATGTAAGAATGAACATAGTAGTCGTCATTTACTCCCGACATCTGAGCCGCTGAAGACGCAGTGGATTCATTTTGTTTTTGCAGGGAATGCGCCCCCCGATCCAGACTGCTTTCTGAAAGAGGGACAGTACAAAGCATGTTTTGCTAAAAAGTTGTTCCTGAAGGATGGATCGGTACCAACCGTTCGTGATCCAGTTAAAAAAATAAATAAATAACAAAGTGCAGTAAATGGTAAAACTATTTGGACATACCAATGTGTTTATGATTATGATAATTAAAATAATGTGATGATAAATACCAGTTCGCAATATCAAGCAGCTTAACTGACTGTGTTGTACAGGTAAAACCGGATACCGGAAGCCTCACACATTCAAGCCAGAAATGACCACGCCACTCTTATGTTAATAATAAGATGGATAATGGTTAATCTTCCAATTATTGCCCTTTGTAATAATGAGTAGGAAAGGAAGCAGCTACTTCAAGATGATGAACTTCATGCTATTGCTTGTCAAGTACATGCATCTAGTATTAAACAAAAATTTCATCTGTTTAAATATTTTTGTTGGTAGTGGTGCTGGGATTAAATGCATAGTATAAAATAAACTGCCAGAAAGTTGTTTTATATTCAGATGGAATGGTGTGACATTTGTTGATTGGCATTATTCACAGACGCTGGAATCCCAGGCAGCCGGATAACTGGAAACTGGGAGAGGAAAGAGAGGACTGTGGGGTGATTACACGTACTGGAAAACTAAATGACGGCCTCTGTTACAACAAAATAAAATTCATTTGCAGACAGCAATTCTGAAACTGAAAATAGTTGTGGTGTAGTGCCATCTAAATGACAAATGAAAAGGATCCAGTCACTAACATGAAAACATTTAACACTGATTTGTAGGGGTGTGACAAGATTTCTCGTCGAGGTACATTCACAGAGTACGCACGATAGTGAATGTAAAACGCGAGTGCGCATTCAAACACAAATTTAATACCCTGCATTTTGAAAGCGGCTCCCTGATGCATGCAAATATCTCCTAATATGAAAGCTATCTTAGGCTGGGCTGTGTAGCTGTAACCATCTCTCAGCTCTGTATCATGCTTGAAGAATAAATTTGGTCTCTGTTTGCACTTTGAATATTGAGAGAGCACTTCGATTATGGTTGCACTTAAGAAAAAACTGTTATTCATTTTCATTTATACTGTTTTTATTTCTATGATCAATTTGTGAAAAGGAGTTCAGTTAGGAGGTCAAAAGTTGTAGAAGCTCATAAATCATGTACAGTTTTAAGGTCAGAAGAGACTCATGTTAAATCATACAGCCAGTCAGTTGAGTTTGTGGCAAAACCTTTTACAGTGCTTGTATATTGTTGTCTTTTACTGCATATGATAATTTATACTCAAGTAGAACTGAAATGACATTCATTACAAGATGATTAGTAAAACATTTCAAATGCAGCTACAGACTATTTTTCTAGTCCTGTATTTTGTCACTGAGGATTTCTTAAAAATTTCAACTCGTTCTCATGAACTCAATCTCGTGTCTCATCTCGTGAGCAAACTGTCTCGTCACACCCCTACTGATTTGACAATAAATAGTGTTTAATTTCTTTTTCTGTCTTAATCATCACTTAAAATAAATCAGCATTTACACTTTTTCTACAAAATGTGATTTGTGTGGCATTAGAAGAGCATCAGATGTTAGTTATGCTTCCAATTTACTTGTGTTACAATGTTTCTGCTGTTTCTTCATGCTTGACCTTTATTAAGCAATACATGGCTGATCATTAATAATAAAATCAGTAAGCAGTAACAGACTGGATAATTGCTTATTAAAATATTGTATTACTTTGCTTCTGTTCCAATAAATTAATAAACTGTTCTCTAAAAAAAAAAAAGATTTTATCTTATTTTTGCTGAGTGGTTTGCTTTTGTAGCTCTATATAGCTTTTTGAATCTCTATTTACTATCATTCTTTGTTGTTTATATTACTAAATATAACTAACTCATCACCATATATCTGATATATATATATCACATTAATCTGACATCGCTAGCTTTTAATCTAAATTGTTATCGCTAGCACAACACATTAGCATTTCGCTAGCCTGTTAAATTCTCTTGCATGCTCCTTTTTCTACGAGTCCATCAAACAACTGTGGTAAGCCGGTGTAGTATTGTCATCTCCTCGACCTGCTTCCCTTGGTGTTTTTACACGTAGAAAAGGCGAAAAAACTTTTTTCATTGTCCAGTTTTCTCTCAAAACAATGATCTGAGTTACTATCGCCATTATCGATGCAGCATTAATGACATACAATGGTGACATTTTTCACAATCATGACAAAACAAATTACTGCACTAAAATCAATAACGGAAAGGCTGCGCGATCTTGTCAGTATGGCGGATAAACAAAGAAGTTACCCAGAACTCAATGCGGCGTGACGTCAGATTCGCATTCTCTATCCACCTTATTCCTACGCCCCATGACGCTTTGCGCGAATTATGGGTGTAACTTCCATTAAGCTGTAAACAGTCAGTGAAAGGCTTGCTCTATGAACGCAATAATGTTTTTGTTTTTTTAAACTGGGTACAATGAGATGACATTATTCTACTCACCCTTCAACCATTGAATATTAAAAGGACATTTAAAAGTGTAAAAGCATCAACAAGGTACTTTCAACAGACCATGAAAAAGCGTGATTCTTTCCACAGCAATAACGGACAGGTTAAATATATAGTGATATATATCTGTATTATGTAACATACATTGCCTTAATAAAAAATGTTCATGAACTTCAGCATTGCGTGATACTATTTCAAAGTGATTTCCATCATTTTTACAGATAATAAATTGTATTTACCTTTGAAAACAAACCTGGAAAGAGACGTGAGGATTTGAGGAGAAAAACGAGAGATTCTTCGTGTATTCCAGTGAATTATTAATGGGATATATCGTAAATTATATCGGAAGAACAGACCACAAATATGCAGTATATGTTGTCCGTTTTCACACTATTACAGCAGGATAGAAAGCAGCGACTGAAAAGAGCTCTTGCCATAGATAGCCTATTCTTGTTATAACATGTTACGTTAAAATACCAAGCGTTACGTTATTCTCATGATGTCTGAAAATAAAACATGAAAGAAAAATTGACAGCTCATTTAGTCAAACTGACGGATAAGCTTTATTTGTAGGTCAACCTTAAGATTTGAAACGATTCGTTTCAGTCTTTTTAAACAGACGTTCCCTAAACCAGAAGTGCAACCCATAATTCGAAACGCAGTAGGCTCGTGAGGAATAAGGTGGATAGAACAGATAATTCTTAAAAAATATTCATAGAGATTTCTTTGTACATCATATGATTTTAAATATGGGGACATAAAGATAAAATATGTTCTAAAAGTGTAGAATATGGCTATTAAATACATTACATTTTAACTTAATTTTTTATAATTATTTTAATTAATATAAGGTAGGTATTTATTTTTTTTTTTTTTACAATTTAAGGTTCTGATAACTGATAATTTCCTATTTTGCAGGATGATCCAAGGACTTAATGCACCAACCAAGACAAAGTACAGTTTGGATAACAATATCTGGAGTGTGGATGCACCTTCCATAATTGGACCAGTGTTTTCAGTTGTTTAAATGTTTTGAAAAGGTTAAGATTTTACATTTTGGCAAGGCCCTAAAAACATCTCATTTTATTTTTGGTTACAAACAAGTATTTCAGTTTTATACTGAATTTAAAATGAACAGTTCTACTTAAGACATTCATATTTACAAATTGTGCCTTGCAGTGTTGTGGAAACTTATTTTTTTTTTGGTGGTTTTAATTCTAGTTAAAATGGATTTCAAGCTCTTTTAAAATTAAACACCGCACTCTCTTATTGATAGCCATTCAAATAGTAAAACTGTTTAGAGTCTAAAAAAGTAAGCATTTATGTTTGGCTGCAATGTAAAAAATGTTGGAATTGCCAGTGAATATTACAAAACCAGACTGCATGATATTCTTCTTTTGTTTTTGTCAGCAAGTTCCAAACAAAGATCTCAAGTGCAGTTCAATATTGTTTTGAATGTTTATGGATCTGTCATTGACTGACCTGTTTGTCTATGCTTTGTTCTTAAAGGCATTTGAAGCAAATTTGGACAAGTGTTGTCTACATTTTAGTTTAAATTGTTCATTAAAGGGTTAGTTCACCTAAAAATTAAAAATTTGTCATCATTTACTCACCCTCATATTGTTCCAAACCTGTATGAGTTTCTTTCTTCTGTTGAATGCAATTGTTAAAATTTGCATATGCTTACAACTCAAACTAATAAAGGAATAAATCCATGTTTGTCATTTGTAAATAGACATAAAATCACTAAAAAAGGATAGTAAAAAGGATAGTGTGGTGACATACTTTATTTTACAAATTCATTTATTTTTTTCATCCAACATTGCATGAACGAACAAATTTACGTTGGCTAAACAAAGTATCTTTACTGAGAAGAACTAAAAAAATAATTGTTGAGACAACTCAAAAGTCTTACTGCATCAAGTTGCCTTACTTTTTATGTTTTCTCAACTATTTATTTTTTTAAAGTGTACTTACACTTTGTAACACAGTTCGTAGATACGGGAAGAAGGAAGCGGGGACATTCAAACAAACTTTAATATATAAAATAAACACATACAAAACGAAAGTATATTTGTGTGGCCGGCAGACGTCCGTGAGGGTCTGCCGGCCACACAAATATAATAAAACACAACATAAAATCCTGGGGAAAGGCCTGGGGTCCGTTCTTCGTACCTCGCTAAATACATCTGAGATGATTTGACAGATGCTAGATCTTCTAATCGTGATAACTGATCTCTGGCTAATTTGGTTCTTCAAACGAATTTGTGGAATGGATTAAAATATCAGGATTAAGTTGAGATTACTTCACGTTCTCGTGTTCCTTGAAAAGAGCAGATGTATCGATACTCGAAACCACAATCAGCAATGCAGCGATTGGCTGGCGGCAAGACAGCAACGTAATGACATCATATAATTAGAAAAGACACCTGACGAAAAACTTGACGAATTTCTGGACCTTTATAATGAAACAGCCAAGTGAACAACATGACATTACGACATAAATGTTATAATAAATAAATAAAATGTGCAGTTTTTTTTTTTTTTTTTACATGATTCCCAATTATTTAGATTCACAAGCATTTGTACAGTCGTACACTTTTATTTCTATGTTGTAATTCGCAATTCATTTAATTTTATTCTTGAAGGAGATTTGTTACGTGACAGCATTAATTAAAGTTTTAATTAAAAATTAATTAAAGTCAAGATCAAGTTATGTGCATCTCTTGCGCTGCATCAAGCCACTCTCATAATAGCGTCACCATTCAAATTAATGCACGGCTCAGAATAACTGTACAAGTGTAAGACTCCAATACAATTGTAAAGCAATTATTCCATCACGAATAAATCTTTCAATGAGTAAAACTGGCTGTGTCTATAGTATTATAGACTAGACAACATTATAATCTTATTTTCAAATTAATTTGTAAATTATTATAATTTTAAATGATTGTCCCTTGATAAGTACTCTTGAAATAAAGTAGCAGTGGCTGGGACAGATTTTAAGTATCAATTCCGCATAAAAAGATGCCATCTAATCCTGTTTACGTGAAATAAGCCTGCTCACGAGCAGGTTTAAGCTTACGGACCTGTTGCTATGGCAGCAAGTCCAGAATGAGCGTTGAAGAACCGAACAATCCAAGATCATGCCAAATCATCATCAATCAAATCCAGCTAACCGAGTTAGCGACATATGAAGAATAGGCCCCTGGTCCTCTCTCGTCCTTCACTGTCGTCGCTCCCCTTTTATGCTTCCTCACGGCTCTCACCTGCCCTGCTCGTCACATACCCCCATCGCCCCTCGCAGGTACTCCAGAGACTGCACTCTACTCCACCCGGGGGCCAGTCTCGGCGGCCGCAGCACCTGGGGGTAAGGACAGACAAGACCAGAGAAAAGGAGACGGAAGCATAGGGAGCGACAGATGAGAGAAGGAAGAGAGGAAAAAAAAAAAATTCTTGGTCCTGTTCCCGGATACACTGCCGCTCGGTCCTCAGCCAGCCGAGAGGCTCTTCCTCGCGGTGCTATGCGATGGTACCGGACGCTCAGTGGACAGCTCGATCCTCAGGCTCCAGCCCATGGCGGCGACTCCTCCGCTCCCTCTTGGACGGTAGCCACCCCACCTCGACCCAGGAGCACGGCAGCAAGCTCTCCGTCCCACCTGTTGATCAATTGCTCCACCACCACCACCTCGGGCAGCCACTCGCGGTCTTCAAACTCCCGCGCTGCCTGACCTCTTCAACACCGCGGGCTCTCCGACAGCATGTCCCTCCTTCCTCCCGGGTTTCGGCACCAATGTAACACAGTTCGTAGATACAGGAAGAAGGAGGCAGAAACCGGTGAACGTTCAAACAAACTTTAATATATAAAATAAACAAATACAAAACAAAAGTAAATGCCGGCAGACCCTCACGGACGTCTGCCAGCCACACAAATATAATAAAACACAACATAAAATCCAGGCCTGGTCCCCTCTGGTCCTTCACTGTCGTCGCTCCCCTTTCATGCTTCCGGAGCTCCTACGTGAGAGATTCGAGACCGGTGCAACGCGCAGATGCGCCGTTCCCTCACGGCTCTCACCCACCCTGCTCGTCACATACTTATATTGTATTGAATCTGATTGCATCCCATTCAGCAACAGCTGTTACCTGTTCTCTAGTGACACAATGAACTGGACCCAAGCAAAAGATTACTGCGAAAAGCAGGGTGCATTACTTTTAAAACTAGAAGACGGCTCTGAGAAGGAGTGGGTGAGTAACAGACACACACACACACACACACCCTTTTCCTTAACCCTTTCAGGTGTTGTGCAACCACATGTTTCTTTATTACCTCATTTTGCTTTATAATTTAAAGCAGGAATGTTTCCATTTTTTAGGGTGTTTTAAGTAGCTGACAGGAGGTAATGTTTTAGCTGTAAGTGTTATTGAAGGAAATTGATATGCTACAAAAAGAATGCTACAACTAGGGATGTTTATTTCATTTTTTTCCCTAACTGTTAACCGAAGCTTGTTAACCGATCATTAAAGTCCCTGTAAAAGTCAATTTTGAGAATTGTTTCTAAACACATTATAAATGTTACAAAAGTATATCTGAAACACATTACAAAGACTGTGAACTATGTAGTACTAAATTGTGGCGTTAGACCTTTAAACAGTTTTTCACCAATTCTGTGTTCAGGATTTTTTGGCCCCTAACGCTATAATAACTGTCAGTGACGTACTGGAGCCACCGAACATGGCCCCACCCCTAACGCTATAATAACTGTCGGTGACGTACTGGAGCCACCGAACATGGCCCCACCCCTAACGCTATAATAACTGTCGATGACATACTGGAGCCACCGAACATGGCCCCACCCCTAACGCTATAATAACTGTCGGTGACGTACTGGAGCCACCGAACATGGCCCCACCCCTAACGCTATAATAACTGTCGGTGACGTACTGGAGCCACCGAACATGGCCCCACCCCTAACGCTATAATAACTGTCGGTGACGTACTGGAGCCACCGAACATGGCCCCACCCCTAACGCTATAATAACTGTCGGTGACGTACTGGAGCCACCGAACATGGCCCCACCCCTAACGCTATAATAACTGTCGGTGACGTACTGGAGCCACCGAACATGGCCCCACCCCTAACGCTATAATAACTGTCGATGACGTACTGGAGCCACCGAACATGGCCCCACCCCTAACGTTATAATAACTGTCGATGACGTACTGAAGCCACCGAACATGGCCCCACCCCTAACGCTATAATAACTGTCGATGACGTACTGGAGCCACCGAACATGGCCCCACCCCTAACGTTATAATAACTGTCGATGATGTACTGAAGCCACCGAACATGGCCCCACCCCTAACGCTATAATAACTGTCAATGATGTACTGAAGCCACCAGATACTCAGATAAAACTGAGTATTTGCATCAGTGTCTTGCCCGCTCAATCGCAAGTTACTGGCATTACCGTTACTACAGCCTACATTTTGCTAGCTAGCTGTGCCTTTGTCACGCAAATGCATATTACCTGTTTGCGAAACAAAACAGCTCGGTCTCCTTATTTAAATTTCCTAAAACCAATGATATAAAGAAGAGGTTTAATTTTTTGAAGAGCCAGAGCTGACAATCACCACCAACACCCGCCTCTGCAGTGATAATTTAACACCGGATAGTTTTACAAGCTTTCATCAGAGACAACTGGGATTCACTGAAAATCCCTCCCGTCCCACCATCAACCAATGATATGGGGCCGGAACGACCATCTCCCATCCCGGCCTTCATCCTACCGTTTCGCAGCGGCGACATCTGGTACTACAGTCGGCAGTACGTGCCCACCAATGAGTGTAAGTTGCCATGTGTACTTATGTTATAATTAGTAGGTAGTCAACCATAACTCTACTAAACTCTACTCTACATCCCTCTAACTAGGGGTGGGAATCACCAGAGGCCCCACGATACGATATTATCACAATACTTATATGTCACGATACAATATTATTGCGATTTTAAATATATTGCGATATTCTGCAATTTAATACCTTTTCCATCTTCAAATTATGTCCCCAAAGGAAAACTTTGTCAACATCTGTTTCATCTAAAAAGATACATTTCTCTGTTCATCTCACTTCAATTTTATTGCTGCAAAATGGGATTGTCAAGCAGACAAACTGACCAACAATTTCATGAAAATCTGTCATAAATGTTGTATGCACCAGGCAAACTCAATTTGATTGACAGGCGATCTGACCAATAATAACGCCAAATCCGCCGTTTTGTCAGACAAACAAACCAGAAAGAAGAGTTAGTAGATTAACGTTGGTAGACTTGAACTTGAAAAATGGTGTATTGACGTCTTTCCGCAGTTGAAACAAAATACCTTCTGATTCTGATGTTCATTCCAAAAAGTTAAATTCGTATGTGCAAATTATGTTATAAAAGACCGATACTTGTGGAAGGCGATCATTTGTTTATGATCATAAAGCATATACATTTACATTTTTTTCGAAAATGACCGATCGTTTTGCTAGATAAGACCATTATTCCTCATCTGGTATCGTTTAAAGCCCTCTGAAGCTTCAACCGTTTGGAGGTTTGGAGAATAATCCTGGAATGTTTTCATCAAAAACCTTAATTTCTTTTCGACTGAAGAAAGAAGGACATGGACATCTTGGATGACATGGGGGTGAGTAAATTATCAGGAAAATTTTATTTGAAAGTGAACTAATCCTTTGAAGACATCATGGCAGAGTATTAAAGTCAACTAGTCGTTTAGTCTGTGCAGCGCCTACAAAACATCAGTTCTAGCATTGGTAACTTGACATCGCAGCCTGTTCATTATCAAAATGAAATAGTCAACCAAACATTTAAAAGTTACACTGCTCAATTTAAATAGTCTATAGTACTGTCGTTTAGTGTGAGCACCGCCCCCGTAATGTTATGCCAAGCACATTTCTGCGCATGTGAAGAAAATGTGACTTATACGCAACCTTTTTTCTCTCTCTCTCAAAAGCTCAGTTATATGTATAGCGTTATATGTGTAACATTTTCAAAATGTCTTGAAAAATTACATTTTAAACGGTTAAAATCTTATTCTAGGTTAACCAGTAAATTATGAGCATCCCTAGTTACAACTATAAAAATTACAATTTTATGAGGAAAACTTGGTTTTCACTGTAACCACTATGCCTGCAGATAAAATGGGGTTGTTACAGTAACCATTGTGCATATTCATGAAATACCAAATCACTGGGTGTCTGTGCATGAAAGGGTTAATAGCTTTTATTTTTTTAGTCTTTCAGTATTTTAATCTCTCCTTCTAGGAATTTGTTACCCATTTGGCCAAACCATTTCAATACTGGATCGGTCTAACGGATCGGACAAAGTGTGAGTTGATATATGCAGTCATAGTTTTCCATATCTAATTAATATTTCCATTATTCCCTTATAAAGAGCTGTATCCACAGCCTACACAGGATATCTTAAAATTTTGGCTTTGTGGTTATATTTGTTTTTTCCCCTCAACTGTTGCCCATTGTAAACACAAGTAGGATAGGAAGCAATTAATTCAAGATAATGTACTTCAAGTCTTTGCTTGTGAAGTTCTGTAAATGCAACTTGATTAAACCTTTCAGCCGTTTGAATAGTTGTTGTAGATCATGGATGTGGGATTAAATTACCATAAAATGAACTTTAGTTTGAATGGAATGTCAGAAAAGTTTTCTATATGCAGATGGAATAGTATAACATTTTTTGGCTTTGGTTACAGACACTGGGGTCCTGGGCAGCCGGATGAGTGGCAAGGACATAAGCAAGAGGGAGGAGAGGACTGTGCTCATATAACAATCTATGGGAATATTAATGACAACCACTGCGCCATCAAAATGAAATTTATATGTAAAGGATCTAAGGATTCTTAATAGCAACCTATTAGTATGTTGCTTTAAGAGAGTGACCATACATTTGTGTTGTTTTATTTTTTCTTTAATCATAATCATTAATCATTTAATACTTCCATTTATTCATATAATCATTTATTCATTTTCATTACATTACTTGTTATTTTACAAACCCATTTCCAGAAAAGTTGTGACATTTTGTAAATTGCAATAAAATCAAGAATCCGTAATTTGTTCATTCTCTTTCAAGTTTATTTAACTGACAAAAGTACAAAGGAAAGATTTCCAGTGTTTTCACTGACCAACAAAATTGTATTTTGTAAATATAAACAAATGTTGATTTTGATGGCTGCAAACATACTTGTACTTTTTGTCAGCTGAATAAAAGTTCAAGAGAATTAACAAATCACAGACTGTTTTTATTGCATTTTTTGTATTTATTTTGTACTTATTTTCCTTGCTCTTGCAATGTCTTGCTATTGTTGTTTAATCTTATGATTGTTTGGTTTCAAAGGGATATTTCTCTTCACAAGTTAGAGATATGAGAAAGTCTCCATTTCAAGTGTTTTTAGCATCACAGCATCACATCAATGTTGTGAAGCAATAATTTTCCATTGCTTTTGCTTTGGTATAATGACACTTGTTGCATTTGTGCTGATCAAACGAAGTACAGGACAAAGTCCAACATTAACGAAGACCAGACAAAGTAGGCATGAAGTTCAAGTGCAACTAAGATTATTCAATAAATCCTGCTAATTTTTACCGAAATAAATATTAAATCAAATAAATAAATAACACTACATGATAAATAGAAGGCTTTATTCTAGGCCTTTTCTTAACAATGTGTTTTAAGTATTAAAATTAAGAGTTGTAGAACCTTTTTTAACATTCTCTTCTGTTTACTTAATTTCCTGTTTCAACGCTCTATTTAGTTTCGTTATTGAATATGAACTCGTTACACAATATATATATATATATATATATACACACACACACACACACTACCAGTCAAAAGTTTGAACACAGTAAGATTTTAAATGTTTTTAAAAGAAGTTTCGTCTGCTCACCAAGGCTGCATTTATTTAATTAAAAATACAGTAAAAATAGTAATATTGTGAAATATTATTACAATTTAAAATAACTGTTTTCAGTTTGAATATATTTTATAAAGTAATTTATTCTTGTGATCAAAGCTGAATTTTCAGCATCATTACTCCAGTCTTCAGTGTCACATGATCCTTCAGAAATCATTCTAATATGATGATCTGCTGCTCAAGAAACATTTATTGTGTACAATTGTACAAAATATTAGTGTACAATATTTTTTTTTCTTCAGGATTCTTTGATGAATAGAAAGTTCAAAAGAACAGCATTTATTTGAAATATAATCTTTTGTAACATTATAAATGTCTTTACTGTCACTTTTGATCAATTTAATGCATCCTTGCTGAATAAAAGTATTAATTTCTTTAATTGTTTAATTCTTACTGACCCCAAACTTTTGAACGGTAGTGTATAATGTTACAAAAGCTTTGTATTTCAGATAAATGCTGTTCTTTTGAATTTTCTATTCATCAAGGAATCCTGAAAAAAAAGTACACAACTGTTTTCAACATTGATAATAATCATAAATGTTTCTCGAGCAGCAAATCATCATATTAGAATGATTTCTGAAGGATCATGTGACACTGAAGACTGGAGTAATGATGCTGAAAATTCAGCTTTGATCACAGGAATAAATTACTTTATAAAATATTTTCAAACAGAAAACAGTTATTTTAAATTGTAATAATACTTCACAATATTACTGTTTTTACTGTATTTTTAAAAAATAAATGCAGCCTTAGTGAGCAGATGAAACTTCTTTTAAAAACATTAAAAATCTTACCGTGTCCAAACTTTTGACTGATAGTGCCTGATAGAGCCCTCTCTCTCTCTTTCCATGCGCGTACTGGTCTCCAGAACCGCTGCTGCTACTCTGCACTGTGTTGTGTATGATCGTGGGTGGTTGTAGAGGAATGGGACGCGGACTCAGAGGGGTTCGGGATTGTGGCTTGACCATTTATTCAACAGCACGGCATCTATAGCGTTGATAACATGAACTGAAGAAAAGTATCAACACTACGGTACATCAAGAGGCTCAAACCGTGCTAAAGGCACTTGAATCTGTCTTAACACGACATTGTTATAGCGACATCTTGTGTACAACACAATACACTGCCTTACATATATATATATATATATATATATATATATATATATATATATATATATATATATTTAATACCGCATATCACACTATTGAGCCACCCAAAATTGCCGCAAGGGAAATTCCTTCACCGCGACAGCCCTAGTTTCCTGTTTTGCTGTCAGAGTCGAAGAACTGAAACAAGAACTGTCTGCTTGCCCACATACTATGAACTCACTGAAATACTTAAAATAATTCAACATCACAGGGGAGGTTCACCAAAATGAAAATTCTGTCGATGTTTTGATTAAATGTGTTACATGACTGTGTGAAAAACAATAACGTATGACCGTTTTTTTCTTACTGGTGGTTCAACAGTACAAAGTATCATTTCTTTGTTCAAGATGTATGATGATGTGCATTTACCTGACATTTACACCCCGGTGATGAAGTCTGCTTCACACATCCCAAATCTGTGGCTTGTGTGCGGCGCTTCAGCCTAACTGGAACAGCAGATGAGCAGTTAGTGATGTTTCATTTATTTTACACATTTATGATTGATGATTTTATTTTATATAAAGTGAGCTTTGGAAAATGTTGTGATGTCAGCGATGTTGAGTGATTTCTAGGTTACTTCACTGAATGTCTCCTTAAAATCAACAAAACTCTGGATGACCATGGTACTATTTTTCATTAAAAAGCCTTTATTGTCTCATGGCTACATATAAACGTGTTTCGACAGGCCTCCTTTAGAGAGAGTAACACAATAAACTTGCCAAACAAACTTTATATACTGACCAGCCACTTTATTAGGTATACCTATTCAACTGCTCATTAATGCAAATATCTATTTAGCCAATCACATGTAAAAAACTCAATGCATTATGCATGTAGACATGGTCAAGACGATCTTCTGAAGTTCAAACTGAGCATCAGAATGGGGAAGAAAGGTGATTTAAATAGTTAGTTCCCCCAAAAATGAAAATTCTCTCATTAATTACTCACACTCATGTTGTTCCACACCGTAAGACCTTCGTTCATCTTCGGAACACAAATTAAGATATTTTTGATGAAATCCGTGAGCTCTCTGACTCCTCCATAGACAGCAATTAAATTACCACTGTCAAGGCACAGAAAGGTACCCAAGACATTGTTAAAATAGTCCATGTGACTGCAGTGGTTCAACCTTAATTTTATGAAGCGACGAGAATACTTTTTGTGTGCAGAAACAAAAATAACGACTTTATTCAATCTCTTCTCTTCCATGTCGGAGAAATGTCAGAGGATTTTGATATAAGAGAAGAGGAGCTTGAGTTTGTTGCACAGACCTATTTGTTTGAATCGCGAGAGGCGTCTAAGATTACAATACTCACACATCATCGTGTCAGGGGTTACTCATTTGGCGCAAATCGACTTGCGCAGTATGCACACGGTCATCCGCTGGAAGCTAGTTATTTGAATTTATAAAGTTTTAAATATGGATATTTTCCTTACAAAAACGCATCGCTTCACTTCTGGAGTCGTATGGATAACTTTTATTTATGGATGGATACATTATTTTTGGCTTCAAAAATACGCCTCCATTGACAACCATTATAAACCTAGGAGGACTAAGGATATTTTTAAATATATCTCCGATTGTGTTTGTCTGAAAGAAGATAGTCATATACATCTAGGATGGCTTGAGGGTGAGTAAATCATTGGATAATTTTCATTTTTGAGTGAACTATCCCTTTAACAACAGTATTTTTTATGTAATTTTTAAAAAAAATTATTCTCATGTATCATAAGGGCTTTTCACGCTTGAAACAGTTAACAGTGGATCAAACCCAAAGTGGATGGAATCCAGAGTTACATTGCTTCACGTTTCACACTGTACGTTCCTTGAACTGTTCCGTGTTTTAATTATATATTTAAATTGTATATAAATTTAACAAATTATTCCCCTAATTTTACTTAAAAAAGACCAAAAGTAGCCCAATGCGATTTTCTTCGTCAGGCGGCCGAATACTCCATTGAATTTGTATGTCTGGGTGTTGGTTTAAGAGTGTTTGAGCGCCGAAATCGTACGTACGGGGGTGGAAATCAACCCGCGGCAACAGCTTAAAAGCAGCCCAATTTCGCGAGAAAACCGCAGACTTTGGCAACACCAAACAGTGGCTTTTTCCAGCATACAAACTGATTTGCTAACGGCTGCGCGCGAGCACTTTTTGCTAACAAAAAGCGCGCTGAACTAACGTCTCCCACTGATACGGATATTTAAATCGGTAACTGTCAAATATGAACTCATACAGCATCGATACATTAGCATAGTAATATTACCAGCATTATTTTATCTGTATCAGCAGCTTTCCTTGATCTAATTAAAAATGATGACGGGACAAGAAGTAGGCTAACGGTTACAGACAAACGTAGTAAGCTAATATTTCCAATTCCTGTCAGACTTCTAATAAAATTATTAAATCGTCCTCACTGACAATCTGCATGAACCTACTATCTATCTGTTTTAAGGTGTTTTGTGTATTTTTTTGCACATTACATACCCGTGAAACGGACAACACGAGAAGAAATTGCACTTGCACTTGACGACTGATGAATCTGACTTTACTATGATGGGCATGCGCAGTAGCTTCAGTAGCATCACCATGTATGGATAAATATGGAAGCCCATTTCCGCCACCCAAGATAAAATTCCTTTGGCAAATCACGATATATGTCAAAATTATGACAAAAATTCGAAAAGTTAATTATTTCATTTTTTAATCTCATAATTATGACTTAGTATGTCATGACTTAGGGTAGAGTGGGGGAAAATGTCCCCCAACTGTTTTTCCCAAAATAACCTCTAGATTGAGTCAAGATACGTTTTTGTTGTTGATATGGACTACATTGACAAGAGTGATGTAGAAGTATTTACTGTGAAGCTTTTACTGGCGACATACTTGAGAGAAAATGGATTTCACGGTAAATGATCTAATTTTCAGCAGTAAGAAAATAAGTGTTTTAAAGCTTGATGTTTTGCAGAACATCACAGTTATATGAGAATAGTAAGGCCTGTAGTTAGGAAGTACATGTAATTTAAGGAAAATATATTTTTCGAATGACACTTTTTTTTAAAACGCCCCCTTCTCACTATCATAATTACTGTAGTACTCTGTTCTGAATATCAAAACCTTTGTTTTTCCATCAAATGTAATCTAAAAAATTATTTTTAAATCTAAAACATATTTGATGTCTTTATATTCAAAAATTACCTCAAGTTAGCATCAGCTAGCTAGTTAGCTAGCATCAGCTAACAATACTTTTCAAATAGTCTATTATAATTTTGTAATTCATAACACCCTAATATGTCATAATTTCGACTTCATCTAATAATTTCGACTTTTTATTTCAATTATGGCATACAAAGTCATAATTATGATTTAGTGGCCTGGATTCACAGACAGGGCTTAGATTAAACCAGGATTATGCCTTAGTTAAATTAGGACATTTAAGTAGCTTTTTATAAACTTGCCCTAAAACAAACATTCATTTTAGTCTGAGACTAGGCTTAAACCTTGTCTGTGAAACTGGGCTAGTATGTCATAATTATGGCTTAGTATGTCACAATTTCGAGGTTTTTAATCTCAAAAATGACTTAGTATATCATACTTATGAATTTTTATGCCAACTTTAATCAAAACCAGAGGTCTTTCTGCAACAAAATACATAACTGCAAAATGTGTAACTGGTAACGAGCAGATAAACCACAGTGAACCTGAGTGAAAACAGATGATATTGAAAACACTGAGCAAGCAGTTTTAATTAGTCGTTTAGCTGATGCATTTATCCAGAATAACTTATAATACACTTGTCATCCACCTATTCTTTGGAATGAGGAACTGAAAGTGCTGTGTTATTATACACAAATAACCAGTTCTACTGTCATTTCAGGGGCTGTTGTGAATGGGATTATTAATAAAGGAGGTGTTTTGGATTCTGTAACTGCAAAAGTTACTCATGATGGAATATCAGAAAAATGATAGTTCTGAAGACATTGTGAAAATGGAATATGAACGGATGACGACATTTAGTCAAGGTTTGCTTTGATACTATATTGTATTTGATACAGAAAGAAGTGTTTGTATTGAATATGAGAGCAAGTTTTAGTTAGTTGTACAACTACATTTAATGCCTGGTAACACTTTAAAATCACTTTCATTTATAAAATTAACAGACATTTTATACATTTTATAATGCTTAAAGAAATAAACATTCAAATTCAAATCAGAATTACACTTGATTCATTATTCATATTTGAATGTACATGAACTATTGATCTGAACATTGAGGCTAATGTTTGTTAATGACTACTGTGTGATACCAGATTTTTTTTTTTTTTTGATGCCAACATTTTGAACAAAGTTCAAAGGAACATGGTGATGGAAAAAAAATATATTTTAATGCTTTCACGTTCTCTCGCAAAAGTTTCGCATTCCCCCGAAAAACTTTGTCTTAGCTCCCAAGCCTTTGAGTTCACCCGAGAAACTTTGCGTTCGCTATATTTATATATTATATATATATATATATATATATATTGCTATATTTATATTGCTATATTTAATGTGTTAGTTATTAAGGTCATGATTAATTGTGAAGATACTAATTAAATTGTAAGCTTTGGAGTTTATCCTACAACAACTGAATGGATGCAGGCATGAAGTGAAGTGTTTCATAAAACACTTTTCTGATCATATACACATCACATTTATGCATTTGGCAGAGGCCTTTATCCACATTGCATTCAAGATGCACATTTTCATCAGTTCTTGCTTTTGCCTGGGAGCTGAATCCATGATCTTAGTGTTGCTAGTGCCGTGTGCTACTGTTTGAGCAACAGGAAGGCTGTATTGCTTTAAAAGCTGATGCAAAAATGCATCAGAAATAAAAGACATTACAATTTTATTTTTCATGGTGTGTTGTTTTCTGCAGGTCGTCCATGCAGCAGAAAAACTGGAATCTTTGTGCTTCTAGGAACAGTCTGCATGATTATTTTAATGATCATGAACTCTGTCATCCGTGAGTGGATTAAATTACATACTTTAAATGTTATGTAATAAAATAATTGCATTTTAGAAACTGTAATGCAAAAAAATAAGAAAAAAAAGGATATTTAATTTATACATAAATGGTAGTGGTATGCATGTATACAGCCTTTAAATTATCCTGCTTACAAAAAAGTTTGTTTTCGCACACAGTTTTTCATCAACAAAGAACATTCTCAGAGCTGGAGAGTTGGATGAACGCTCATAGTTCCAATCGAACTTCAGTCAAACCTGATCTTCAGATCACAGGTAAGAACTTAAACATAACTTAAACATTTTTATCAAGCACTGTACTTATACTCATATTTGAACATGTACATATCCAGATCAGTGACCACTGATTAGCGTCTTGTCTTTGCCTTAACTATTTTTCCTCCTTAACTTTAGAAAAAGTGTTTTTGATTTTTTGTCTCTATCACTTTCTCTCTCTCTCTCTCTCTCTCTCTCTCTCTGTATAAGAAGTTCAAGAAAAGAATATTGAGACCTTGATGAGCAGTCTTGCCTCCTCATTGAGTTCAGTCACATCCAAACAAGAGGAAAACCAGCAAAAGCTGGGTGAGATTTTAATTTTGTATTATGTACTGTACCTTTAAATACTCCATCACAACACATGAATGTGATTAATCTAAATATAAATAGATTTTTTTTTCCCACCAGAACACAACTGTGTATTTCTGACTGTAAAAACAGGACTTGTTTTACTTCTTTTTCACAGAGCGTCAGCAGGGTTAAAATGAATGAAAAATATTTCTAAAGCATGTATTAAATCTTAATGTTAATCTCAACATTTAATAATACATTTTATTATAAAAGCTTTCCTGTAGCTCAGTGGTTAGAGCATGGCACTAGCAATGCCAAGGTCATGGGTTTGATCCCAGGAATTGCACATACTCAGATACAAATGTATAGTATAATGCAATGTAAGTCGTTTTGGATAAAAGCGTCTGCCAAATGCATAAATGTAAAATGTAAATTTTTCAGATCAAAAGTTGTATCTGTTAACATTAGTTAATGCGCTGTGAACTAACAGGAATATAAATATTTTTATTAACATTAAAGGTGAAGTAAGTGATTTCTGAATTTCTGAAAAGTGGATCGGACCAAGCACCACAACACACTTGTAGCCAATCAGCATTAGGGGTTGTGTGAGCCAATCAGCAGTAGGGGGCTGAGAGACATTACAAAAGAGAAAAGCTCAGAAGAATATTACTGGAATATCTCCTATGCACATCGTAATCTTGCTGAAATATCATATTTGTGGCTTTTGTCTCATGTTAAAGAGTCTCTGTCGAGCTCACTGAGTGTCCTGAAGAGTTCAGTGTCGGATCTCACTTCATCTGTCGCATCTCTTTCCTCTAAACAACAGACCTCTGGTGAGTTATACATTCACAGTACTCAAAAACACAATAATTGCAATATTGTACTAGTTGAATCTATTGAATTTATCTTTTTTTTAGTTGAATAAAGACATAATTTCTGAAATATAATCATAATTGGTGATTTCATGGACCTGCATACTGATACTGACATTATTCTTTACGTTGGAATAATTGGATTGAAATTAAACTCACAGGACACTGACTGCAGTAAGTCTAACAAGGTCTGATGTGTTTTCTTGTGTTCTAGAGGAGAGAGTCATGAACGCGCTGAAGGATCTGATATCTAACTTGAGCAACAAAACAGCAGGTGCTGCATCTACACTCCAATAAAGCTTCCAAAAAGGTTTTTTTTTTTTTGCACCAATGCCATAGAAGAACCATTTGTGGTTCCTCAAAGAACCTTTCAGTGAATATTCTTAAAAGAACCATTTTTTCTTAGCGTTAAGAACATTGTAAAAATCTAAAGAGCCATTTTACACTATGAAGATTCCATGGATGTTAATTTTTGTAAAATTCTTAATGGAACCATCGATGCCAAAAAGAAAATTTATGTTTAAGAGTGTAGCGCTACTTTATGTGGTTAAATGTGCTGTATATTCATTCCTCTCTTTCATTCCTCTTATTTTGCATCTTTTCTCTCTCTCTGACACAGACGTCTCTGTAACCTGTAAATCTGGCTGGATATCGTACAAAAGCAGCTGTTTCTTGTTCTCTAGTAATACACTCAACTGGACTGAGGCACGAGATTACTGCAAAACACAGGACGCATTACTCCTCAAAATACAAGACGACGACAGGGAATGGGTGTGTAATGTTCATGGAATGCGCATAACATAGCATTTTCATTTCATTTTTTAAAAAACTCTATCTTTCCCCTAGGCATTCTTGAACAATCATACCATACCCACATTCTACTGGGTCGGTCTAACGGATCAGACCACAGGCCAGTGGAGATGGGCGGATGACACTCCTTACACCATGAACAAAGAGTGAGCTGATTCATGCATTATTCACTTTCTCCCCAGATAAAGAGAGCTTGATTCACAAGAACATTTCTCAGCAAACATGCACTAAAATAGCATAGATTTAAGTTTACATTTGAATAATATACATACTAGACATAGATATTATACCTTTTGAGAGGTTAAGTACCACATTTTGGCCTCAAGATGGCTCTACATTTATGTACCTAATATCCACTTTATTTTGCTAGGCATAAGTGAGATATTTTCTGTGAATGTGTGATAATTTCCAATTCATTGCTGCATCCAAAATCACATACTCTTTTGAGTAGGTGCTTATTTTGAATAGGAAATTACTTTGTGACTGCTAAAAAAGTATGTTCTATATAGCATGAATGTGTGTAATATGAATGTAATCCGGACATACTACATTTACTATGTTGTCACCCAGTTGCATCACTTCACTGCCATTCACAAATCCTCTCCTGTGGCCTCATGGGATAGTAAAGTGTCATGTAGTAGGTAATCTGGGTATGTTTTGCCTACTTTTTAATAAGTACTGTGAATTCAAACATATTACTTTTGCCACATACTGTTTTTCGCCTATAAAGTAGGTAAGTATGCAATTTCAGACGCAGCCAATAACTAGAAGAATAATACCAGTTAATACCTTGTGGTTCAGTGCTTTACAGTTAATGTGGAAGATGCCTGTGTTTTTGTAGAGATGCCCCTGAAATCATTATTCATTTATTTTGGGAATGTCCTAAGGTACAGAGTTTTTGGAAAGATTTGAAAAATAACAAAAAGAAATTAAGATTAAAGGTGCTATATGTAGAATTTAGAAACCCTTGTTATTAGCGACACCAGTGGCCATTAAGTGAACTGCAGCCAGCAACTTTTTTGCTCGTGCTCACAATCATAATAAACACACAACAAAAATGACAGCGGTAAGAAAACGTCTCAGGTTACGTATGTAACCATAGTGCCCTGAGAGGGAACGAGACGCTGTGTCAAGCGCTTTGGGAATGCCCCTGCGTGATTGCGTCGTGAAGCATATGTGAAATCAGTCCAATGGCGTGACGGAATGTCATAGGCGGGTGACGTCATGACCAGGAAACTATAAAGCACCCCTGAACCAAACAGTGTCAGCTTTTGATAGGTCGAAGTAAGTCGGTCACAGGCATGCCGGGAGTACGGCAAAGTAACGCAGCGTCTCGTTCCCTCTCAAGGAACCATGGTTACATACGTAACTTGAGACGTTCCCTTTCAAGGGAACTCATGCTGCATCAAGCGCTTTGGGAACGAAATACCCATGCCGCCATAAAACCAAGTGCCTTTCTATGTGAAATCGTGATGCGCACATTAAGACGAAAGCACTCTTGACTCCGGGGTCGAGGCCAGGTCCAGGTTATAGAACCTGACGAACGTGTGTGGTGAGGACCACCCTGCCGCATCATACACTTCTTGAAGAGAGACTCCAGAAAGCAAAGCCTTAGAGGCAACCATACTCCGAGTAGAGTGGGCTCGGACCATAAGAGGTGAAGGTTGGCCAGCCGACTCGTAAAGCAAGCGAAATAGCCTCAACTATCCACTTACTTAAAGTTTGCTTAGATGCAGGGTGCCCTTTACTTGGGGATCGAAACACACAAATAGTTTATCAGATTTACGCCACAGGGCAGCTCTGTTAACGTAAGGCCCTGACAGGACAGAGCAAATTAAGTTTCTCCTGGTCTGGATCTTGGAATGGAGGAGCTCCACCACCTCGGGGTGAAGTCTCCACTCCCCGGGCCTCAGCCCCTGCCTCAACAGGATGTCTGCTCCCTGGTTCAGGCACCCTGGGATGTATACTGCTCTGACTGACAGTAGTTTCCCTTGGGCCCACAAGAGGATCTGGTGTGCCAACCTGCATAATGGGCACAAGCGCAGACCCCCTTGATGATTCATATACAAGACCACTGCTGTGTTGTCCGTGTGGACCAACACATGGTGGCCCCTCAGGTCTGGGAGGAAGTGTTTGAGTGCCAGGAACACAGCCATCATCTCCAACTGGTTTATGTGCCAGGAAAGATGTTGGCCCCGCCACAGACCTTGAGCCGAGCGACCACTCATGATCGCCCATCAGCCAGTGAGGGACACATCCGTCGTAAGCATTACGCGACAACAAGGAGCTCCCAACACTGGCCCTTGGAAAAGAAACCAAGGTTTTTCCCACATGACATAAGCACGAGGGCATCGCCGCGTGATCTTGATCATGCGAAACGGGTTTCCCCTCGGGGAGAACCCCTTGGTTTTGAGCCACCACTGCAAAGGTCTCATGTACAACAGGCCAAAAGGTATCACGTTGGACGCAGCTGCCATCAGACCTAACAGTCTCTGAAACTGTTTCACAGTGAGTGACTGGCCTAGCTTTAACTTATTCACAGCTGTGAGAATCGCTTCTATGCAAGCCGGAGATAGACATGCTTGCATTGAAACCGAATCCCAAATTTCACCCAGAAAAGAGGTTCTCTGAGCTGGAGATAGCACACTTTTCTTTGCGTTTAACCTCAACCCCAACAACTTCATGTCAATGCTGAACCACCAACTCCTTTGACTGTGCCAGGATCAGCCAGTCATCTATGTAATTTAACATGTGAATGCCCTGGAGTCGCAACGGAGCAAGAGCTGCATCCACTCATTTTTTGAAGGTGCGGGGTGATAAAGCTAGGCTGAAAGGAAGAACCCGATACTGGTACGCTTCGCCTCTGAAAGCGAACCTCAGGAACTTCTTGTCTTGAGGAAGGATGGAGATATGAAAATATGCGTCCTTCAGATCTATCGTGACAAACCAGTCCTCGGACTTGATTTTCAGAGTGAGCATTCTGAACTTGAGCTTCTTGACAGTCTGATTTACTTGGCGCAGATCTAGAATAGGACGCAACCCTCCATCCTTCTTCGGAACGATGAAGTACCGGCTGTAAAACCCTGACTCCCTGCTGGGAGAAGGAACCCGTTCTATAGCTTCTTTCGCAAGAGAGTCTGTACTTCTTGTTTCATAACCAGAGCCTGCTCGGGGCTCATCTCGGTGAACAATACCCCGTTGAACCTGGGCGGTTGAAACCCGAACTGAATTCTGTACCCAAATTCTATTGTGTGCAGGACCCATTGAGATACATTTGACAGAAGTTTCCACGCTGCCAGAAAATCTACTAAGGGTACCAGTCTTTCGAGACTGGCCTCTGTGTGTGACCAGCTCGGTGCCCTGAAGCGGCGAACTGGCAGGGAGCAACCGAACTGGCCACTTTTGATCCCTTCTCGGAGGGAGCGAACATTCCAGTGCCACTACGTTTCCGGGTAAACACTGAGACATGTGTTTGCTGAGAACCACTGCGCCCTGAAGCACACGAGGTGGCAGGGTTGGCAGAACAGCCCCCTGAGGGCAACGAGGGGAGACGGGCACTGTATGATGAGGTGAACACCGACTCACCCCGGAGGGGACCGCCCTCAGAAGCCCTACGTCTCTGGCGTCAGGACTTCTTCCCCAAAGCCTTCCTCATGATAATGACGGTCATCAGATCCTTCTTACCATTAGAAGGCTTCGGCTGTAAACGCTGTCACACCCCCCAGTCTCTCTGTGGGGGAGCACAGGAAGCAACGCTCACTTTTTGTTGCGTCCTGTGTGAGGAGCTCATACTCGGCTGGGGCTGCTCCCGCCCAGCAGCACCTGGGACTTCCTGAAACCTCTCGACGACTGTGTTGACTGAGTCGCCAAAGAGGCCAGACGGCGTAAGAGAGGCATCCAGAAGAAACAATCTATCGCGGTCTTTCATTTCAGAGAGGTTGAGCCACAAATGCCTCTCCGTGGCTACCAGGGCTGCCACAGACCACCCGATTGATTTGCCAGTCTCCTTGGTAGCCCGGAGAGATAGATCGGTTGCCTTACGTAGCTCAACGAAAACCTCACAACTCACTTCCCCACCCTCATCAAGGTCCTTTACCAGGTCAGCCTAATAAGCTTGTAGAATCGACATTGTATGTAAACAGGCCACAGCCTGACCTCCTTCACATAAAAGTCAGTCTACAGGCTTTCAAAGACAACCTAGGAAGTCGGGGAAGGTCTCAGTTTTTAAGTTTCATTACAAGCTGTTCACACATTGGCAATACAAAAATTTTAAATATATTTGGAAACATGGTAAAACTATTTGAACTACAAAACTAATGCGTTTATGATTATGATAATTAAAATAATGTGATGTGTAAATACCAGTTTGCAATATCAAGCAGCATAACAGACTGTGTTTGTACAGGTAAAACTGGATACTGGAAGCCTCATGCATTCAAGCCAGAAATGACCACGCCACTCTTATGTTAATAATAAGGTGGATAATGGTTACATAGTTTTCCATTTTCCAATTATTGCCCTTTTGTAATCATGAGTAGGAAAGGAAGCAGCTACTTCAAGATAATGTACTTCAAGCAATTGCCTGTCAAGTAAATGCATCTAGCATTAAAAAAAAAAAAATTCATCTGTTTGAATATTTTTTGTTGGTAGTGGTGTTGGGATTAAATGCATAGTATAAAATGAACTCTAGATCGGATGGGATGCCAGAAAGTTGTTTTATATTCAGATGGAATGGTGTGACATTTGTTGATTGGCATTATTCACAGACGATGGAATCCCGGGCAGCCGGATGACTGGAAACTGGGAGAGGAAAGAGAGGACTGTGGGGTGATTACACGTACTGGAAAACTAAATGACGGCCACTGTTACAAAAAATTCAGATTCATTTGCAGACAGCAATTCTGAAACTGAAAATAGCTGTGGTGTAGTGCCATCTAAATGACAAATGAAAAGGATCCAGTCACTAACATGAAAACATTTAACACTATATATAACACTGATTTGTAGGGGTGTGACGAGATCTCGTGCCACGAGATGTCGCGAGATTGTGACAAGATTTCTAGTCGAGGTGAAAAGCTGTCTCTCGATATTGCAATGACGGAGTGTGAAATTAGGATAGAATATGCCACCGCTACGTTTATATTACGCCTCAACTGTCATTTTGCTTTTTATAGAAATTTTAATTTAGTCAGATAATGGTTGTTTCAATCCCATCCATTTCATCCAACACAAGCTGTAGAGTTGTACGTAGTGCAGCAACAATCAGAGTTCTTGATCATGTGAAATCATACAAGAGAGAAGCCAGTCAGTTGAGTTTGTGGCAAAACCTTTTACAGTGCTTGTATATTGTTGTCTTTTACTTTATATGACAATTCATATTCAGAAAGTAGAAATGAAATGACATTCATTACAAGATGATTAGTTAAAACATTTCAAATGCAGCTGCAGATTATTTTTCTAATCCTAAATTTCATCATTGAGGATTTCTTAAAAATTTCGACTCGTTCTCAGGAACTCAGTCTTGTGTCTCGTCTCGTGAGCTGTCTCTTCACACCCCTACTGATTTGACAATAAATAGTTTAATTTCTTTTTCTGTCTTAATCATCACTTAAGATAAATCAGCATTTTTACTTTTTCTACAAAATGTGATGTATGTGGCATTAGAAGAGCATCAGATGTTAGTTATGCTTCTATTTTACTTACAAATGTTTCTGCTGTTTCTTCATGGTTGACCTTTATTAAGCAATACATGGCTGATCATTAATAAAATCAGTAATCAGTAACAGACTGGTTGATTGCTTATTAAAATATTGTATTACTTTGCTTCTGTTCCAATAAATTAATAAACTGTTCTCTAAAAAAAAAAAAGATTTTGTCCTATTTTTGCTGAGTGGTTTGCTTTTGTAGCTCTATATAGCTTTTTGAATCTCTATTTACTATCATTCCTTGTTGTTTATATTACTAAATATAACTGACTCATCACCATATATCTGATATTGTCTAATATTGCCTATCACATTAATCTGACATCGCTAGCTTTTAATCTAAATCGTTATCGCTAGCACAACACGTTAGCATTTCGCTAGCCTGTTAAATTCTCTCGCGCGCTCCTTTTTCTACGAGTCCATCAAACAACTGTGGTAAACCGGTGTAGTGCCAAATTGTGACCCTCCGAATTATGTGACCCTAGTAGGCACTGTAGTGACGGTATGATTAGGATTGGGATTAGGAGTAGGTTGGATTAGCGCAATACAGCGCCTGCTAGGGTCACAGAATTCGTCACAACACCAGAATCAGTTAACAAACACGTTGACTGATGTCATCTTCTCCTGTTATTGTCACTTGCACTGCCTGCCATGTTTAGCGTAGCCTTCTCTGTCAACGGTGAGGGTTTCACATGTCATAAATGCAGGGAAATAGACAGGCTAAAGAGGTGTGTGAACTTGCAAATATGATGTCAGACACTGTAATATGCTCTGGCCCCCTCCCTGTTCGCCGGAGTGATGAGATACTTAGCAGACTGTTATCACTCAATGGCTGGCAGTCTAAAAGGTGTCCGCAGATTAATATAGGGTTCATAGACAATTGGAAATTTTTTTGGGGAAGACCTGACCTGTTGAAAAGAGTTGGTATTCATCTCTCCTGGGGTGGTGCCGCTCTTCTCTCTAGTACTCACTTAATATTCAACAATATTATTGATCTGCCTGCCTTGACACCATTGTATGAGAACTGAACTGAGCTGGACTATGACATCACTGTTTTCTCCAGAACTGCTTTATAGAAAAATGAACTAAGGTAATAACTTTTTTTTTAACAATGGAAATAAATCAACACTGAACTTACTTAAGCTAGACAATGACATTATTTTCTTCTAGAGCTGCTGTTCAGCCAAAACAAACTTTGTTGCATTATTTTCCTGATATCACTGTAAAGCTGCTTTGAAACTGTATTGTCTGTATTGTAAAAACCGATAAATAAAGGTGACTCGACTTGACTAGTAATTTGGCACATAATCTTTAGAAAAAGTTTGAGAGTTTTTTGACTAACTGGGGCCCAGGTCAGGAAGCAGACAGACTGGCTAAACCAACCGTCTGCTAGCTGTCTCACAAGAAGTCAGATAAATCCCAACACATAGAGACACTTTCACCTAGATATCATCACATAGAGACTGTGACTGTTCCCCGAATTAGTAAATACAAAAAACTAAACCTATTTAAGGATAAAAATTTAATTAATTTTTAACAAATAAAAAACAGATATAATAAGAATTAACAAATGATAAAGCTTGGGTTGCTGAATATTAGAGCCCTTTCTTCAGAAGCACTTGTAAATGATATGATCACAGATTATAACCTAGATGTGCTGTGTTTGATAGAAACCTGGCAAAAATCAGACGATTGCATTACTTAAAGAGTCCACCCCCCAAGATTACAATAGGCACGAGGCACAAGCCTCGTCTGAAAGGCAAAAAGGGAGGTGTTGCTGTAATTTATAGTAATATCTTCAGTATTACTCAGAAGTCTAGTTTCAATTATTTCGAAGTGATGGTGCTTTATCTAACACTATCTAGTGTAAGTGATAAATCCTGTTTGACATTTGTGCTGGCTACTGTATACAGGCCACCAGGGCACCATACAGTCTTTATCAATGAATTTGCTGATTTTCTTTCGGAGAAAGTACTGGCTGCAGATGAAGTCCTAATTATTGGACTACTATTTTAATATCCTTGTAGATAATGAAAAAGACACATTGGGATTGACATTTACAGACATTCTAAATTCTACTGGAGTTAGACAACACATGTCAGGACCCACTCATTGTCGTAATCATACTTTAGATCTAATATTGTCACAAGGAATCAATATTGATGCCATTGAAATTCTGCAGCAGAGCGAGGACATCTCAGATCATTATCTAGTCTTGTGTATACTACATTTAGCCAAGGCTACAAAACCAACTCCCTGTTTGAGAGAGTTGTATTCTCTCTCGGCTCCCCCGGGGCTGTCGAGGATGAGTTGTAGGATGACGATGACGTCCGTGTTTGACGTCATCGCGTCCGGCAGCAAGCGCTCCTCTGGCTGCTGTATATGCGGAGCTGCTGGTGTTTTTTGGGACACGCTTCTGGCAGGCTGCGGCTGCCGCGAGGGCGCGTTAAGAAAGGGCCCGCTCGCAGACAGCTCTATGAGCGGTTCCTTTCTGTCCATAAACGCTGCCGCTCCCATAAGCTTTCCATTCCTTCCTGATCTCCACGTCAGATCGGAGATCGGGAGGGCATGGAAAAACCCCTAGCCGTTCAGATTTGTATATGAGCCCAGACAGACGGGAGGAGGATGAAGCGAGAGTGAAATGGGTGATCGATTGTAAACACCGCTGCGTTTGTAATCGATCCCCCAGCTGCAAAAGGGCGATTTACATCTACCCTCTCCTCTTCTTCTTCCACCTCCTATATATATATATATATATATATATATATATATATATATATATATATATATATATGTACTGTTCTCCTTGCATCTACCAATGCAATTTAACAGCCAGCCAAACTCCATCCATAAAGTACAGACAAGTCAGGATTCATCTTAGTCTTTGATGTTTAATAAGATGCCGGGTACATTATGAATTAAGAGTAAAACTGCAAAAAACAGCAAATAAACAACAATCAGAAAAATTAACCAATGACTAAAGAGCATTCATGTAAGTAGTTCTGAAAATACCCCAAATGAAATCAATGTCATCAATTTACTTAAATGGGATTATCAGATGACCAAGAAATTGGCAACAAATACAAATATTGACTCATATAGAGAAATTATCTTATCAAGGTAGATTAACAGGTTGAGTGCTATGTCAAACAAAGGCTAGGCTAATAGCTAAAGGCTATCATCACAAAAAATGACATTAAATCAAAGCTCTGAATAAACTTATCACAAATATATGAAAATATGTATCATCAAGTAGTATGTAAAGAAGAATTAACTTACAGATGATGCTTTTACAAACGCAAAACAAAGGATGGCATCCGAAGATTGAGGAGCTGACCGCATGAAAAATGTGATCACTTATTTTTCTAGAGAACTGCCACTGGAGGGCACCAAAACTACACAACTATACATACTATACAAGTGACAAGTAAACTTGGAGCAGAACAATATATATATATATATATATATATATATGTGTGTGTGTGTGTGTGTGTGTGTGTATGTTTTTATATATGCATGTATATATATTTTATAGAACATATATCATGCTCAGATGCTTCTTATGGTCAGACTGATGGCTGGGCCCATAGTGATTATTTTTCAGTCGGCCCGCTTTTCCGGTTTGATAATGAGAAGATCTTTTAGGCTTAAAAGAACCCTAGATTCTATCCTTTCATGTAGAGAAAAAGGAGTATGAGGAATCTTCGGTCTTTGAGCCGCAGGAAGGTAAGCTGGGTCTATATTTTATGTTTTAAAATGGGACCTTGTTTTTCCTGTATAGATTTTCTGAGCATGTAGTTACTCAGGAGGCTGGTCCGTCTCGAGCTAAGGCTCAGGGACCGGGCCAGAGGTCCAGTATAGCCGCTCGGGCGCCTCTTCCTTTTCGGAGCAAGGTGCAGAGACGGCTGGACTTGACGAGGAAGAAGCAGGTTTTAAAGGAGGTGATCGATCACATACACCAGTAGCGTTGGTAATCGATTCCCTCTCATTGCGAGGGCGACTTTACATCTGCCCTCGCCCCTTCTTCTTCCGCCTCCTGGGTTTTTGGTTTCATACTCAGGTGCTTCTTTAACAGTCAGGCTGATGGCTGGGCCTTTGATAATATTTTTCTAAAGGCCCGCCTTCTGGCTTGATAGTGTAAGAGGCTCTTTTAGGCTTTAAAGAACCCTAGATTCCATCCCTCCTTGTTAAAGAAAATGGAAGGAGGAGTCTTTGGTCTTCGAGCCGCAGGAAAGTGAGCTGAGCCTATATTTATATTTCTAAATATGTTGACCTTGTGTTCCTGTATAGTTTTCCTGAGTATGTGATCAGAAAAAGTAAGGGGTTTTTGGGCAAACTGAAGTTTGATAGGATGGCTAGAACGATATATTGTGCAGGCCATGAAATGGCCGCCTCTTAGCCACCTGTTGTTAGAGTAGCTTCTCATCTGCTGTTTGCTAGAGTAGTTTGAGTTAGCACTCATCACTTCAGTTAGTATCTATGTTTAGGTCGGCCTTAATCGGCCGCCTGACATTGTTTGCTTGTGAGCTTTGCTTTCTTTCTCTTATCCATGAGATTTGGAGGTGAAGCCCAGGCTTTACTAGGTGTGTGGCCCTGTAGGCCTGCAGCTTAGCGGCCAGGCTTGAGCTAGGTTAGGTGTGTTTGTTAACTACCCTATGTATGACTATCCCTTGTCAGGTTGTATAGTTCCTAGTTCTGGCCTCCTCCTGAGGGAGTTGTTAGGCCATATGCCCATTTCCCCTTGTTCATGTAGGTGCAGTTGGTTGAGTTTAACAGCTAAGGTTGTAGACTTAGGTTATTAGCCTCCCTGGTGCTGTTTTTCTCAGGTGGTAGGCCCTTATCTTTGCGTAGATAAGTTTATGCAGTGTATGCTAGGCCCCACTATCTAGAACTTGATTCATGCTATGAATTTGTCTTTTAACATTCAAGTTTGAGTTGACGGTGCTAGCTTTTTAGCCTCCGTCCTCTAGGGCTCAGCACAGATTTAGTCTGTTGTTTAGCCTCTTTCTATTTGCAGCTTGTGTTTATAGGCGCTGTTGGTGTATGGTCATGAGTTTTGCTCACGTATGTTAGCACTGCCACAGGCTTATGCTCATGTCTGTTTGAGGTTGTAGGCCTTGTAGGCCTTCCTTAGACCATGTTAGCATTTCATTGTATCCTGTAATTATGTGAGTTATGGTACATTGCCTGTTGGAATGTGTAGACTTAGCTCAGGTTGTGTTATGCTAGTTACCCACAACTGTTTGTTGGGTCTAGAGCTGGTCCCCTTTGAGCTTGGTTCCCTTTAAGACTACTAGCTGACGCTACGTGTTGCTAAAAGTAGTAGGCCCCGCCAGGCCTTCTTTTTCAGTTTACATGTTAGCACAGTTTGTTGGTCTTGTATGACTTGTACTGCCATTGGCTACGCCACCTCTGTAAGAGTAGGCCCTAGGTCAGGCCTCTCGTAGAGTGCTGTGGCGGAGTGTGTACTCCTCTTGTTTAGAGTTAAGGTGGTTTCACCGAGTACTTGGCCTACTGGCTGGTTCGGTCATAAAACTACCACTGGCTGATGCTATGTGCTATTGGAGTTGAAGGCCTCACCAGGCCTCCTTTCAGGTTGGATGTTGGCACAGTTTTGTGTTGGTTTTTTATATGACTCATCTCCGTGGATGGGTCGTGATTGACACGTGACCCTTTACTGCCATCGGCCACGCCCACCTCTGTTAAGATTAGGCACTAGATGAGGCCTCTCGTAGAGTACTGTAGCAGAGTTTGTACTCCTCTTGTTTAAGAGTTAAGGTGGTTTTACTGAGTACCTGGCCTGCTGGCTGTTCCGGTCATGAAGCTATCACCAAGGCCTCCTTTCAGATTGCATGTTGGCACAGTTTTGTGTTGGTTTTTATATGACTCATCACCATGGATGAGTCGTGATTGCCACTAGCTGACGCCACGTGTTTACAAGTCGTAGGCCTTATAGGCCTCCTGTGTATCATGTTGGAGTTTGGTTGTGTACTCCTCTCACTTTGAGAGTAAAAGGTGCTTTTACTGAGTACATTTCTGAGTGGCTTGCCTCTCAGGGTGAGTTCCTGTGTTAAACCGCTCTGTTGTTCGTTTTTTTATGCATTTGCTTCCTTGAGTATGGTCTCTCCTTTAGCTCTAGTTGAGTTAAGTAGTTACCTCGTTAGTAACTTGGTTCTATTTTTGCTCCTAGAACTTTAGTGGCCACTAGCTGGCACCGCGTGTGACAGGTAGGCCCTTTGGGCCTCCTTTGGGAACATGCTGCCGTATGTTGTGATATACTAGAGGAAAGAATATGCTGGCTGGCCAGGGCCCCCAGGTGACTTATTAACCTCCTTGGTAGTTCGCTTATTTGTTCCGCCTGGAGCTTGAAAACACTGCCACGGGCTGATGCCACGTGTCCGACTGAGGTTATAGGCCCCGTTCGGGGCCTTCCTTAGCGCATGATGGCATATGTTGTACTCCTTTTGCTTAAAGAGTAAAAGGTTCTTTTACCGAGTGCACTGCTTGTTGGATTGTGTTGGATGGACTGTTATGTGGGCACTCACAGTCTTATCTGCTGTTACTGAAGTTATCTGGTTTTTCTTGCTCCCAGCAAGTTAGACGTTCAGGTGTGCGGCCTTGTCAGGCTGCTCTTGGACTTCCACTATGTGACTAGTATACTGGTGTGATATCTAATTCTATATGCAGAACTTTAGTCATGTTGCAAGCCCCTTTTCGGCCTCCATGATTATGTGCCTACAGTATGGTCTATCTGTTGAGCTTCGTATTCCCCTTTAGAGTTGTTTGTGTAATAGTGCTTAGCTCCATAAGCTGATCGTTGGTTGAAGGCTTCCATGAGGCCTCCCGTTGAGGATCAGCCCCAGGCTGGTTTGTGCTCCCCTGTATCAGGGTTCCCTAGCGCACAGCCTTCTCAGTGCAAATAATCAGGCTCTGAGTAGATCCTAGGATGAGCGGATTATACTCCCCTCAATACGAGGGTTTATAGCACTCAGATGAGTTCTGCTCTCCAGGATGCCCGTCTCTACGTGTGGGTTTGAGTTGCTTACTGCCCCTCTCGCAGTCGCTCTTACTTGCTCTCTTCTCTGAAGAATGCGTTATTGAGGTTCTGTATTCAGACAGGGTTGGCCAAGACTAAGTTTGTCCTTCATCAGACCAGGTCGGCCTCCCTGGTGGCATTGGGAGGTGACTTCGTTCCCCTGTAGTGACTGGCCGGGGCTCCTTTCGGTTCCCTGGCCCCATTCCCTTTAAGGGACCACTTTTCCTCTGAAAATTTGGTCCCAGAAGCCTTGAGTAGCCTTGGTAGGCTTTCTACGGAAGGCCTCTTTGAGGCTCAGCTTGGGCTGTTGGCCGTAGGGAATCACTGACAGCCTTGTGTGACCCGAGGGTGAGTTGCTGGCGTTTCCTTCGAAACTGCTTGACATTTGTCTCAGCCATATTTTTTGGCATGCACTCTCGAAAACACTTTCTTTATCAAAGGACTAAAAAAATTATCTGTAATACCATACTGTAGCCACTAGATGTCTGTATAGCCCTTTACATATACACTGTGTTCCAAATTATTACGCAAGAGACATATCAGTAGGACTTCAGTACAATAAACATTCAGATTTTAGTTTTTCTAAGAAAGTGTTTATTTGTTTATTTATCCATGTCTTTTTAGATAACTGGTATCAATCTCAGACAAAATAGTTTGCCAGGTATTTGGGTAAATGGAAACCCTACTTAAAGATGTTATTCCACATTTTTAAGCAAGTCACAGCGAGACCACCTCTTCAAGGAGGTCTCGGTACGCTTGTTTAGTACATTTTTGGTGTGCACCCGAGTGCGATTGCTCCATTCACACCTGCCCAAACAAACCGCACCAAGGAGGACAACAAACTCTAGCGTGATTCAACCAAACTACATTAGGCAGGTGTGAAAGCACCCTTTATTAGGTACACCTTGCTACATTTACATTTACATTTATTCATTTGGCAGACGCTTTTATCCAAAGCGACTTACAAGTGAGGAATACAGTAAGCGAGTCATCATGACGAGGCAAATAGGGACAAGAAGTGCTCACAATACAAGTTTTAGGCAGTGCTCAGAGTATCATAGGCTACAATAGAGAGAGATTAAAGGAAGTGAAGGAAGCAAAGAAAGGTAGGATAGAAAGGTATAGAATTTTTTTTTTTTTTTTTTAGGATGAGGATAAGTGCTCACGAAAGAGATGAGTTTTCAGCTGTCTTTTGAATATTGCCAGGGATTCTGCATTGCGGATGAAGGCAGGAAGTTCATTCCACCAGCGAGGGACAGTGAACGAGAATGTCCTGGAGAGTGATTTCGTGCCTCTCTGTGATGGTACCACAAGCCTTCGCTCCTTTAGTGAGCGTAGGCTTCTGGTCGGAGTGTAGACTCGTAAGAGTGAGTGGAAGTAGGAGGGTGCTGAGCCTGTGGTAGATCTGTAAGCAAGCGTCAACGCCTTGAATTTGATGCGAGCAGCAAGTGGTAGCCAGTGCAGAGAGATGAAGAGAGGCGTGACCTGGGCTCTTTTGGGCTTGTTAAAGATGAGACGTGCTGCAGCGTTCTGAATCATTTGAAGAGGCTTGATTGTGCATGATGGCAGTCCAGCCCGAAGAGCATTGCAGTAATCAAGCCTAGAAATGACCAGGGCCTGGACAAGGAGTTGTGTTGCATGTTCTGCTAGAAAGGGCCTGATTTTCCTGATGTTGTATAGTGCAAATCTGCATGACCGAGCTGTCTTTGCAATGTGGTCTTTGAAGGTCAGTTGGTCATCAAGGATTACTCCAAGATTTCTGGCCGAATTTGATGGGGTAATTGAGGATGTACCTAGCTGGATGCTGAAATCATGATTTAGAGTCGAATTGGCAGGGAAGACGAGAAGCTCAGTCTTAGCCAGGTTGAGCTGCAGATGATGTTCTTTCATCCATGCCGAGATGTCCGCCAGACAGCTTGAGATTCGTATAGGTACTGTGGGATCATCTGGTTGGAATGAAAGGAAGAGTTGTGTGTCATCAGCATAGCAATGGTAGGAGAAACCATGTGCCTGTATGATGGGACCAAGTGATGTAGTGTAAATGGAGAAGAGGAGGGGTCCAAGAACTGAACCCTGAGGAACCCCCGTGGTCAGTTGATGAGCTTCGGATACCTCCCCTCTCCAGGCAACCCTGAAAGACCTTCCTGTGAGATAGGATTCAAACCAGTGAAGTGGAGTACCTGTGATGCCCAGTGATGAGAGGGTGGACAGGAGGATCTGATGATTCACCGTGTCAAAGGCAGCAGATAGATCGAGCAGAATGAGAACTGATGATTTGGAATCAGCCTTTGCAATCCGCAAGGATTCAGTGACCGCCAGTAGTGCAGTCTCGGTTGAGTGGCCACTCTTGAAACCAGATTGATTGGCATCCAATTGATTGCTCTGTGAGAGGAAAGATGACACCTGGTTGAAAACAACTCGTTCAAGTGTTTTTGCTATGAATGGTAGGAGAGAAACAGGTCTGTAGCTGTCTACAAGTGACGTGTTTAATGTGGGTTTTTTAAGCAGTGGGGTTACCCAAGCCTGCTTGAATGTGTTAGGGAAAGCGCCAGTGTGGAGAGATGTGTTGATAATGTGTGTAAGTGCTGGTGCAATTGTAGGAGCGATGGCTTGTAGAAGGTGTGAGGGGATGGGATCAAGAGGGCAGGTGGTGGGATGGCTGGAGAGAAGGAGTTTGGATACTTCTGTAGTACTACTTGCTGTAGTAATACTTCTGTAGTACTACTTGCTAGTACTAGTACTGTGTTGGACCCCGTTTTGCCTTCGGAACTGCCTTAATTCCTTGTGGCACAGATTCAACAAGGTGCTGGAAACATTCCTCAGAGCTCTTGGTCCATATTGTCATGATAGCATCACACAGTTGCTGCAGATTTTGTCGGCTGCACATCCATGATGCAAATCTCCCGTTCCAGCTCATCCCAAATCTGCTCTATTGGATTGAGATCTGATGACTGTGGAGGACATTTGAGTCTAGTGAACTCATTGTCATGTCCAAGAAACCAGTTTGAGATGATTTGAGCTTTGTGACATGGTGCATTATCCTGCTGGAAGAAGCCATCAAAAGATGGTCCACTGTGGTTATAAAGGGATGGACATGGTCAGCAACAATACTCGGGTAGGCTGTGGCGTTTTAACGATGCTCAGTTGGTACTAAGAGGCCAAAGTGTGCCAAGAAAATATTCCTCACACCATCACACCACCAGCAGCCTGAACCGCTGATACAAGGCAAGATGGATCCATGCTTTCATGTTGTTTACGCCGAATTCTGACCCTACCATCTGAATGTTGCAGCAGAAATTGAGACTCATCAGACCAGGCAATGTTTTTCCAATCTTCTATTGTCCATTTTGGTGAGTCCGTGTGAATTGTAGCCTCAGCTGACAGGAGTGGGGTCTTCTGCTGCTATAGATCATCTGCTTCAAGGTTGGACGTGTGGTGCGTTCAGAGATGCTCTTTAGATCTTGGTTGTAACGAGTGTTGGTTTGAGTTACTGTTTCCTTTCTATCAGCTGGAAGCAGTCTGGTCATTCTCCTCTGACGTCTGGCATCAACAAGGCATTTTCACCACAGAACTGCCACTCACTTGATATGTTCTCTTTTTTTGACCATTCTCTGTAAACCCTAGAGATGGTTGTGTGTAAAAATCCCAGTAGATCAGCAGTTTCTGAAATACTCAGAAAAGCCTGTCTGGCACCAACAACTATGCAATGTTCAAAGTCACTTAAATCACCTTTCATCTCCATTCTGATGTCTTGACCATTGACTTGCTATATATATATATATATATATATATATATATATAAAATTCTGATTTTGATAAAGATATTTTGGTGCATAATCTTGACTGAGCTTATTTATCTATAATTGTTTTTGTTTTTTTTCTCCATTTTTCTGAAGATCCCTGCTCAGAACCCCATTCTGAAAAACATCACTGAGTACCTTATAGAGGAAGTGAGTGCAGAGGAGGACAAGAGCTTTTAGGAGGTGCAGAAAGAGCCGAATCTGAGGACGGATCCAAAGTGGGAAATCCCACCGAGATTACTGTGGAGAGAGATGAAAAATTTGTCAAGGTCTGAAAGAGATTTTAACAAGTGTGATATGCAAGAACATGTCCAGCACATATTTCATCCTAAAAATAAAAGAAATAAGAAAATTAAGCCTATTTTTAGGACCATTCAAAGTTTTTTAATCATTCTCATTGTCATAAGGGGAATTCTTGTGCTAAATGAAAGTGAAAGTGACGTGACATCAGCAGTGAACACACACCATGAACACACACCTGGAGCAGTGGACAGCCATTTTTGCTGCGGCACCCGGGGAATAATTGGGGGTTAAGTGCCTTACTCAAGGGCACCTAAGTTGTGGGTAATGAGAGTGGAAGAGAATTGTCAATTGTAATAAATCTATGACAATAAATTGTCATGGATGGAATAACGCAAAAAAACCTTTGACCCATAAAATAGGTTTCATTTCCATTGTTTCACCTTAGGCCACTTGTTTCAATATATGTTTTATGTGTTTGATTCTGTCAGTGAAATTGGATGAGATGAATTTTAAATCAGACTTTCTGGTCTTTATCTCAGTTTGTTGCATTCAGTTTTTTGGTCCACTAACAAATTAAGTTTGTACTTCCTCAGGAGTGTAATATGTTTTGGTTTTCTCCCAGGTGTTGGATCGTCTCCTCTTCTATCTGTGTATCGTACACTCTATTGACTATTACAACACCAGTGAGTACCCAAGTGAGGATGAGATGCCAAACCGCTGTGGCATTATCCATGTGCGAGGGCCCATTCCCCCTAACCGCATCGCTCACAGAGAAGGTAAGCACTGCTTTCACTGCTAAGAAATGACTGTACTTCTTGAAGTGTGTAATTTATCTAGCTGGGCAACTTCTGACTCAACCAATAGCCAAAAGTTTAGGACACGACTAGTTTTGGTTTAATGCAACAAATTGCAAAGAAATGTAACTGAGAATCACTGATTCTGTTTGATTTTAAAAACATGCTCCTTTGTTCATGTAGTAGTTCATCTGGTAAGCCTTGGGGAGGATGTTTTGTTTTTACAAAATCAATAAAAAAAGTTGAATACAGAAGGCAGTCTGGCAGAAGCTAGATATTTTACTTCATAACTTGTTAAATATGGATATTTTTTTTCACAAACGCATCGCTTCGCTTCAGGAGGCCTTTATTAACCCTCCAGAGCCACGTGGAATATGTTTATGATGGATGTGGATGGAGACACTTTCTTAAACTCATACTCGTTTGGTAGCGCATAACTGCCGTTATAAAGCTCGGATGCGTCAGAATATTTATTAATATTTCTCCGATTGTCTTCATCAGAAACAAGAAAGTCATATACACCTAGGGTGGCTTGAGGGTGAGTAAAGCTTGGGCTAATTTTAATTTGAAAGTGAACTAATCCTTTAAGGTAAGACTGAGTGGATGATTTCTTGTGAGTGGAGTTTGCTCCATGTAAACAGTTCCTTTCTGATTCACACATTTGTATTGCGGGTATTATGAAAGTTCCCCCATTTTACATATGAATTACTCGCTTCCCCAATTCAGTATTTTTTTTTACATGTTTGAAAGTCCAAGCTCAGCACAACTGCAGTTTGTTCACTCAGCTAAATAATTTTAGTCTTTCACTAGAAGTACTATTTTAAATCTTAAAAAGGAAAATTCCCTACAGCCTTCAGAAAAAATTAAGCCGTTTACAGAGTCAAACATGTAAAAAGTCACCTTTTATATAGCGCTTTTTAAAATGCAGACTGTTTTAAAGCAGCTTTACAATGATAGCATTTTGGCTGTACAGCAGCTCTTGAGAAAACAGTGATGTCATCATCCAGCTTAGTTCATTTCATTTACATTTACATTTTATTCATTTGGCAGACGCTTTTATCCAAAGCGATTTACAAGTGAGGAATACAATAAGCGAGTCGTCATGACGAAGCAAACAGGGACAAGAAGTGCTCACAATACAAGTTTTAGGCAGTGCTCAGAGTATCATAAGCTACAATAGAGAGGGATTAAAGGAAGTGAAGGGATAGGTATAGGAATTTTTTTTTTTTTTTTTTTTAGGATGAAGATAAGTGCTCACGAAAGAGATGAGTTTTCAGCTGTCTTTTGAATATTGCCAGGGATTCTGCATTGCGGATGAAGGCAGGAAGATCATTCCACCAGCAAGGGACAGTGAACGAGAATGTCCTGGAGAGTGATTTCGTGCCTCTCTGTGATGGTACCACAAGCCTTCGCTCCTTTAATGAGCATAGGCTTCTGGTCGCCGTGTAGACTCGTAAGAGTGAGTGGAAGTAGGAGGGTGCTGAGCCCGTGGTAGATCTGTAAGCAAGCGTCAACGCCTTGAATTTGATGCGAGCAGCAAGTGGTAGCCAGTGCAGAGAGATGAAGAGAGGCGTGACGTGGGCTCTTTTGGGCTCGTTAAAGACAAGACGTGCTGCAGCGTTCTGAATCATTTGAAGAGGCTTGATTGTGCATGATGGCAGTCCAGCCCGAAGAGCATTGCAGTAATCAAGCCTAGAAATGACCAGGGCCTGGACAAGGAGTTGTGTTGCATGTTCTGTTAGAAAGGTCCTGATTTTCCTGATGTTGTATAGTGCAAATCTGCATGACCGAGCTGTCTTTGCAATGTGGTCTTTGAAGGTCAGTTGGTCATCAAGGATTACTCCAAGATTTCTGGCCGAATTTGATGGGGTAATTGAGGATGTACCTAGCTGGATGCTGAAATCATAATTGTCGAATTGGCAGGGAAGACGAGAAGCTCAGTCTTAGCCAGGTTGAGCTGCAGATGATGTTCTTTCATCCATGCCGAGATGTCCGCCAGACAGCTTGAGATTCGTGTAGCTACCGTGGGATCATCTGGTTGGAATGAAAGGAAGAGTTGTGTGTCATCAGCATAGCAATGGTAGGAGAAACCATGTGCCTGTATGATGGGACCAAGTGATGTAGTGTAAATGGAGAAGAGGAGGGGTCCAAGAACTGAACCCTGAGGAACCCCTGTGGTCAGCTGATGAGCTTTGGATACCTCCCCTCTCCAGGCAACCCTGAAAGACCTTCCTGTGAGATAGGATTCAAACCAGTTAAGTGGAGTATCTGTGATGCCCAGTGATGAGAGGGTGGACAGGAGGATCTGATGATTCACTGTGTCAAAGGCAGCAGATAGATCGAGCAGAATGAGAACTGATGATTTGAAATCAGCCTTTGCAATCCGCAAGGATTCAGTGACCGACAGTAGTGCAGTTTCGGTTGAGTGGCCACTCTTGAAACCAGATTGATTGACATCCAATTGATTGCTCTGTGAGAGGAAAGATGACACCTGGTTGAAAACAACTCGTTCAAGTGTTTTTGCTATGAATGGTAGAAGAGAAACAGGTCTGTAGCTGTCTACAAGTGACGTGTTTAATGTGGGTTTTTTAAGCAGTGGGGTTACCCGAGCCTGCTTGAATGTGTTAGGGAAAGTGCCAGTGTGGAGAGATGTGTTGATAATGTGTGTAAGTGCTGGTACAAGTGTAGGAGTGATGGCTTGCAGAAGGTGTGAGGGGATGGGATCAAGAGGGCAGGTGGTGGGATGGCTGGAGAGGAGGAGTTTGGATACTTCTGTCTCTGTGAGGGGAGAGAACGAAGAGAGGTGTGTGGCTGTGTATGTGGATGGTCTGAGTTCCTGTGTGTGTGGAGCGGAGAACTGACTGCTGATGGTAGTGGTTTTGTTAGTGAAAAAATTAGCAAAATTATCAGCAGTTAGGGAGGAGGTGGGTGGTGGTGGAGGGGGACAGAGGAGAGAGTTGAATGTTTTGAAAAGTGTGCGTGTGTTTTGCAGCGCTGTTGATTTCGCATACAATGGTGTCAATGCAAGCAGATCAAAAACATTGTTGAATATTAGGTGTCCCCAACTAAGCAAGCCAGAGGCGACAGCAGCAAGGAACCCAAACTCCATCAGGTGACAGAATTGGGGGGGGAATCCTTGGGAGAAACCAGGCTCAGTCAGGGGGCCAGTTCTCCTCTGGCCAACAGTGCATGATTATGATTCTGGCAGCATTAGCGTTAAGGAACACAGACTCACAACGTAGAAATGAATATGAGAGTTTTATTGAATGACAATACTGACAGTTCTTGGTTTGCAGGTGGTTGGATTAGATCATGGAAGACTGCAGCTGAAGCACACACATAGGTGAGGTGAGAGGAGAGTCATTGGAGTCCGGAGGAGAAGATGCTGGAGACACAGGAGATTAGGTAGCCGAAGGGGACACAGAGGATCAGGAGAAATGATGGAGGGGTCACGATCCGTCCCAGTCTTGGGGTTGGATGGATCGGTGACAAAGATAAAACTGAAATAAGGGATTTTAAAGATCGGCAATTCCTCCTCCTGTCCCAGCTCACAATAACCACAACGTTTTTGAAGTCTTCTTTATTTTCTTCCAAAACCAAATATTAACAAAAGCATTTCTTCGGAAGGGGGTCTGGGCCAAAACAACAAAAGGAGAACTAACTGAGGGTTTAGAAAAATGCTAGCTTACCTGACAAAGAAAATTACAAAATAAAGTACAATAATTTACCCTAGCTCCCCAACTAAACAAAAACAGGAGAAAACAAGATTGCACAAATTAAAAGTGGCGCTCCCCCGACCTACAGCTTCAAAGATAACAAATAAAGGGTTAAAGAAACAAACGTCATATTCACAATGAGTAGAACGAAATAACGAGATGAATGAATTCTCACTGAGTTCAGTTTGGTAAGGAATCTCCGTCACACGATTAGGAGAAAGCAATTCTTACGCACTGATAACAGCATTGGTCACATAGTATCAATGTTAAAAGTAGTCTGGAGCAGGAGACAGGACAGGACACGCGTGGAGCCTCACGACGCACACAACACAGCTCAGCACCACCGTCCTCGTTTCCACCTCATTCGCCGCAGCTGGTCTCCATCAAGCAGTGCTTTCAGAGAGAGAAAGAGAAAGAGAAGACCGTGCACAACACACAACAATACATCACAGTAAATGTATACACACAAAATAATAACATCCAAGACATAACAGAGGAATAACGTCTACACAATCCAGAGATAAGTGTGTCCATATACAAATGAGACCAAACAAAGTGCTAGGGTGAAGTGTGTGCTTAAATGCTGCTGTGCTGATGAGGTGATGGAGGTCAGGTGCAGGTGATTGCTGAGTGTGAGCAGGTGAGCAACAGGAGGGATGATGGGAAATGGAGTCCAGGGAAGGTGAGATAGATGGTGACCGTGACAATTAGAAGTCAGATTGGAACATTCAAAATATTTAATCCAGTACCATCTGTTTGAAGATCAGATTCATCACGCTGGTACGGAGACGGGTTAGTTGAGGATCTGTGCCGATGGCTGTCGTGTCGATGAGGCCTTCACAGGGGATAGTTGACGCAATCTCTGCTGACTCTTCAGAGATATGTTGTGCTCGTGTTTAGGCTCAAGTCCTCCATTTGATATGGATATGGCCCAGATCCAGCTGACTACAGTAAACCTCAGCATAAAAAGAGAGACTAATATTAGCATAGATGCCATACTTCTTCTGATGTAACAAGTACATCTAGTGTTATAGGAAGTGTTCCGGGTTCCGGCTGACCTAATTTATGCAGCCTAACAATCCTTTAACGGATCTTGTTAATTCCCTCCTGAAATTTCTTCATTGGCAGCCGATTCACTTTAGAATCGAATTTAAAATCCTGCTACTTGTCTACAAATCATTAAATAATCTTGCACCTACATATCTGACAAACTTTCTCCACACCTACACTCTTGCAAGAAGTCTAAGATTGGAGGGTAAATTACTCCAAATCCCTAGAACCCGCCTAAAGACCAGAGGAGCTTTTGAAGTGGCCGGCCTCACTTTATGGAATAACCTACCTAATCACATTAGAACAGCTTCCACTTTATCTGAGTTTAAATCCTGTCTCAAAACGCATCTTTTTTCCTTGTCTTTTAATGTGTAGTTGTGTCTGTTCTTATGGTGGTTTTAATTGTAGGTTCTCTCATTCATTTAATTCTTCTTAGCTATGAGTGTAGAAAAAAAGAGAGTGCGTGAGGAAGAAAAAGATGCACGAATGACAAGTTAACAGGCTAGCGAAATGCTAACGTATTATAAATGCATAAATAAATGCATAACAATATCAGGTATATGGTGATGATTAAGTTATATTTAGCAATATAAACAACAAGGAATGATAGTAAATAGAGACAAAAAAAAAAAAAAAGCTATATAGAGCTACAGACGCAAAAAAAGGCAGACAGGTGCAATCAGTCAGCCCCCCAAAAGACCAAATAGCAAGGATGGTGGATTAAGGAACAAAATGAAAACCTAGATCCATGGAATGGGACACATGGGGATTGTTGGAAAATCAACAAGATGCATGATGTAAAGTAGACACGACATAACCATCATTATACCTGAAGAAAATGTGCATGCAAAAAAAAAAAAAAAACTTTAGCATTAAATGTCCTTATGTGTGTCTGAGTAACAGAATACCTTGAATCTTCCTAGAAGGAATTCCCCAAATATCAGTTTCTCTGAATGTGGAAGTGAATTTCATTTTAAGGAACATGATTGCATAAATCATTAATATATAAGAGGTGTTGTTTTGAATTTTGAACTATAAGAAGCAAGTGACTGTTAAATTTGCTCCCATTTTATGGTCTCAGAAAATGGATCATTCTGAAGAATACATTAAAATGGAGATGGAAAGTGAACCGAAGAAATCTTTTCGGAGAGGTTTGGAAGATTTACAATATCATATTCAGTTGGTGTCTTAAAGCATTAAACTAATTTGGCTTTTACAGCTTGAGTGAAATGTGAAATGTTTCGATAAGTCCTGCAATTACATTTATTTCAATGTCTTGACAGACTTTTTAAAATTAATGTTTCAAAAGCAACATAATAACATCTCAGATTTTAACCAGTGAGCTTTAACAATTAATCATGTTCATGCAAATTATGGTTATAAATATTTTGTACTTGGGCATGTCACTTGCTCTGGCACTATTTTGCTACAGATATGAATGATATCTCAAAATGTGCGGACAAAGGCAAAAAGAATTAAAACATGGCATTGCAAAATTAAATTATTACATTTTGACGTTGACATGATATTAAGCATAGAAATTAATCAAGGATTTTGTCTGTTTTCTGCAGGTAGCAGTCAAACTGGTATCCTTGTGCTTCTAGGAACAGTCTGCATTATTATTTTCATGATCATGACTTTTGTCATCTGTGAGTGGATAAAACGAAATACTGTCTTTAGTGTACTGCTACTAGAATACTTTAATTTTGCAGTGGTATGACTGCGACTGCTTTGTGTTTTTAGTGTGATAAATAATGTGAACATGAACTTTTTGTTCAAGATCAAATTTGACTAAACTGCTAATTGTGATATGAACTGAGCTGCTTTGCTCTTATCTCTGAACTGAGCTTTAATAAACAATTTATAATTTAGCATATGAATATTAAAAATATTTGCAGAGAATCTGGAAAAGTGACAGTTTGTTTGCTTGTCTGTTTATTTCGGTTCAAAGATTCGAAGCAAGAAAGAAAGTTCTCAATGCTGGAGAGTTGGATGAACAACCATACTTCTGATCAAACCTCTGTCAAATCCGATTTTCAGATCACAGGTGGGAACTTCATCATCATCAGCATCATCATCACAGATCAGTTTTGGTAAAATGGACTTCTAATTAATGACTTTTTTCCCCTTTTGGACAGGTAGTCACCTAGAAAAGAAGATTTCTGAGCTGCAGAATTTGGTGTCCAACTTGAGTTCATATTTGAACATGTCTGGATCAAGTAACACAATGACTAATGGTTAGTGTCTTGACTCTGCCTTAACTCCTGATGTTTTATTTTGATTTGTTAGTGATCCCAAGGCCATTTATGGATAATTTAAGTGGCCATTTAAGTATCATGATGATAATTCATGATTTTTTTTCTAATGTTTTTTAGAACAAAGTTTAAACATAAATGTCCTTCATGAAAAATGTTACATTACTAGTGTCTGTTTGGGGTAAAATCTTTAATGCAATTAATTTTTGCATGATTTAGGTTTCTCAGCAGAGCATGATTGTTAACCATCTCTTCTCTTTGACACTGTAAAGAGTATAAGATTTGATATGTGCATAAAAAGCATTGATTATTTACTTATTATTTGTCCATCTCACTCTCCAAAAGAAGTGCATGGAAATAAGTTGTCTAATATTGAGACCTTGATGGCCGATCTTGGCTCATCACTGAGTTCACTCGCATCTGAACAAGAGGAAAAACTACAAAAGTTGGGTGAGCGCTGGACGTACTTTCAGCTAAAGAATTCTCAAATTTAAGACAACATATCAAGGGTTTGAAGCTGTATATTTCTATTTCTTTCCCCTGCAGAGCACCAACAGGATCTATCACACAGTGAAGTAAAGAATGCGATGGACAGTTTGAGTTTTGCAGTATCAGCCCTTAGGTCTCATCTATCAGTGGGCAGTTTTATGTCAGCTCATGCTTATTCACATACACAACAAATCTTGGGTAAGACGGCAACCTAAAATTGTATTAACTAAAAAAAACACAAAAAAAACCACAAATATTCTTTTAAATATACTGTAAATGTTATTAGATATTTCATTTTAGAAATTCTAACTGTATTCATCAAATATCATGTTCTTCAGAATTGTGTTATATGATAAGATAATCAGGCTGATATATTGTTTGTTTGGCTTTTGTCTCTGGATAAAGATGACATGTCAAGCTCACTGATGGGCATGAAGAGTTCAATGGAGGGACTGAGATCATTATTTCAATCTGTGTCTTATAAACTATCATTAACCAGTGAGTAAACTCTAAATTCAAGGTGCAATATTGTATATGTAGTTCATGTTTTGAAACTGTTATTTTAAATAACTACTGTTATTTTAATGGCAAAAAGCTTTAAATCCGTAATGGTGCACCAGACAGTACAATGATGAACGTAAAAATAAATGAGAATCACTGTGAAAAATTAATATACAACAATCACAGACACAAGACATTCTGAACAGGATTAAATAACTTTAATCTGCATGAGATGAAATTATAAACAGTATGTGATTTGCGGTGTAATTTTTAGTGAGGTTGGGTGAGGAAAAACTTGGACGCGTTTGACTTTGATGGCATTAAAGGATTAGTTCACTTCAGAATTCAAATTTGCTGATTTTTCCTGATTTACTCACCCCATGTCATCCAAGATGTTTGTCTTTCTTTCTTCAGTCGAAAAGAAATTAAAATTTTTGAGGAGTTTTCTCCATATAGTGGACTTCAACAGCAACCAACGGGTTAAAGGTCCAAATATCAGTTTCAGTGCAGCTTCAAAGAGCTCTACACGATCCTAGACGAGGAATAAGAGTCTTATCTAGAGAAACCATTGGTCATTTTCTAAAAAAAATAAAAATTTATATAATTTTGAACCACAAATGCTCATCTTGCACTAGCACTGCGATGCACCACGCATTACATAATCACGTTGGAAAGGTCATGCGTGATGTAGACGGAAGTACCGCGGTAGGGTGAAAAATACTACCCCAGTGAAGTCCACTATATGGAGAAAAATCCTGGAATGTTTTCCTCAAAAACCTTCATTTCTTTTCGACTGAAGAAAGAAAGACAAACATCTTGGATGACATGGGGGTGAGTAAATTATCAGGAAATTTGAATTCTGAAGTGAACTAATCCTTTCAAATCTTACAATATCAGTACAGCAAAATGTTAATTAACTAAACCTCATCACAGAGAAAACTAGTCCTGGGTTTGGTGGAGTAAATGACAGAATTTTCATGTTTGAGGGATTTTTATTTTTTGGTGGGAACTTAAGCATTAATTTAGTCTTGTCCTCTTACATAGACTTGCTTACACCAGGCTGTATTGAATCTGATTGGATCCCATTCAGCAACAGCTGTTACCTGTTCTCTAGTGATTCAATGAACTGGACCCAAGCAAAAGATTACTGCGAAAAGCAGGGTGCATTACTCTTAAAAATAGAAGACTCTGAGAAGGAGTGGGTGAGTTACAGACACACACATACAATTTTCCTTAACCCTTTCAGGTGTTGTGGTCACTGTGATAAACCACTCGTTTCTTTATTACCTCTCATTTTGCTTTATAATTTAAAGCAGGAATGTTTCAGTTTTTTAGGGTGTTTTAAGTAGCTGACAGGAGGTAATGTTTTGGCTGTAAGTGTTATTGAAGGAAACTGGTTTGCTACAAATTGCTAATTTATTTAAAGTCCCCCTGTAGTCAGTAATTTTATCCCTCAAAACTCATCTTTGATCACCAAAATTACATTTTTAAACGTTTTTTCCTTTGAAAAAAAATTCTTAATGCTTTAAAATAGCTTGAATGTAACTGCCTCATTTAATATACACGGATCTATGAATATGCTAATTAGCCCCACCTCCACTCACTTGCACAAGCTCAGACGAGATCCACTCGGTCAGCTTACTGAGGTAAATGCTGCACAATAGTATCGTTTTTTACAACGTCGGACAAGTTATCAAACAGCTAATAATGTGTTGCTAATGTAACACAAACCATGTGTCAGCTGCCTTCTAACCGATCATTAAACGTTAACCAATCATTAAACGTTAACCGATAAGATGATAATTTACATTCAATTATAATAGAATGGATAAGTGTCTGACACACACTAAAAATACCAACATTTGTTTTCCAGGTGTTTAGTTCCTCATAAACAACACAACATGAGGATTCATCATCACCACACACAGCTTCTGTGAATGGAGAAAAGCAGAATAAAAGTATTAGGGTGGAGGAAAAAAAATATAGATGCATCGCGATTCTCTCACCAATAATTCTGGATTATTCTAAAAATTTCATAATCGATTCAGACCTTAGTTTTTTGCAGATGCGCGATGACGCTGCGTGTTTTAGATCTGCTGCTGTCTATGATGTCATCAGTAAAAATAAAACAGTGAAGCTGAGAAAGAGAAAAATAACTCCCTGCTCGAAAGGAAAATGTTCAGATGCACTTTTTTGTTTATTGCCTGTAATATATGTTTTTTTTTTTTTTTTTTTTGTTCCTCTTTATTATTTACTAGGCTATATGCTTTACGTTTTGAAGCTATATTAATTATTAGGCTAGCTATTTAAAAATTTAACTGTTTAATTTAATTTTTTAATTTGTAATTATTTTAAAAGTACTCATTACATATGTAATTAAATAAAACAAGATTTTTAGATTTTCAAGTTGGTAAACAAATTCATTAATAAGAAAAAAAAAAGCAGATCAATAATCAACTCGGAATAGGATCGGATCGTGAAGTGCCTAAAGATTCCCACCCCTAAAAAGTATATATAAATAGAATATGCAAAATATATTTCACTTGCAATACGGTGCATCTTGTTTGTTTTCTTTATTTTACAAAAGCACATTTTGTTTTTATTGTGAAAATCACAGTATCACAAATAAAATCAAACCCTTTATGGGGCGTTCACACCAAACGTAGTTGGACGCTTGAACATTTTGAGTTTACTCGCTTCATTCGCACGTGAAATTCACTTCACAACAGGCGCAAATTCACGTCATGGGAGGGGCTCTCCTTTAAATATGTGTCCCTCAGACTCTTCCTCTTCTTTCTGCACACTTCCTCTGAATAAACACATCAACTCATCAGCAGGAAAGTAGTTGTAAAATACGTCAAATAAACTCAATTTGCCGGCTTTAGCTAGCTTGTAGTCTCAATATGTATATATATAGCTCAAATTGAGTAAAGAGCGTTTTTTACAACTTACCAGATTGTCCGACCTCCTCACTCACTTTCTTCCAAGCAAGATCCTTTTTATTCCTGTTTCTATAAAAGTGCGATGATGTATCGTACAGGTCCAGGTATCCACATACAGCGACGATGATTTTGTCCTCCATTGTTGTTTCGGATTTCTGCCTCCGCTCGCTACGTTGTAATCACGTCACTACTAGAGCAAGCTCCTGATTGGTTAACGCGGCGTGAATATTCGTTAAAGTTCAGATTTTTCAACTTGCGCCGCAGGATGTCTATTCGCGTCTTTGCATTGACTTAACATGTTAATGCTTCATTCGCGTCTGGTGTGAACTCACCATTACACTTTCTAATGATGTCTTAATCTTATTTATGACCATAAATGACATAGTATTTTAAGTCGTTTCCGCTATTATAAGGAAAAATTCAAGTGATAGCATAGGCGCCTCACACGAACACACAACACATCAGTTTTAGCATTGCTAACTTTACATTGTAGCCTGTTCATTATCAAAATAAAATAGTCAGCCAAACATATGAAAAGTTACACTGCTCAATTTAAATAGTCCGTAGTACAATCTGTCCCATTCAGCGTGAGCATCTAGCACTATAATGTTATGCTAAACACATTTCTGCACATGTGAAGGATGTTTTATGTCAATATTAGAATGTGAGTGAAGTACACAGCCTAGTTTACATAATAAATAAGTTTTGCATACAAATACATCAAGAATATGGAAACATCTGGATTCTCCTGAATGAGAGAAGTAGGCTACATGAGCCCAACAGTTTTGTTTCATGTTTATAATTTTCCCCCCAACATTTCTTATTTGTATTTTCAAAAAATATTTAAATATTTAAATATCATAACATTATTTAATGCAGTTTTATTTTTCAGTGTAAATTATTTAATTTGATTGGTAACAGCTCTATTATTCTAATTAAATTTATTGATCAAATTTAACCCCTTAAGTCCGAAGTGTACCGCCGGACTTGCTCGTAACTTCATGAAACACATAATTCACGTGGCATTTTTACTTATAACTTAATGAAACATAGATTGTAGAAAATGGCACATCATTACTTATAGTGGATGCTCCCGACTGATAGTCCAAAATCAACATAATCCCTTGCGTCGATCACGAGATAATCCACGTGAAGGAACGATTTAAAAAAATGTCCAGTAGGGGGCGCCAAGGGCTAAACAAAAAGGCTACCTTGGTTCCAAATGTTGTAACTTTTGATTTTTTTATACCATCACCCAGAATTTGAATCAGTTGCTGCTCACATATAGTGGAACATCACCAAAAAAAAGTTATTCCTGAAATATATGAAAAAATTTCCCTTGAGCAAACTTTTATGTTTTGTCTTTATCAGCAGTTTCTCAGCATCAGCATGTCCAAATTTAAATTTAATTTTTTTTATTATAAATTTAAAAAAAAAAATTTTCAAACAATACCAACATTTTGACTCTCCTTGCTACAGATTTGGAGTTATGAGTCATTATTTTTGTGCATGTCACTCAGAAAGCTAAAAAAATAAATAAAAATGCCTACCTTTTTGGTGTACCTTTTGATTACTTTATGCGATCACAACATTTGAATCAGATGCAGCATCACCAGAAAAGAATTATCCCCCAACTGTACTTCCTGTCTGAGATATTTCATGTCAAATTAGAAAGATAAGTAAAATTTCCCTTGAACACACTTTTTTGGGGGGTCAGTTTCTCAGCATGAGAATGTCCAAATTTAATCTTTTTTTTTTTTTTTTCAAATGATATCAACCTTTTGACTCTCCTTGCTATAGTTTTGGAGTTACAAGTCTTTACTTTTTTGTATGCCACTCAGAAAGAAAAAACACTCTGCATTCAGATGCTTAAGGGGTTAAGACATTTAAATAAGATTTGGGGAAAATTACCTTTATAAAGATTTTAAAAAAAAAGCCCTTTGGGCAAATATCACAAATATGCTAATTTAAATATGTCAAAGCTCATAATACACTGATGAGAATATTGTTTCAGAATAAATTACATTGACCACACACACACACACAAAAATCCTATTTTTTCCGGACAAGCAACTTTTTACTTGGACATGTGAATGACCGATTTACTTGTCCAAAGGATAAGCACATGACAATGCTTAATTTTGAGCTCTGGGTTAATACCTTTTATTCTGTCTTTCAGTATTTTAATCTCTCCTCCTAGGAATTTGTTACCCATTTGACCAAACCATTTCAATACTGGATCGGTCTAACGGATCAGTCCACAGGCCAGTGGAGATGGGCAGATGACACTCCTTGCACCATGGACAAAGTGTGAGTTGATATATGCAGTCACATTTTTCCATATCCAATTCCATTTTAAACAGTTGTGTCCACAGCTTCCACAGGATATCTTAAAATTTGGTGTTCTGGTTATATTTGTTTCCTCCCTCTATTCTTGCCCTTTGTAAACGAAAGTACGATAGAAAGCAATTAATTTAAGATAATGTACTTTAAGATTTTGCTTGTAAAGTAAATGCAACTTGATTAAGCAACGTTTCAGCCATTTAAATAAATATATTAGTTGTAGGTCATTGATGTGGGATTAAATTACCATAAAATGAACTTTAGTTTGGATGGAATGCCAGGAAAGTTTTCTATATGCAGATGGAATAGTATAACATGTTTTGGCTTTGTTTACAGACACTGGGGTCCTGGGCAGCCGGATAAGTGGCAAGGACATCGGGAAAAGGGAGGAGAGGAATGTGCTCATATAACATACAGTGGGACTGTTAATGACAACCACTGCGCCATCAAAATGAGATTTATATGTAAAGTATCTAAGGATTCTTAATAGCAACCTGTTTGTATGCTGCTTCAAGAGAGTGACCATACATTTGTGTTGTTTTATTTTTTTCTTTATTCATTTATAATCATTGAATCAATCATTAATCATCAATCAGTAATTTTCCATTGCTTTCGATTTGGTAAAATGACACTTGTTGCTTATGTGCTGATCAAACGAAGAAAAGTAGGCATGAAGTTCATAAGAATTTTGCAACTAAGATTATTCAATAAATCCTTATAATTTTTATCATAACTCTTAGAGGTGATTAGGAACAGCTTAGAGCTTAACAAATATATGCGAAATAAAAAAAAAAGTCATTATCAACAGAAAGTAGGTTAATAGCATGTAAAACAGCACTGTATAGTCTTCATATAGAATAATCCTACTAAATCTACTAAAGAGCGGTGATTAATTTTCCTTTTGTCTTTTGTTGTTTGATTAACATTAGGGACACAGACAGCAGCAAGTATATTAGGCTGCTGTCACTTTAAGACCAAATCACAGTCTAACTGATGCCAAGTGCAATACTGAACCTGAAAATAGCTGTGATATAGCAAAGGAAATTATACTGTCCGAAAAATTATTAACTTTGACAAATAAAAGAATTTCACAAAAAATTGTCTGCTTGCTTTCTGTTGTCTAGAGCAGTGATTACCATCAGGGGTATGCGAAAAGACTAAAATAATAGGTCACAATAGGGAAATCGTAACTCCCGTTTCATGCCGACTTTAATTATTAAATTATAGTAATCAAAAGGGATGTCTAATCAAATTAATTCATAAAACTTTAGCAATTTAAAAATTAATTAAAACTTTAACAATGCGACTGTTATCATTAGTAATCATTTTCAAAGCTATATTATGCTATATTGAGGTATTGAGGTATTTTCAGCATTGCGTGATACTATTTCAAAGCGATTTACGTCATTTTGACAGATAATAAATTGTATTTACCTGTGAAAACAAACCTGGAAAGAGACGTGAGGCTTTGAGGAGAAAAACGAGAGATTATTCGTGTATTCCAGTGAATTATTAATGGGATATATCATAAATTAAATAGGAATAACAGACCTGTGCAGTATATGTTGTCCTTTCTCATACTATTACAGCGGAATGCAAAGGGATAAAAGAAAATAATCAATAGGAAAAGAATGCAGCGACTGAAAAGAGCTCTTGCATTGATATTCTTGTTATAACATGACACGTTAAAATACTAAGCATTACATTATTCTAACGGTGTCTGAAAATAAAACATGAAGGAATAACGACAGCTCATTCAGTCAAACTGATAGATAAGCTTGTAGATTGTAGCGCAACCTTATGATTTGAAATGATTCATTTCAGTCTTTTTGAATGGAAGTTCCCCAAACCGGAAGTGCCACCCATAATTCAAAACACAGTAGGCTCGTCAGGAATACGGTGGAGAGTGTTTAGTCCTTTGAACTCTAGTTGTATTACCATGTGTAAGAAAGCAAAAGCAACCCCCTCAAAAATTATTTAAAAAATTAAATAAAAATAGAGAGTCAATGCATAGGATAGTCATTATTTAAAGTCCCACTGTGGTGAAAATTAAGTTTTTAATATCTTACTAAAGGACTAGGTGTAACACTTCTCATCCGACAGCACATAAATCACAGGCGGAAACGGAGAACTGCGTTTCATGCGTTGTTTACTGTAACACAACAAGGAGAAACATATATCCTCTGGTGACAGTGGGCATTTACACTCATATGCATCACCTCTCAGCATGATATAAACTTCTCTGCTGGGGGTGGGGGCGTGGTTTCACAAGCAAGACAAATGACCCACTAATTACTTAATGTCGCCACAAGGGGTCTCCAAACAATAAATGAACAAAAACACAGTAATTTTGGTGGAAGTCATAACATTTACAGTAACATTTTTAACCCTGTTACATAAGGTCCCTTTTCAGACAATGCAATTTGCAAGACCTGTTTCCTGTTTTGCTGTCAGAGTCGAAGAACTGAAACATGAACTGTCTGCTTGCCCACATACTATAAACTCACTGAAATAATTAAAATCATTCAATATCAATACAGTGAAATATGAATTTACAAAACCTCCTCACAGAGAAAACCAGTCCTGCTTTTGTAGGGGAGGTTCAACAAAATGAAAATTTTGTTGATGTTTTAATAAAATGTGTTGCATGACCGAGTAAAAAACAATAATGTATGACCATTTTTTTCTTATTGGTGGTTCAACAGAGCAAAGTATCATTTCTTTGTTCAAGATGTATGATGATGTGCATTTACCTGACCTTTACACCCGAGTGATAAAGTCTGCTTCACACATCCCAAATCTGTGGCTTGTGCACTTCAGCCTAACTGGAACAGCAGATGTGCAGTTAGTGATGTTTCATTTCTTTTACACATTTATGCATTTGGCAGATGATTTTATTTTATATAAAGTGAGCTTTGGAAAATGTTGTGATGTCAGTGATGTTGAGTGACTAAGATTACTTTATTGACTGTCTCCTTAAAATCAACAAAACTCTGGATGACCATGGCACTATTTTTCATTATTGTCTCATGGTTACTTATAAAAAGTTAGAAGTCTCCTACATGTTTCGGCACAGGCCTCTCTTAAAGAGAGTAACACAATAAACTTGCCAAATGTCTCGGTTACGACTGTAACCTTAGTTCCCTGAAGTTGCGTCGAGAAAAAACGCTGTGGGAACGCAACGCGTGATGTCATCATGAAGCACATGTGAAATCAGTCCAATGGTGTGAAGAGACGTCAGAGGTGGGTGACGTCACGACCAGGAACTATAAAGCACACTCGAACAGTGCAACGCTAGCTTCAATTGTCTGAAGCAGACGCTGACAGGCATGCCGGGAGTATGACAGGAAGTAAGAGTTCCCTCTTCAGGGAACTAAGGTTACAGTCGTAACCGAGACGTTCCCTTTCAAGGGAACTCACGTTGCGTCAAGAAATGACACTGTGGGAACGTTTATACCCACGCAGCCATAGTGACCAATGCCTGGCTAGTGTGACTCGTCAACACTAGGAAGAAAGTACCCTAGCTCCAGGGGTGGAGCTCAGGTCAAGGTCATAAAACCTCACGAATGTGTGCGGTGAGGACCAGCCTGCCACATCACAAACATCTTGTAAAGATACTCTGGAGAGAAGAGCTTTAGAGGCTGCCATACTTCAAGTGGAGTGGGCTCGAACTGACATAGGAGAAGGTTGTCCAGCCGACTCATAAGCAAGTGATATAGAATCAACTATCCACTTACTCATTCTCTGCTTGGATGCTGGGGCCCCTTTGCTAGGAAACCCAAAACAAATGAACAACTGTTCCGACTTACGCCACAGGGCAGCTCTGTGGACATAAGCATCCAACGCCCAAACTGGGCACAGCAGTTTATTGCGTTCCTGGTCTGGATCCCCAAAGGGAGGAGGACAGAAGGCTTGCAGCACAATAGGTCTAGCCACATTAGTGGGGACTTTAGGAATGTAACCCGGTCTGGGATGAAGAAAGGCTTTCACCATACCAGGCACAAATTCCAAACGACAGAGCTTGAAGATCTCCTATTCTTTTTAGAGAAGATATAGCGAGGAGGAACAACATCTTTAGAGTCAAAAACTTCACTAGAACCTCCTCAATAGGCTCAAAAGGAGCTAGGGAAGGGCCCTGGAGCACCACGGCCAAATCCCATGCCGGAACCCTTGTGCGTACTGCAGGCCTCAGCCTCAGGGTTCCACGGAAGAAGCGAGTTATAAGAGGATCTCTCCCTAGAGACATACCAGCCAAAGGTATGTGGTAAGCCGCTATGGCCGCCACATAAACCTTTAAGGTAGACGGAGATAACCCTGCAGTGAATCATTCCTTCAGAAATTCCAGTACCGCACTAACAGGACAAATGACTGGGTCTAACTGACGACCACTGCACCAAGAAGTGAAAAGTTTCCACTTCAAAGCATATAACTTCCTCATGGAGGGAGCTCTAGAGTGAAGGATGGTACCCACAACCTCAGCTGAGAGACCAGAATCTATGAGCTGGGCCCCCTCAGAGGCCAAACCCACAGGTTCCATAGTTCTGGGTGAGGGTGAAATATCGAGCCCCCTGCCTGGGACAGGAGATCCCTCCTGATCGGAATCTCCCAAGGAGAGCTGTCTAGGAGAGATACTAGATACTAGACACTAGAACCACACTCTGCCCGGCCAACGTGGGGCTATCAAGGTGAGCCGGACCTGGTCCCGGCGAACTGTCTCTAAAACTCCCGGGAGCAGAACGATCGGGGGAAATGCGTACGAACAAAGCCTCGGCCACGTCTGTACCATAGCATCTAGTCTGAGAGGAGCTGGATGCGTGAGGGAGAACCAGAGTGGACAGTGAGACATCTCTCGATACGCAAACAGATCCACCTGAGCCTGGCCAAACACCCTCCATTTCTGCTCCACCACCTCGGGGTGGAGCCTCCATTCCCCAGGCCTCAACCTCTGCCTCGACAGGACGTCTGCTCCGATGTTCTGGACCCCGGGGATATATGTTGCCCTGAGTGACAGCAATTTTCCCTGGGACCACAGGAGGATTTGGTGTGCCAGTTTGTAAAGTGGACGTGATCGCAAACCCCGATGTGTTGTCTGACCGGACAAGAACATGGTGGCCCCTAAGGTCTGGGAGGAAATTCTTGAGAGCAAGAAAAACAGCCATCATTTGCAGGCAGTTGATGTGCCAGGAGAGGTGGTGTTCGCTCCACAGACCTTGAGTTGAGTGTCCGTCTAGAATCGCTCCCCAACCCATGAGAGAAGCATCCGTCATTTGCATTTTGCAATGACAAGGAGCTCCCAACACAGGCCCTTGGGATAGGAACCAGGGTTTCTTCCACATGGCCAAGGCACATAAGCATCGCCCCGTGACCTTGATCATGCGAAAAGGATTTCCCCTCGGTGAAAACCCCATGGTCCTGAGCCACCACTGCAGGGATCTCATGTACAGCAGGCCAAAAGGTATCACGTTGGACGCTGCCGCCATCGACCCCAACAGTCTCTGAAACTGTTTTATAGTGAGTAACTAGCCTAGCTTTATTCGGTTTACGGTAGAAAGGATTGATTCTATGCCAGCAGGAGCGAGGCGCGTCTGCATCACAACAGTCCCAAACCACGCCCAGAAAAGTGGTCCTCTGAGGTGGAGAAAGCACAGTCTTCTTGGCGTTTAACCTTAACCCCAACTTCCTCATGTGAGCGAGAACGACATCTTGATGCCGAACTGCTAACTGCTGCAACTGAGCTAATATCAACCAATCGTCGATGTAGTTCAGAATGCGAATGCCTTGTAGACGTAGTGGTGCCAAAGCTGCATCCATGCATTTGGTGAAAGTGCGGGGTGATAACGCTAGGCCGAATGGAAGAACCCGATATTGGTAAGCTTTGCCCCCGAAAGCGAACTCAGGAACTTCCTGCGTTGTGGAAGGATGGAAATATGGAAGTATGCGTGCTTGAGATCGATCGTGACAAACTAGTCCTCAGACCTGATCTGTGACATGATTTGTCTCAAGGTTAACATTTTGAATTTGAGCTTCATTACAGACTGATTCAGCTGACGCAGATCCAAAATGGGACGCAACCCCCCATCCTTCTTTGGAACGTTAAAATAACGGCTGTAGAAACCGCTCTCTCTGTCAGGAGGAAGAACATAACCTATGGCTCCCTTCTCCAACAGAGTTTTTACCTCTTGTTCCATAACCAGAGCCTGCTCAGGGCCCACCACTGTGGGCAGGACCCCCATAAACCTGGGGCAATTGGGTAAAGGTGAGGCGGCCTAGCCGCGGAAAACACCACTCTTCCGTTCCAATTAGAACATCAAACAGGTTCTCCCCACTCAGTGACGCACCCACTGAGAATCCTGTTGAAAGTGCCCTAGTTATTGGCGATTCTATTACACGGAACGTGAAAATAGAGACACCAGCCACCATAGTCACATGTTTGCCGGGGGCCAGAGCACCTGACATCAAAGCAAATTTAAAAGTGCTGGCTAATGCTAATCGTAAATACACTAAAATTGTTATTCATGTCGGCACTAATGATGTTCGACTTCGGCAGTCGGAGATCACTAAAATTAACATTAAAGAGGTTTGTGAACTCGCAAGTACAATGTCAGAAGAAGTAATTTGCTCTGGCCCTCTTCCTGTTCGTCGGAGTGATGAGATAGTTAGCAGATTATCATCACTCAATGGCTGGCTGTCTAAGTGGTGTCCGCAGAATAATATAGGTTTCATAGACAATTGGAAAAGTTTTTGGGGCAGACCTGACCTGTTGAAAAGAGATGGTATTCATCCCTCCCGGGATGGTGCTGCTCTTCTCTCTAGTAATATGGCACATAGTCTTAGAACTAAAACATGACAAACTGGGGTCCAGGTCAGGAAGCAGACAGACTGGCTAAACCGACCGTCTGCTAGCTGCCTCACATTACAGAAGTCAGATAATTCCCAACACATAGAAACTCTTACACCTAGATATTATCACATAGAGACTGTGTCTGTACCCCGAATTAGTAAAAACAAAAAACTTCCAAACCCATTTAATGGTGTAAATTTAATTGATGTACAACAAATAAAAAATAGAGATAAAAATGATAAACAAATGATAAAGCTTGGGTTGTTAAATATTAGATCCCTTTCTTCAAAAGCACTTATTGTAAATGATATTATCACAGACAATAATCTAGATGTGCTGTGTTTGACAGAAACTTGGCTAAAACCAGATGATTACATTACTTTAAATGAGTCTAGCCCGCAAGGTTATGATTATCGACACAATTCTCGTCAGAAAGGCAAAGGGGGAGGTGTTGCTGTAATTTATAGTAATATTTACAGTATTAGTCAAAAGTCTTCCAAATATAATTCCTTTGAAGTGATGGTGCTTTACGTAACATTATGTAAGTTGACATTTGTGCTGGCTACTGTATACAGGCCACCAGGGCACCATACTGATTTTATCAAAGAATTTGCTGCTTTTCTTTCAGAGTTAGTACTAACTGCAGATAAAGTCCTTGTTGTTGGTGATTTTAATATCCATGTAGATAATAAAAAAGACTCATTGGGATTGGCATTTACAGACATTCTAAACTCTATTGGTGTTAGACAACACGTGTCAGGACCCACTCATTGTCGTAATCATACTTTAGATCTAATATTGTCACATGGAATCGATATTGATGCCGTTGAAATTCTGCAGCAGAGTGACGACATCTCAGATCATTATTTAGTCTCGTGTATACTACATTTAGTCAAGGCAGCTAAACTGCCTCCCTGCCATAAATATGGTAGAACCATCACTTCTACCACTAAAGATCGCTTTCTAAATAATCTTCCTGATCAGTTTCATCGCCTTAGCATACCAGATAGCTTAGAAGACCTTGATGTTGAAACAGAAACTATTGCCTCTGTCTTTTCCAGCACATTAGACTCGGTTGCTCCTTTGCGTTTAAAAAAGATTAAGGAAATTAATCCAACGCCGTGGTACGATGAGCACACCCGGGCCCTAAAGGTAGCAGCCAGAAAAATGGAGCGCAGCTGGAAGAAAACAAAATTAGAAGTTTTTCGCATCTCGTGGAGAGAGAGAATGATTGAGTACAGAAAGGCCTTAAAAACTGCTAGATCTGCCTATTTTTCAAAACTTTTAGAAGAAAATAAGCACAACCCTAGGTATTTATTTGATACAGTGGCTAAATTAACAAGAAATAAAGCTTCAACTTCTGATGTTTCCAAAGAGCACAGCAGTAATGACTTTATGAACTTCTTTACTTGTAAAATTGATAATATTAGAGAAAAAATTATAACCATGCAACCGTCTACTACAGTATTGCGTCAGACAGTGCATTGTAGTGTCCCTGAGGAAAAATTAAATTCATTTACTGCTTTAGGAAAGGAAAAATTGTATAAACTTATTAAATCATCAAAATCAACAACATGTATGTTAGACCCTATACCGACTAAACTATTGAAAGAGATGCTTCCAGAGATCATAGATCCTCTTCTTAATATCATCAATTCATCTTTATCACTAGGATACGTACCAAAAAGTTTTAAGCTGGCTATTATTAAACCTCTTATTAAAAAACCACAACTTGATCCTAGAGAATTAGTCAATTACAGGCCGATCTCAAATCTCACTTTTCTGTCAAAAATACTAGAAAAGGCAGTATCATCACAACTATGTTCCTTTTTAGACAGAAATAGTATCTGTGAGGATTTCCAGTCAGGATTTAGACCGTACCATAGTACTGAGACTGCTCTCATTAGAGTTACTAATGATTTGCTCTTATCATCAGATCGTGGTTGTATCTCTCTGTTAGTGTTACTGGATCTTAGTGCTGCATTTGACACTATCGATCACAACATTCTTTTAAATAGACTCGAAAATTATGTTGGCATTAGTGGAACTGCATTGTCATGGTTCAAATCATACTTATCTGACCGTTATCAGTTTGTAGTAGTAAACGAAGAGAGGTCATATCGATCACAGGTTCAATATGGAGTACCGCAAGGCTCAGTACTAGGACCGTTGCTTTTCACTCTGTACATGCTACCCTTGGGAGATATCATTAGGAAGCATGGCGTTAGTTTTCACTGTTACGCTGATGATACTCAGCTCTATATTTCTTCGCGCCCTGACGAAACTTACCAACTCACAAAATTAACAGAATGCATAGCTGATATAAAAAATTGGATGACCAGTAATTTCCTACTTCTAAATCAGAAAAAACAGAGATTCTAATTTTTGGACCAAAAACCTCTTCACGTAATAACCTAGAATACTGTCTAACACTTGATGGCTGCTCTGTTAAGTCTTCGTCGTCCGTTAGGAACCTGGGTGTGCTCTTTGATACCAATCTTTCATTTGAAGGCCATGTTACTAGCATCTGTAAAACCGCATTCTTCCATCTTAAAAATATATCTAAACTACGACATATGCTCTCAATGAAAAATGCAGAACAGTTAGTTCATGCGTTCATGACCTCAAGGCTAGATTACTGTAACTCTCTACTGGGTGGTTGTTCCGCTCACCTGATAAATAAACTACAGCTCGTACAAAATGCAGCAGCTAGAGTTCTTACTAGAACTAGGAAGTATGACCATATTAGCCCAGTTCTGTCAACACTGCATTGGCTTCCTGTTAAACATCGTATAGATTTTAAAATCTTGCTAATTACTTACAAAGCACTAAATGGTTTAGCTCCCCAGTACCTGAGCGAGCTCTTAAAGCATTATAGTCCTTCACGTCTATTGCGATCTCAGGATTCAGGCCAGCTGATAATACCTAGAATATCAAAATCAACCGCAGGTGGTAGATCCTTCTCCTATCTGGCACCTAGACTCTGGAACAATCTTCCAAGCATTGTTCGGGAGGCAGACACACTCTGTCAGTTTAAATCTAGACTAAAAACGCATCTCTTTAACCTGGCATACACATAACACATTATCAATTTATATTTTCAAATCCGTTAAAGGATTATTAGGCTGCATAAATTAGGTCAGCCGGAACCGGGAACACTTCCTATAACACCAGATGTACTCGTTACATCAGAAGAAGAATGGCATCTACGCTAATATTAGTCTTTCTGTTTATCCCGAGGTTTACCGTAGTCAACCAGATCCGGGCCGTATCCAGGTGAGACCGAGGACCGGCGCCTTGACGCGACCACAACGTAGCCCTGAAGTATCAGCAGAGATTGAGTCAACTAGATCATCCATTGTGAAGGCCTCATCGACACAACAGCCAGTGGCACAGCTCCTCAACAAACCGTCCATACCGGTGTGATGAATACGATCCTCAACTGGACTGAACTGGAATAAATACTTTGAATGTTGCGATCCTATCAGACATAAGATAGCAACCTGAATCGTAACAAAGCACTGTTCGCCAGAGGAGAACTGGCCCCCCGACTAAGCCTGGTTTCTCCCAAGGTTTTTTTTCTCCATTTTAACACAGAAGTCTATTTGCCACCTGTTTGCCATCTGATGTCACCTATTGGAGTTTGGGTTCCTTGCCGCTGTCGCCTTTGGCTTGCTTAGTTGGGGACACTTGACATTTGATATTCAACAGTGCTTTGATCTGCCGACATTGACACTATTCTTTAAGAGCTGCTGTGCAGCTAAAATTATATACCAGTTATCAATGTTAAGCTGCTTTGACACAATCTGCATTGTAAAAAGCGCTATATAAATAAAGGTGACTTGACTTGACTTGACTTGACTTGCGCCCTGAAGCACATGAGGTGGCAGGGTTGGCAGAACGGCCCCCTGAGGGCACCAAAGAGAACTGGGCACCGAATGATGAAGTGTTAACCATTTCTCTTCAGAGGGGGCTGCCCTCAGGGTATTGACACTGGTAGCATCAGGACTTTTTTCCCGGAGCCCCGGAGATGTGAGAGCAACGGGGGAGGAGCTTTTGGAAGGCCGCCACTTGCTTACTGGCTTCCTGAAACCTCTCGACGATAGTATTAACTGTGTTGCCAAGCGGGGCGTCCATAAGGAAGTTCTTATCCTTATGTTTTAGAGAACTTAAGTTCAGCCATAAGTACCTCTCCTAGGCCACCAGGGCTGCCATAGCACGACCTACAGATCTGGCCGTCTCCTTGGTGGCACGGAGGGATAAATCTGCAGCCCGACGTAGCTCATCAACTACGTCGGGACTAATTCCCCCGCCCTCTTCAATATCTCCTAACAGTTCTGCCTGGTAGGCTTGCAACACAGCAATAGTATGTAAGCATGCTGCAGCCTGACCAGACGCTTGTTATGCTTTGCTCACCAAAGCTGAAACTCTAACTGGTTTGGTGGGCAACATCGGGGCCTTTAGGGATGATGCTGTTTGTGGAGAGAGATAACTCGCAAGCGTCTCTTCCACTTTTTTATCAGGTGAGATAAGGCTGGGCCCGTCTCAAACCCCTCTGCTAGATCCATTTGCGATCCCCATGATCTAGATCGCCGCTGTGCCTCAGCAGCAGCGGGACCCGAACCATGAGGAACGCGAGCCTGGGCGCCCTCCTCAAAGAGCGCCAGGCGGGAGCAGAGTGTCCGTAAAGGAAGCACCTCACAGTGCTCACAGCCAGCACCCTCGAGTGCTGACCGTGCATGCTCCACTCCCAAACAAGCTACACAAAGATTGTGTGTATCCCCACTCATGATATAACGTGGGCAGGGATGAACACACGATCTAAACTGCTTGTCCACCATTGAAATATACAGATATATGACAATACAACACCAAATAAGACAAACGAGTCACAGAGAGCACTACTAAAGACACAGAAGCTAGCGTTGCACTGCTTGAGTGTGCTTTATAGTTCCTGGTCGTGACGTCACCCACCTTTCATCACACCATTGGATTGATTTCACGTGCTTCATGACGACATCACGCGTTGCGTTCCCACAGCGTTATTTCTCGACGCAACGCAAGTTCCCTTAAAAGGGAAGAAACTTTATGACCGGGCACTTTATTAGGTACATCAATTCTACTGCTCGTTAATGCAAATATTTAGCCAATCACATGGAAAAACTCAATGCATTATGCATGTAGAAATGAGGCTTGTTCGACTTGATGTAGCACCACACAGACTGATCGACGGCTGACTTGAAGCAGTGCATGCCGGTAAGAAATTTTGTCCAACGTGAGACAACGCTGACACCATGTGACTGTGACGTATGGCTTCAAAGTACCATGAGAGCGATTAGAGATCAGCCGCCTGAGTCAGCCAATGCAGTTTCTCAAGAGGAGCTGCACGAGCTCTGATGACGACACAGCTGTTTCACGATTGGCCGGATTCACTGCATGAGAACGATCATGTGTGTTTCATGTTTATTGTCACGCCTTCAATAGGCTATATGCGCGGTTACTTCCTGGTTGTCGTTAAGCCAGCTCGGGCACTTCTGGTGAACTGTTAGCTGTTCATTCTGTCCTCGCTGTACATCGACACAAAACCATCAATGGTTGACTTTTTAATGTTGTATTCATATTTTAATGCAGTTATCACATTTACCTAATTTGCCAATAAACCAGTTTTATTGACTGCAATAAAGACAAAGCTATTGGGACCGTTTAAAAACGCAGTGTCTGTAATTAGACATGCACACGCATTTTCTTCCCCAGCACTTCAAATGTTATTTTTAATGTGATGACCACAAACATTATTTGTTCATCCTTCTGAGATTGTCCCCATTGTAAAACCGAGCATTTAAAAATGTAGGAAATTCAACATTTTATAGAAAACACTTAAAAAAAAAAAAGACAATAATTACCACTTTAATCAGTAGGTGGCGGCAAAGTAGCATTTATTTGCGCATATATCAGCCATTTCCTGTAATCGTTTTTCACTTCATTTTGACTAAATATTAAACATTATAAAATAACTAGGTTTAAAAATACATTTTGTCAATGTAAAGTATGAAATACTCAAAAAATCTTAAGAAAAACAACTTTTCTTGTGAATGAATGACACAGAAAGCGAGCACTAATCACAGCAGCTGTCAGTCAGTGCAGCGCAAGATCAATGATTTCAGCACACTTGTAAAAACACATTTTATTCAATTAATCTAACTAAAGTGCACAATAAATATTTAATTTTTGAAGCTTTTTTTTCACATAAAGTGTGAAAACTGATGGCTGAATTGAATTTAGCCAAGGAGGAACAATGACATTGTCTTTCTGGCACTTGACAGTGGTGATTAAATTGTTGTCTAATATCCAGTGAGTGGCAGTTCTGCGAAAATGCCTTGTTGATGTCAGAGGAGAATGGCCAGACTAGTTCCAGCTGATAGAAAAGCAACAGTAACTCAAATAACCACTCGTTACAACTGAGATCTGAAGAAGAGCATCTCTGAAAGCACAACAGCAGACAGGCTACAGCAGCAGAAGAAACACCGGTGCCACTCCTGTCAGCTGAGAACAGCAAACTGACAATAGAAGATTGGAAAAAGTCTCGATTTCTGCTGCAACATTCAGATGGAATGGTCAGAATTTGGTGTAAACAGCATGAAAGGATCCATCCTGCCTTGTATCAACAGTTCAGGCTGCTGGTGGTGTGATGGTGTGAGGGATATTTTCTTGGCACACTTAGTACCAACTGAGCAACGTTTAAATGCCACAGCCTACCTGAGTATTGTTGCTGACAATGTCCATCCCTTTATGACCACAGTGGACCATCTTCTGATGGCTACTTCCAGCAGGATGTCACAAAGCTCAAATCATCTCAAACTGGTTTCTTGGACATGACAATGAGTTCACTAGACTCAAATGTCCTCCACAGTCACCAGATCTCAATCCAATAGAGCAGCTTTGGGATGTGGAGGAAGAAGAGATTCACATAATGGATGTGCAAATGACAAATCTGCAGCAACTGCGTGATGCTATCATGACAATATGGACCAAGATCTCTGAGGAATGTTTCCAGCACCTTGTTGAATCTGTGCCACAAGGAATTAAGGCAGTTCCGAAGGCAAAACGGGGTCCAACACAGTACTAGTACTAGCAAGGTGTACCTAATAAAGTGGCCGGTGAGTATATATAGTGTGCCATTGAGAATTATTACAAACTTATTATCATGAAATTTAACTTACATGAGGACAATAACTACAAATTGTAATTTATCTATACAAAACTGTTTAAATCTGCTGAATTGACAGATTTACTGAACAAAAAGTGTTTGTGCCTGTCACTGCTTGTCGTAATTGCATCAAGCTTGACGAAGGATTACATTTTTTGAACTTCATGTAAACCTATTTTGCAATAGAGAAATAAAAAGCCGATGCAGCACTAAACAGCTCACAAGATATATTATCTTCCCTGTTACAAAAAACAACATATGCTGATTAGTTATGTTTTGAAGCATATCAGCTGGTTTGATCTGGTTATAAGCTGGCCCTGAGCTGGAGCTAGTTGCTTAGGACCAGCACTTGACTAGCGTAAAACCAGCTCATGACCAGCTAAGGACCAACTTAAAGGGATAGTTCACCCAAAAATGAAAATTATCCCATGATTTACTCACCCTCAAGCCATCCTAGGTGTATATGAACACAATTGGAGATATATTTAAAAATATCCTTAGTTCTCCAAGGTATACAAATTTACTTTCAACTGAAACAGGAAGACAGGGCGGGACATAACGAACAAAATTTTTTAAAAGCCAATAGCATTTTGTTTATACCACAGCTCAGCCAGACCCATTAAACTCAGTAAAACCTCTGTTCCTTCTAATCTCTAACTGTTTATCCTCCTAATCTCCTCTATATCACTTTAAAATACAGCATTCTGTACAGAATTTAAATGGGTCCGATATCTTTCGTGGTCTGAGCCGACTCACGGTCCGCGGATATGATCCGCTCTGTTCTTATGTTCCTGAGCCAGAGCAGGGACGTGAAAACGGACTTCATTCGCATCAATGGAAAGCATATTTACACTGTCTGAACCGTTCCCTATTCTCTATGTGCCATTCACCATGTAGAAACTAGTAAATGTGTGAACAAGTGACCGATTTCAGCCGCAGCTTCAGTGTCTGTTTATAGTGTAGGAGGGGCTTCAGATAGAGAGCATTTGATTGGACAGAAGATTTGATGAGAAGCTGAAGTCCGCGGTGATGTCATGAAAATCCGTGATCCATTTTAGCAGAAGTGAGAGATTGTAAGTTTTCAATGCTTATATCTCCTAAATGTGAATTTTGTTACTGTTTTGGAACACACCAGTTTATTCATAACCTTAAGGCTAACATATTCATACTAAAAGCTAAAAAACTTAAATTCTGATCCCCTTCAGGGGGACTTTAAACTGTTCTGTGTTTTAATTATATATTTTTAATCATATATAAATTTAACAAATTATTCCCCTAATTTCACTTTAAAAAGACCAAAAGTAGCCCAATGCGATTTTGTTCGTTGGGCAGCCGAATTCTCCATTGAATTTGTACGTCTGGGTGTTATTTTAAGATTGTTGGAGCGCCAAAATTTTTAGAACGGAAACAGCTTAATTCTGCCTTCACGTGCTCTCAGAATTATTGTAAATATGAGTTTTCTAGGTAAAAATTGCACATGATCGCCCTCCCATTTCGAAACTTGACTGCGGTGAGCTCGTAATCACGACTTCAGAAGTCGGAATTATCAAATTTCCGATAGCACGTGAAGGCGGCATAAAAGCAGCCCATCTTAGCGGGAAAACCGCAGACTTTGGCAACACCAAACGGTGGCTTTTTCAGCATATAAACTGCTTTGCTGATGGCTTCGCGCGAGCACCTTGTGAAGCAAAAATACGCGCTGTACTGACGTTTCCCACTAATACCGATATTTACATCGGTAACCGTCAAATATGAACTCATACAGCATCAGTACATTAGTAATATTACCAGCATTATTATCTCTGTATCAGCAGCTTTACGTTATCTAATTCAAAAATGATGACGCAACCAGAAGTAGACAAACGTAGTAAGCTAATATTTCCGATTCGTGTCAGACTTCTAATAAAATTATTAAAACATCCTCACTGACAATCTGCGTTAACCTACTATCTATCTGTTTTTTAGGTGTTTTGTGTACTTTTTTGCACATTACATACCCGTGAAATGGAAAACATGAGGAGAAATTGCACGAATCTGACTTGACTATGATGGGCATGCGCAGTAGCTTCAGTAGCATCACCCTGTATGGATAAATATGGAAGCCCAATTCCGCCACACAAGAAAAAAATCATTTGGTAAATCACGACATGAATTGAAATTATGACACAAATTCGAAATTATGATAGGCCTAGAAAAAGAAAATGATGACAAAAAAGGAATTTGAAGTTCATCAATATGAATAATGTCATAATTTTGGGATTTTATGTCATAATTATGACTTTTTATGTCATATTTAAGATTTACCAAAGCATGATTTTCTTATTATGTGGCGGAAATTAACTTCCATAGATAAAAGCACTCACTTTAAAATAATAATAAAAAATTAAAAAAAATAAAAACTTTAATCAAAACCACAGGTCTTTCTGCATCAAAATGTTCATTTTGACCATGCTAATTTTAGGTAACCGGTAAAGAGGGAGGCAAACTACAGTGAACCTGACTGAAAAGAGATGATGCTGAAAACACTGAGCAAGCAGTTCATCCCAAATAACTCATAGTACACTTGTAAGACGTCAACCACTTATTCTGTGGAATGAGGAACTGAAAGTGCTGTGTTATTATACACAAATATACTGTCATTTCAGGGGCTGTTGTGAGTGGGATTATTAATAAAGGAGGTGTTTTGGATTCTCTCTGGAAGCAAGTAACTGCAAAAGTTGTACTCATGATGGAATATCAGAAAAATGGTAGTTCTGAAGAGATTATGAAATTGGACATGGAATATGAACGGAAGACAACATTTAGTAAAGGTTTGCTTTGATACTATATTGTATTTGATACAGAAAGAAGTGTTTACAGTTGTTCAACTACCTTTAATGCCTGGTAACACTTTATGATAACTTTCTTTTATAAAGTTAAACTTTTTATACATTTTATAATGCTTAACAAAGAAATGAACATTCAATTCAAATCAGAATTATACTTGATTCATTAACTCATATTTGAATGTACATGAACTATTGATCTGAACATTGAGGCTAATGTTTGTTAATGACTACTGTGTGATACCAGATTTTTTTTTATGGCAACATTTTGAACAAAGTTTAAAGGGACATAGTGATGTAAAATATGTATTTTAATGCTTTCACGTTCTCTCACAAAAGTTTCGCATTCCCTTGAAAAACTTTGTGTTGCAAAAACCTTTGAGTTCACCTGAGAAACTTTGCGTTCGCTATATTTATATTGCTATATTTAATGTGTTAGTTATTAAGGTCATGATTCATTGTGAAGATACTAATTAAATTGTAAGCTTTGGAGTTTATCCTACAACAACTGAATGGATGCAGGCATGCAGTGAAGTGTTTCATAAAACACTTTTCTGATCATATACACATCACATTTATGCATTTGGCAGAGGCTTTCATCCACATTGCATTCAAACAAACAAATGTAACATCACATTTACCTCAGAACAAACATATTCAGTGACCATAAACTCGTTAGTCAGCTAGAAAAATGACTTCTAGAGAGGAACATTTAGCTAAATATAGGCGATGCACCATATTACATATTAATTATATTTTTTAATGTTCTTTAATAGCCTATATAATGCATGTTTGAATAAATCCATCAAGTTGACAGCCACCATTTAAATGTTTATATTTCAAAAAACGAACTGGAGTAGAAAAAAATGTTAAACAAATCAGCTCATTTTAACCTTCAAATAATATAAGCCTCATCTTTCCATTATTGTTAATAGTGGTTGAAACTTGCAGTTGCACTCTTAAATGTGCATTGAAAATTGCCAGCTGATAAAACCTATGCTCCAGGGACCATATTCATAACATCTAAGGCTAAATGTAGATCTAAATGACTGGCTGGGTTAGACGGTGATTGACACTAAACAGTAGAAAATCAGTCCATCTCCAGCTGTAAATGTCATTGACTGTTAAAGTCTTGTGCTGCTTATAATAAATTGAAATGTTGATAACACACACATAAGCAGTCTTTCAGAATGCTCTCAATTACATGTAGCCTGGATCAGATGCATACTATATGCTTTAGTGAATGTGGTGGTGCTTATGGGGTGTTGCTCTGGGACAGGTGAGTATGAGGCCTGGACGGAAAAATCACAGTATACTACTACTTAAAACTAGACGCCCCCCGGAACGCGATCACGGGGCCCCCTCCCGGAGATTTGCTTAGGGCCCCCAATAACCTAAACACGCCCCTGGCCGTGTGCTACTGTTCGAGCAACAGGAAGGCTGTATTGCTTTAAAGGCTGATGCAAAAATGCATCAGAAATAAAATAAATTAAAATTTTATTTCTCATGGTGTGTTGTTTTCTGCAGGTCGTCCATGTAGCAGAAAAACTGCAATCTTTGTGCTTCTAGGAACAGTCTGCATTATTATTTTCATGATCATGAACTCTGTCATCCGTGAGTAGATTAAACGACATACTTTAAATGTGTTATGTAATCAAATAATTGCATGAAAGTGAGTTTGAAACTGTAATGCAACAAAAAGGATATTATTTGATTTATACATAAATGGTAGTGGTATGCATACAGCTTGTAAATTATGCTGATTAGAAAAAGAGTTTGTTTTCGCACACAGTTTTTCATCAACAAAGAACATTCTCAGAGCTGGAGAGTTGGATGAACGTTCAAAGTTCCAATCGAACTTCAGTCAAACCTGATCTTCAGATCACAGGTGAGAACTTAAACATAGATCCTTCTTTATCAAGCACTGTACTTATACTCATATTTGAACATGTACATATCCAGATCAGTGACCACTGATTAGTGTCTTGTCTTTGCCTTAACTATTTTTCCTCCTTAAAGGGGTGGTTGATTATGATTTCACTTTTTTAACTTTAGTTAGTGTGTAATGTTGCTGTTTGAGCATAAACAACATCTGCAAAGTTACGACGCTCAAAGTTCAATGCAAAGGGAGATATTTTCTTTTACAGAAATCGCTTTTTAAGGACTACAACAAACAGCTGGTAGGGACTACAACAAGCTTTTGTGTTTGTGACATCACAAACCCCAAAATTGAAGCCATGTTGGGCTGCTTTAGAGAAGAGGAAGGGTTGTTGTAGTAGAGTGTTGTTGCCATGCCGTCATTTTACGGCGTGTTTTTGCTCACACCCAAATAGGGGCAAATTGACACACTATAATAAATTATTTGTCTAGTATTTTGAGCCGAAACTTCAGACACATTCTGGGGACACCAGACACTTATATTACATCTTGTAAAAGGGGCATTATAGGTCCTCTTTAACTTTAGAAAAAGTGTCTTTGATTTTTTTATGTCTCTATCACTCTCTCTCTGTATAAGAAGTTCAAGAAAATAATATTGAGACCTTGATGAGCAGTCTTGCCTCTTCAATCACATCCAAACAAGAGGAAAGCTGGGGGAGATTTCAATTTTGTACTGTACCTTTTAAATCTTCTATCACAACATATGAATGTGATTAATCTAATTAAATCTATTTTTTTTCCTACCAGGACACAACTGTGTATTTCTGACTGTAAAATCAGATCTTGTTTTACTTCTTTTTCACAGAGCGTCAGCAGGGTCTGTCACACACTGAAGTGAAGAGTTTGATGAACAATTTGAGTTCTGCTGTATCAGCGCTGACATCCAAACTGAATGATGCAGGTCTGCAAATTATATCATTTAAAACAGACAACATAAATATTTTTAAGGGCAAACTCTCATATTCTTGATTGTTTATCAATCAAATAGATATATATTTTTTCCTTTCACAGTTGGCAACCAGGAGCAGAAACAGACTGAAACACAAAAAATATTAGACAATTTGAAATCAGCTGTTACTTCTCTACAATCTGATCAACGAGACAAGCAATGTGACTTTGGTAAGACGTGCAAAATTAATATGAATTTAACACTTATAAAAGTGTACATAACACACACAGTTTCAGCCAATCTTATGTTAATCTTGAGGTGCATGTCTCCGAAGAGTCTTTGGTTTTATCAGATTTATAAAAGACAGATACACTGTACCGAGTCTTTCCGAAAACAGCCGAGCTCCTGGAGGCGTGCCGTGGGCAAAGCTTAAGAGTCACGAGCGTGCGCAGCTTTTGCATAGCGAAGCTATCAATGATCAGTTAAACAAATGTATTTAAACACACACAATACACCATCGCATTATCCCAGGATAACTTTTGATTCATTATACGTTTGTGTTGTTTACATTATACGCACTTACACGCCGACTGCCAACAAAACAGACATTTGATGCAGTTTTACTCACCACCTGCGGTTCCGACTCATGACCGGGATCTTTTACCGCTGTGACCGCTCCATCTTTCAGTTTCAAACAATCTGTAAATCCAGCGCCGAACTGGGCCTTGTTTATAAAACCATAAGCGCCAATCCTGAGGGCTCGAGCAGCCACGGAAAACACAAGACATTTTCCATTCATTTTAACTAATAAAAACGAGATTGCAACTATCAGACTTTATCCTTATTTTGATAGTGAATTTAAGGCGGTTTCTATGGTTCTTTTAATGACAAATGTTGAGAGCGCATAAGTGTAATGCGTGAGCACAAATCTCTCAGCTCCACTTAATGCTGGGTTCTTTGGGAAACAAGGTTATCTTTCCCTCACAACCAAAAACACACTTCTTTGGTGACATTGTTGATTTTGTGGTCTAAAAACAAAGTGACAAATCTTGAGCAAGTCCTGTGCAGCGCTGCCGATGACATCCATAACCCGAACAAAACACATTGATGGGTGTGCTCTTGCTCTCTCACTCTGGATGATGTGCGTGCGCTCTTCCGGGAGAATTCCACCCTTTTATTATGTAATACAGGGCCATACTTGAAAAAAACTCTCCGAAACCCGGTCCAAAACCGGAAGTAGTGTATTTGGCACAGAAAAACTCTGGCCATGTTTAGCAAGAGAATCCAACTCTAACAGTGTCAAATAAGTCAGAATGCATGAAATAGCATTAGATCCCCCCTTTAATGAATTGATCTTATAGTGAACATAATTATCTTGTTATGCTCTCTTTTAAAATTTCTCATATAACATTAAATGTATCTGGTTATGAATGGATGCATGTGGGCTCAGAAAGCCGAATCCTAAATTAGGCCGCATTCAAATCCGCATGTTTTCTGTCTTATTGGAGACGTTAACACTGATTTCCAAGGAATTTCAATTGCAAGGAAAGTAAGTGCAAAAAGTACAAAGAGATTTTAACATGTTATTTCATTTGTTAAATTCGTTAGTTAGCATGAACTAACAATGAACAGTACTTCTAAAGCATGTATTAATTTTAGTTAACGGTAATCATTGTTAACATTGGTTGCACTGTGAAATAACATGAATATTAATATTTGTATTAAAGGTGCTCTAAGTAGAATTTGAACAACGCTATTGGACAACCCCTCTCTTCATTGCTCCGCCTCCAAAACTCACACTCCAATCCTAACCACCCTGCTTCAAGTCGGTCTCGAGCAATGAAGGGAGGGGTGTGTTTGTTTGGGTTGTTTCTCTGAAATCACTTACTGCACTTTTAACAAATGCTAAATGCTGTAAAAAATATTTATACTCATGAATTAACTATGTTAACAAATAAGATCTTGTTGTAAAGTGTTATGGAATTATAATATTATAATTCTAATAAGTTTTATGAACACAGTGTGCAAAGTTCTTGCACTCAAAACTGTAAAAATGTATTTTTATATTTTCTAATTCACAAAGCCATTATTGCTATGCACAGTGATCTTGCTGAATCAGTATATTGTATGGCTTTTGTCTCGTGTTAAAGATTCTCTGTCGAGCTCAATGAGTGACCTGAAGAGTTCAGTCTCAGATCTCACTTCATCTGTTTCATCTCTTTCTTCTCAACTATCAGTCACCAGTGAGTACACGCTACATTACACGGACAAAACAGCACTCATTTCAATAAGAGTCCAGTAAATGCACACACTCCACCCACACATCTACACTTCTTCTCCACAGTACAGGATGATTCGCAAACTGAAGTGAAGAGTTTGATGAACAGCTTGAGTTCTGCTGTATCAGCGCTGACGGCACAGCTGAATGATGCAGGTGTCCAAATCTTTTAATTTGAATTTTTAACTGATTAAATGTTGGCTCCTGTGGATTGAAGAAGTTTAAAACAGCAACCTCTTTTCTCCCAGTGAACAAGCAGGACCAGAAACAGACTGAAACAGAACGACTGCTGGACAGTTTGAAGTCCTCCATACAGACTGATCAACAGAACAAACAGCGTGAGTTTGGTGAGTCAGAAACATAAAAAAAAAATCATTAAAACAGCTAATAAGCATGAATACATAAAAGTTTGTATGAAGTTATAATCTAATTCAAGACTGTCTCAATAAAAACACAGTAAACTCCTATGCACATTTTGCTGATATATCATATTTATGGCTTTTGTCTCATGTTAAAGAGTCTCTGTCGAGCTCACTGAGTGTCCTGAAGAGTTCAGTGTCGGATCTCACTTCATCTGTCGCATCTCTTTCCTCTAAACAACAGACCTCTGGTGAGTTATACATTCACAGTACTCAATAATGCAGTTATTGCCCTGATATTGCAAAAAGTTGCTATACTGTACTCAACTTTTATCTCTTTTCTTTTAGCTGAATAAAGACATGATTTCAGAAATATAATCATAATTGTGGATTGATGGACCTGCATACTGATACTGACATTATTCTTTACGTTGGAATAATTGGATTGAAATTAAACTCACAGGACACTGACTGCAGTAAGTCTAACAAGGTCTGATGTGTTTTCTTGTGTTCTAGAGGAGAGAGTCATGAACGCGCTGAAGGATCTGATATCTAACTTGAGCAACAAAACAGCAGGTACTGCATCTACACTCCAATAAAGCTTCCAAAAGGGTTTTTTTTTGCACCAATGCCATAGAAGAACCATTTGTGGTTCCTCAAAGAACCTTTCAGTGAATATTCTTAAAAGAACCATTTTTTCTTAGCGTTAAGAACATTGTAAAAATCTAAAGAGCCATTTTACACTATGAAGATTCCATGGATGTTAATTTTTGTAAAATGTAAAAGATTCTTAATGGAACCATCGATGCCAAAAAGAAAATTTATGTTTAAGAGTGTAGCGCTACTTTATGTGGTTAAATGTGCTGTATATTCATTCCTCTCTTTCATTCCTCTTATTTTGCATCTTTTCTCTCTCTCTGACACAGACGTCTCTGTAATCTGTAAATCTGGCTGGATAGCGTACAAAAGCAGCTGTTTCTTGTTCTCTAGTAATACACTCAACTGGACTGAGGCACGAGATTACTGCAAAACACAGGACGCATTACTCCTCAAAATACAAGACGACGACAGGGAATGGGTGTGTAATGTTCATGGAATGCGCATAACATAGCATTTTCATTTCATTTTTTAAAAAACTCTATCTTTCCCCTAGGCATTCTTGAACAATCATACCATACCCACATTCTACTGGGTCGGTCTAACGGATCAGACCACAGGCCAGTGGAGATGGGCGGATGACACTCCTTACACCATGAACAAAGAGTGAGCTGATTCATGCATTATTCACTTTCTCCCCAGATAAAGAGAGCTTGATTCACAAGAACATTTCTCAGCAAACATGCACTAAAATAGCATAGATTTAAGTTTACATTTGAATAATATACATACTAGACATAGATATTATACCTTTTGAGAGGTTAAGTACCACATTTTGGCCTCAAGATGGCTCTACATTTATGTACCTAATATCCACTTTATTTTGCTAGGCATAAGTGAGATATTTTCTGTGAACATGTGATAATTTCCAATTCATTGCTGCATCCGAAATCACATACTCTTTTGAGTAGGTACTTATTTTGAATAGGAAATTACTTTGTGACTGCTAAAAAAGTATGTTCTATATAGCATGAATGTGTGTAATATGAATGTAATCCGGACATACTACATTTACTGTGTTGTCACCCAGTTGCATCACTTCACTGCCATTCACAAATCCTCTCCTGTGGCCTCATGGGATAGTAAAGTGTCATGTAGTAGGTAATCTGGGTACGTTTTGCCTACTTTTTAATAAGTACTGTGAATTCAAACATACTACTTTTGCCACATACTGTTTTTCGCCTATAAAGTAGGTAAGTATGCAATTTCAGACGCAGCCAATAACTAGAAGAATAACACCAGTTAATACCTTGTGGTTCAGTGCTTTACAGTTAATGTGGAAGATGCCTGTGTTTTTGTAGAGATGCCCCTGAAATCATTATTCATTTATTTTGGGAATGTCCTAAGGTACAGAGTTTTTGGAAAGATTTGAAAAATAACAAAAAGAAATTAAGATTAAAGGTGCTATATGTAGAATTTAGAAACCCTTGTTATTAGCGACACCAGTGGCCATTAAGTGAACTGCAGCCAGCAACTTTTTTGCTTGTGCTCACAATCATAATAAACACACAACAAAAATGACAGCGGTAAGAAAACGTCTCAGGTTACGTATGTAACCATGGTGCCCTGAGAGGGAACGAGACGCTGTGTCAAGCGCTTTGGGAATGCCCCTGCGTGATTGCGTCGTGAAGCATATGTGAAATCAGTCCAATGGCGTGACGGAATGTCATAGGCGGGTGACGTCATGACCAGGAAACTATAAAGCACCCCTGAACCAAACAGTGTCAGCTTTTGATAGGTCGAAGTAAGTCGGTCACAGGCATGCCGGGAGTACAGCAAAGTAACGCAGCGTCTCGTTCCCTCTCAAGGAACCATGGTTACATACGTAACTTGAGACGTTCCCTTTCAAGGGAACTCATGCTGCATCAAGCACTTTGGGAACGAAATACCCATGCCACCATAAAACCAAGTGCCTTTCTATGTGAAATCGTGACGCACACACTAAGACGAAAGCACTCGTGACTCCGGGGTCGAGGCCAGGTCCAGGTTATAGAACCTGATGAACGTGTGTGGTGAGGACCACCCTGCCGCATCATACACTTCTTGAAGAGAGACCCCAGAAAGCAAAGCCTTAGAGGCAACCATACTCCGAGTAGAGTGGGCTCGGACCATAAGAGGGTTGGCCAGCTGACTCGTAAGCAAGCGAAATAGCCTCAACTATCCACTTACTTAAAGTTTGCTTAGATGCAGGGTGCCCTTTACTCGGGGACCCGAAACACACAAATAGTTTATCAGATTTACGCCACAGGGCAGCTCTGTTAACGTAAGGCCCTGACAGGACAGAGCAAATTAAGTTTCTCCTGGTCTGGATCTTGGAATGGAGGAGCTCCACCACCTCGGGGTGAAGTCTCTACTCCCCGGGCCTCAGCCCCTGCCTCAACAGGATGTCTGCTCCCTGGTTCAGGCACCCTGGGATGTATACTGCTCTGACTGACAGTAGTTTCCCTTGGGCCCACAAGAGGATCTGGTGTGCCAACCTGCATAATGGGCGCGAGCGCAGACCCCCTTGATGATTCATATACAAGACCACTGCTGTGTTGTCCGTGTGGACCAACACATGGTGGCCCCTCAGGTCTGGGAGGAAGTGTTTGAGTGCCAGGAACACAGCCATCATCTCCAACTGGTTTATGTGCCAGGAAAGATGTTGGCCCCGCCACAGACCTTGAGCCGAGCGACCACTCATGATCGCCCATCAGCCGGTGAGGGACACATCCGTCGTAAGCATTACGCGACAACAAAGAGCTCCCAACACTGGCCCCTGGAAAAGAAACCAAGGTTTTTCCCACATGACATAAGCACGAGGGCATCGCCGTGTGATCTTGATCATGCGAAACGGGTTTCCCCTCGGGGAGAACCCCTTGGTTTTGAGCCACCACTGCAAAGGTCTCATGTACAACAGGCCAAAAGGTATCACGTTGGACGCAGCTGCCATCAGACCTAACAGTCTCTGAAACTGTTTCACAGTGAGTGACTGGCCTAGCTTTAACTTATTCACAGCTGTGAGAATCGCTTCTATGCAAGCCGGAGATAGACATGCTTGCATTGAAACCGAATCCTAAATTTCACCCAGAAAAGAGGTTCTCTGAGCTGGAGATAGCACACTTTTCTTTGCGTTTAACCTCAACCCCAACAACTTCATCTCAATGCTGAACCACCAACTCCTTTGACTGTGCCAGGATCAGCCAGTCATCTATGTAATTTAACATGTGAATGCCCTGGAGTCGCAACGGAGCAAGAGCTGCATCCACTCATTTTTTGAAGGTGCGGGGTGATAAAGCTAGGCTGAAAGGAAGAACCCGATACTGGTACGCTTCGCCTCTGAAAGCGAACCTCAGGAACTTCTTGTCTTGAGGAAGGATGGAGATATGAAAATATGCGTCCTTCAGATCTATCGTGACAAACCAGTCCTCGGACTTGATTTTCAGAGTGAGCATTCTGAACTTGAGCTTCTTGACAGTCTGATTTAGTTGGCGCAGATCTAGAATAGGACGCAACCCTCCATCCTTCTTCGGAACGATGAAGTACCGGCTGTAAAACCCTGACTCCCTGCTGGGAGAAGGAACCCGTTCTATAGCTTCTTTCGCAAGAGAGTCTGTACTTCTTGTTTCATAACCAGAGCCTGCTCGGGGCTCATCTCGGTGAACAATACCCCGTTGAACCTGGGCGGTTGAAACCCGAACTGAATTCTGTACCCAAATTCTATTGTGTGCAGGACCCATTGAGATACATTTGACAGAAGTTTCCACGCTGCCAGAAAATCTACTAAGGGTACCAGTCTTTCGAGACTGGCCTCTGTGTGTGACCAGCTCGGTGCCCTGAAGCGGCGAACTGGCAGGGAGCAACCGAACTGGCCACTTTTGATCCCTTCTCGGAGGGAGCGAACATTCCAGTGCCACTACGTTTCCGGGTAAACACTGAGACATGTGTTTGCTGAGAACCACTGCGCCCTGAAGCACACGAGGTGGCAGGGTTGGCAGAACAGCCCCCTGAGGGCAACGAGGGGAGACGGGCACTGTATGATGAGGTGAACACCGACTCACCCCGGAGGGGACCGCCCTCAGAAGCCCTACGTCTCTGGCGTCAGGACTTCTTCCCCAAAGCCTTCCTCATGATAATGACGGTCATCAGATCCTTCTTACCATTAGAAGGCTTCGGCTGTAAACGCTGTCACACCCCCCCAGTCTCTCTGTGGGGGAGCACAGGAAGCAACGCTCACTTTTTGTTGCGTCCTGTGTGAGGAGCTCATACTCGGCTGGGGCTGCTCCCGCCCAGCAGCACCTGGGACTTCCTGAAACCTCTCGACGACTGTGTTGACTGAGTCGCCAAAGAGGCCAGACGGCGTAAGAGAGGCATCCAGAAGAAACAATCTATCGCGGTCTTTCATTTCAGAGAGGTTGAGCCACAAATGCCTCTCCGTGGCTACCAGGGCTGCCACAGACCACCCGATTGATTTGCCAGTCTCCTTGGTAGCCCGGAGAGATAGATCGGTTGCCTTACGTAGCTCAACGAAAACCTCACAACTCACTTCCCCACCCTCATCAAGGTCCTTTACCAGGTCAGCCTAATAAGCTTGTAGAATCGACATTGTATGTAAACAGGCCACAGCCTGACCTCCTTCACATAAAAGTCAGTCTACAGGCTTTCAAAGACAACCTAGGAAGTCGGGGAAGGTCTCAGTTTTTAAGTTTCATTACAAGCTGTTCACACATTGGCAATACAAAAATTTTAAATATATTTGGAAACATGGTAAAACTATTTGAACTACAAAACTAATGCGTTTATGATTATGATAATTAAAATAATGTGATGTGTAAATACCAGTTTGCAATATCAAGCAGCATAACAGACTGTGTTTGTACAGGTAAAACTGGATACTGGAAGCCTCATGCATTCAAGCCAGAAATGACCACGCCACTCTTATGTTAATAATAAGGTGGATAATGGTTACATAGTTTTCCATTTTCCAATTATTGCCCTTTTGTAATCATGAGTAGGAAAGGAAGCAGCTACTTCAAGATAATGTACTTCAAGCAATTGCCTGTCAAGTAAATGCATCTAGCATTAAAAAAAAAAAAATTCATCTGTTTGAATATTTTTTGTTGGTAGTGGTGTTGGGATTAAATGCATAGTATAAAATGAACTCTAGATCGGATGGGATGCCAGAAAGTTGTTTTATATTCAGATGGAATGGTGTGACATTTGTTGATTGGCATTATTCACAGACGATGGAATCCCGGGCAGCCGGATGACTGGAAACTGGGAGAGGAAAGAGAGGACTGTGGGGTGATTACACGTACTGGAAAACTAAATGACGGCCACTGTTACAAAAAATTCAGATTCATTTGCAGACAGCAATTCTGAAACTGAAAATAGCTGTGGTGTAGTGCCATCTAAATGACAAATGAAAAGGATCCAGTCACTAACATGAAAACATTTAACACTATATATAACACTGATTTGTAGGGGTGTGACGAGATCTCGTGCCACGAGATGTCGCGAGATTGTGACAAGATTTCTAGTCGAGGTGAAAAGCTGTCTCTCGATATTGCAATGACGGAGTGTGAAATTAGGATAGAATATGCCACCGCTACGTTTATATTACGCCTCAACTGTCATTTTGCTTTTTATAGAAATTTTAATTTAGTCAGATAATGGTTGTTTCAATCCCATCCATTTCATCCAACACAAGCTGTAGAGTTGTACGTAGTGCAGCAACAATCAGAGTTCTTGATCATGTGAAATCATACAAGAGAGAAGCCAGTCAGTTGAGTTTGTGGCAAAACCTTTTACAGTGCTTGTATATTGTTGTCTTTTACTTTATATGACAATTCATATTCAGAAAGTAGAAATGAAATGACATTCATTACAAGATGATTAGTTAAAACATTTCAAATGCAGCTGCAGATTATTTTTCTAATCCTAAATTTCATCATTGAGGATTTCTTAAAAATTTCGACTCGTTCTCAGGAACTCAGTCTTGTGTCTCGTCTCGTGAGCTGTCTCTTCACACCCCTACTGATTTGACAATAAATAGTTTAATTTCTTTTTCTGTCTTAATCATCACTTAAGATAAATCAGCATTTTTACTTTTTCTACAAAATGTGATGTATGTGGCATTAGAAGAGCATCAGATGTTAGTTATGCTTCTATTTTACTTACAAATGTTTCTGCTGTTTCTTCATGGTTGACCTTTATTAAGCAATACATGGCTGATCATTAATAAAATCAGTAATCAGTAACAGACTGGTTGATTGCTTATTAAAATATTGTATTACTTTGCTTCTGTTCCAATAAATTAATAAACTGTTCTCTAAAAAAAAAAAAGATTTTGTCCTATTTTTGCTGAGTGGTTTGCTTTTGTAGCTCTATATAGCTTTTTGAATCTCTATTTACTATCATTCCTTGTTGTTTATATTACTAAATATAACTGACCATATATCTGATATTGTCTAATATTGCCTATCACATTAATCTGACATCGCTAGCTTTTAATCTAAATCGTTATCGCTAGCACAACACGTTAGCATTTCGCTAGCCTGTTAAATTCTCTCGCGCGCTCCTTTTTCTACGAGTCCATCAAACAACTGTGGTAAGCCGGTGTAGTGCCAAATTGTGACCCTCCGAATTATGTGACCCTAGTAGGCACTGTAGTGACGGTATGATTAGGATTGGGATTAGGAGTAGGTTGGATTAGCGCAATACAGCGCCTGCTAGGGTCACAGAATTCGTCACAACACCAGAATCAGTTAACAAACACGTTGACTGATGTCATCTTCTCCTGTTATTGTCACTTGCACTGCCTGCCATGTTTAGCGTAGCCTTCTCTGTCAACGGTGAGGGTTTCACATGTCATAAATGCAGGGAAATAGACAGGCTAAAGAGGTGTGTGAACTTGCAAATATGATGTCAGACACTGTAATATGCTCTGGCCCCCTCCCTGTTCGCCGGAGTGATGAGATACTTAGCAGACTGTTATCACTCAATGGCTGGCAGTCTAAAAGGTGTCCGCAGATTAATATAGGGTTCATAGACAATTGGAAATTTTTTTGGGGAAGACCTGACCTGTTGAAAAGAGTTGGTATTCATCTCTCCTGGGGTGGTGCCGCTCTTCTCTCTAGTACTCACTTAATATTCAACAATATTATTGATCTGCCTGCCTTGACACCATTGTATGAGAACTGAACTGAGCTGGACTATGACATCACTGTTTTCTCCAGAACTGCTTTATAGAAAAATGAACTAAGGTAATAACTTTTTTTTTAACAATGGAAATAAATCAACACTGAACTTACTTAAGCTAGACAATGACATTATTTTCTTCTAGAGCTGCTGTTCAGCCAAAACAAACTTTGTTGCATTATTTTCCTGATATCACTGTAAAGCTGCTTTGAAACTGTATTGTCTGTATTGTAAAAACCGATAAATAAAGGTGACTCGACTTGACTAGTAATTTGGCACATAATCTTTAGAAAAAGTTTGAGAGTTTTTTGACTAACTGGGGCTCAGGTCAGGAAGCAGACAGACTGGCTAAACCAACCGTCTGCTAGCTGTCTCACAAGAAGTCAGATAAATCCCAACACATAGAGACACTTTCACCTAGATATCATCACATAGAGACTGTGACTGTTCCCCGAATTAGTAAATACAAAAAACTAAACCTATTTAAGGATAAAAATTTAATTAATTTTTAACAAATAAAAAACAGATATAATAAGAATTAACAAATGATAAAGCTTGGGTTGCTGAATATTAGAGCCCTTTCTTCAGAAGCACTTGTAAATGATATGATCACAGATTATAACCTAGATGTGCTGTGTTTGATAGAAACCTGGCAAAAATCAGACGATTGCATTACTTAAAGAGTCCACCCCCCAAGATTACAATAGGCACGAGGCACAAGCCTCGTCTGAAAGGCAAAAAGGGAGGTGTTGCTGTAATTTATAGTAATATCTTCAGTATTACTCAGAAGTCTAGTTTCAATTATTTCGAAGTGATGGTGCTTTATCTAACACTATCTAGTGTAAGTGATAAATCCTGTTTGACATTTGTGCTGGCTACTGTATACAGGCCACCAGGGCACCATACAGTCTTTATCAATGAATTTGCTGATTTTCTTTCGGAGAAAGTACTGGCTGCAGATGAAGTCCTAATTATTGGACTACTATTTTAATATCCTTGTAGATAATGAAAAAGACACATTGGGATTGACATTTACAGACATTCTAAATTCTACTGGAGTTAGACAACACATGTCAGGACCCACTCATTGTCGTAATCATACTTTAGATCTAATATTGTCACAAGGAATCAATATTGATGCCATTGAAATTCTGCAGCAGAGCGAGGACATCTCAGATCATTATCTAGTCTTGTGTATACTACATTTAGCCAAGGCTACAAAACCAACTCCCTGTTTGAGAGAGTTGTATTCTCTCTCGGCTCCCCCGGGGCTGTCGAGGATGAGTTGTAGGATGACGATGACGTCCGTGTTTGACGTCATCGCGTCCGGCAGCAAGCGCTCCTCTGGCTGCTGTATATGCGGAGCTGCTGGTGTTTTTTGGGACACGCTTCTGGCAGGCTGCGGCTGCCGCGAGGGCGCGTTAAGAAAGGGCCCGCTCGCAGACAGCTCTATGAGCGGTTCCTTTCTGTCCATAAACGCTGCCGCTCCCATAAGCTTTCCATTCCTTCCTGATCTCCACGTCAGATCGGAGATCGGGAGGGCATGGAAAAACCCCTAGCCGTTCAGATTTGTATATGAGCCCAGACAGACGGGAGGAGGATGAAGCGAGAGTGAAATGGGTGATCGATTGTAAACACCGCTGCGTTTGTAATCGATCCCCCAGCTGCAAAAGGGCGATTTACATCTACCCTCTCCTCTTCTTCTTCCACCTCCTATATATATATATATATATATATATATATATATATATATATATATATATATATGTACTGTTCTCCTTGCATCTACCAATGCAATTTAACAGCCAGCCAAACTCCATCCATAAAGTACAGACAAGTCAGGATTCATCTTAGTCTTTGATGTTTAATAAGATGCCGGGTACATTATGAATTAAGAGTAAAACTGCAAAAAACAGCAAATAAACAACAATCAGAAAAATTAACCAATGACTAAAGAGCATTCATGTAAGTAGTTCTGAAAATACCCCAAATGAAATCAATGTCATCAATTTACTTAAATGGGATTATCAGATGACCAAGAAATTGGCAACAAATACAAATATTGACTCATATAGAGAAATTATCTTATCAAGGTAGATTAACAGGTTGAGTGCTATGTCAAACAAAGGCTAGGCTAATAGCTAAAGGCTATCATCACAAAAAATGACATTAAATCAAAGCTCTGAATAAACTTATCACAAATATATGAAAATATGTATCATCAAGTAGTATGTAAAGAAGAATTAACTTACAGATGATGCTTTTACAAACGCAAAACAAAGGATGGCATCCGAAGATTGAGGAGCTGACCGCATGAAAAATGTGATCACTTATTTTTCTAGAGAACTGCCACTGGAGGGCACCAAAACTACACAACTATACATACTATACAAGTGACAAGTAAACTTGGAGCAGAACAATATATATATATATATATATATATATATATATATGTGTGTGTGTGTGTGTGTATGTTTTTATATATGCATGTATATATATTTTATAGAACATATATCATGCTCAGATGCTTCTTATGGTCAGACTGATGGCTGGGCCCATAGTGATTATTTTTCAGTCGGCCCGCTTTTCCGGTTTGATAATGAGAAGATCTTTTAGGCTTAAAAGAACCCTAGATTCTATCCTTTCATGTAGAGAAAAAGGAGTATGAGGAATCTTCGGTCTTTGAGCCGCAGGAAGGTAAGCTGGGTCTATATTTTATGTTTTAAAATGGGACCTTGTTTTTCCTGTATAGATTTTCTGAGCATGTAGTTACTCAGGAGGCTGGTCCGTCTCGAGCTAAGGCTCAGGGACCGGGCCAGAGGTCCAGTATAGCCGCTCGGGCGCCTCTTCCTTTTCGGAGCAAGGTGCAGAGACGGCTGGACTTGACGAGGAAGAAGCAGGTTTTAAAGGAGGTGATCGATCACATACACCAGTAGCGTTGGTAATCGATTCCCTCTCATTGCGAGGGCGACTTTACATCTGCCCTCGCCCCTTCTTCTTCTGCCTCCTGGGTTTTTGGTTTCATACTCAGGTGCTTCTTTAACAGTCAGGCTGATGGCTGGGCCTTTGATAATATTTTTCTAAAGGCCCGCCTTCTGGCTTGATAGTGTAAGAGGCTCTTTTAGGCTTTAAAGAACCCTAGATTCCATCCCTCCTTGTTAAAGAAAATGGAAGGAGGAGTCTTTGGTCTTCGAGCCGCAGGAAAGTGAGCTGAGCCTATATTTATATTTCTAAATATGTTGACCTTGTGTTCCTGTATAGTTTTCCTGAGTATGTGATCAGAAAAAGTAAGGGGTTTTTGGGCAAACTGAAGTTTGATAGGATGGCTAGAACGATATATTGTGCAGGCCATGAAATGGCCGCCTCTTAGTCACCTGTTGTTAGAGTAACTTCTCATCTGCTGTTTGCTAGAGTAGTTTGAGTTAGCACTCATCACTTCAGTTAGTATCTATGTTTAGGTCGGCCTTAATCGGCCGCCTGACATTGTTTGCTTGTGAGCTTTGCTTTCTTTCTCTTATCCATGAGATTTGGAGGTGAAGCCCAGGCTTTACTAGGTGTGTGGCCCTGTAGGCCTGCAGCTTAGCGGCCAGGCTTGAGCTAGGTTAGGTGTGTTTGTTAACTACCCTATGTATGACTATCCCTTGTCAGGTTGTATAGTTCCTAGTTCTGGCCTCCTCCTGAGGGAGTTGTTAGGCCATATGCCCATTTCCCCTTGTTCATGTAGGTGCAATTGGTTGAGTTTAACAGCTAAGGTTGTAGACTTAGGTTATTAGCCTCCCTGGTGCTGTTTTTCTCAGGTGGTAGGCCCTTATCTTTGCGTAGATAAGTTTATGCAGTGTATGCTAGGCCCCACTATCTAGAACTTGATTCATGCTATGAATTTGTCTTTTAACATTCAAGTTTGAGTTGACGGTGCTAGCTTTTTAGCCTCCGTCCTCTAGGGCTCAGCACAGATTTAGTCTGTTGTTTAGCCTCTTTCTATTTGCAGCTTGTGTTTATAGGCGCTGTTGGTGTATGGTCATGAGTTTTGCTCACGTATGTTAGCACTGCCACAGGCTTATGCTCGTGTCTGTTTGAGGTTGTAGGCCTTGTAGGCCTTCCTTAGACCATGTTAGCATTTCATTGTATCCTGTAATTATGTGAGTTATGGTACATTGCCTGTTGGAATGTGTAGACTTAGCTCAGGTTGTGTTATGCTAGTTACCCACAACTGTTTGTTGGGTCTAGAGCTGGTCCCCTTTGAGCTTGGTTCCCTTTAAGACTACTAGCTGACGCTACGTGTTGCTAAAAGTAGTAGGCCCCGCCAGGCCTTCTTTTTCAGTTTACATGTTAGCACAGTTTGTTGGTCTTGTATGACTTGTACTGCCATTGGCTACGCCACCTCTGTAAGAGTAGGCCCTAGGTCAGGCCTCTCGTAGAGTGCTGTGGCGGAGTGTGTACTCCTCTTGTTTAGAGTTAAGGTGGTTTCACCGAGTACTTGGCCTACTGGCTGGTTCGGTCATAAAACTACCACTGGCTGATGCTATGTGCTATTGGAGTTGAAGGCCTCACCAGGCCTCCTTTCAGGTTGGATGTTGGCACAGTTTTGTGTTGGTTTTTTATATGACTCATCTCCGTGGATGGGTCGTGATTGACACGTGACCCTTTACTGCCATCGGCCACGCCCACCTCTGTTAAGATTAGGCACTAGATGAGGCCTCTCGTAGAGTACTGTGGCAGAGTTTGTACTCCTCTTGTTTAAGAGTTAAGGTGGTTTTACTGAGTACCTGGCCTGCTGGCTGTTCCGGTCATGAAGCTATCACTGGCTGTTGCCATGTGCTTTTGGAGTTGTAGGCCTCACCAAGGCCTCCTTTCAGATTGCATGTTGGCACAGTTTTGTGTTGGTTTTTATATGACTCATCACCATGGATGAGTCGTGATTGCCACTAGCTGACGCCACGTGTTTACAAGTCGTAGGCCTTATAGGCCTCCTGTGTATCATGTTGGAGTTTGGTTGTGTACTCCTCTCACTTTGAGAGTAAAAGGTGCTTTTACTGAGTACATTTCTGAGTGGCTTGCCTCTCAGGGTGAGTTCCTGTGTTAAACCGCTCTGTTGTTCGTTTTTTTATGCATTTGCTTCCTTGAGTATGGTCTCTCCTTTAGCTCTAGTTGAGCTAAGTAGTTACCTCGTTAGTAACTTGGTTCTATTTTTGCTCCTAGAACTTTAGTGGCCACTAGCTGGCACCGCGTGTGACAGGTAGGCCCTTTGGGCCTCCTTTGGGAACATGCTGCCGTATGTTGTGATATACTAGAGGAAAGAATATGCTGGCTGGCCAGGGCCCCCAGGTGACTTATTAACCTCCTTGGTAGTTCGCTTATTTGTTCCGCCTGGAGCTTGAAAACACTGCCACGGGCTGATGCCACGTGTCCGACTGAGGTTATAGGCCCCGTTCGGGGCCTTCCTTAGCGCATGATGGCATATGTTGTACTCCTTTTGCTTAAAGAGTAAAAGGTTCTTTTACCGAGTGCACTGCTTGTTGGATTGTGTTGGATGGACTGTTATGTGGGCACTCACAGTCTTATCTGCTGTTACTGAAGTTATCTGGTTTTTCTTGCTCCCAGCAAGTTAGACGTTCAGGTGTGCGGCCTTGTCAGGCTGCTCTTGGACTTCCACTATGTGACTAGTATACTGGTGTGATATCTAATTCTATATGCAGAACTTTAGTCATGTTGCAAGCCCCTTTTCGGCCTCCATGATTATGTGCCTACAGTATGGTCTATCTGTTGAGCTTCGTATTCCCCTTTAGAGTTGTTTGTGTAATAGTGCTTAGCTCCATAAGCTGATCGTTGGTTGAAGGCTTCCATGAGGCCTCCCGTTGAGGATCAGCCCCAGGCTGGTTTGTGCTCCCCTGTATCAGGGTTCCCTAGCGCACAGCCTTCTCAGTGCAAATAATCAGGCTCTGAGTAGATCCTAGGATGAGCGGATTATACTCCCCTCAATACGAGGGTTTATAGCACTCAGATGAGTTCTGCTCTCCAGGATGCCCGTCTCTACGTGTGGGTTTGAGTTGCTTACTGCCCCTCTCGCAGTCGCTCTTACTTGCTCTCTTCTCTGAAGAATGCGTTATTGAGGTTCTGTATTCAGACAGGGTTGGCCAAGACTAAGTTTGTCCTTCATCAGACCAGGTCGGCCTCCCTGGTGGCATTGGGAGGTGACTTCGTTCCCCTGTAGTGACTGGCCGGGGCTCCTTTCGGTTCCCTGGCCCCATTCCCTTTAAGGGACCACTTTTCCTCTGAAAATTTGGTCCCAGAAGCCTTGAGTAGCCTTGGTAGGCTTTCTACGGAAGGCCTCTTTGAGGCTCAGCTTGGGCTGTTGGCCGTAGGGAATCACTGACAGCCTTGTGTGACCCGAGGGTGAGTTGCTGGCGTTTCCTTCGAAACTGCTTGACATTTGTCTCAGCCATATTTTTTGGCATGCACTCTCGAAAACACTTTCTTTATCAAAGGACTAAAAAAATTATCTGTAATACCATACTGTAGCCACTAGATGTCTGTATAGCCCTTTACATATACACTGTGTTCCAAATTATTACGCAAGAGACATATCAGTAGGACTTCAGTACAATAAACATTCAGATTTTAGTTTTTCTAAGAAAGTGTTTATTTGTTTATTTATCCATGTCTTTTTAGATAACTGGTATCAATCTCAGACAAAATAGTTTGCCAGGTATTTGGGTAAATGGAAACCCTACTTAAAGATGTTATTCCACATTTTTAAGCAAGTCACAGCGAGACCACCTCTTCAAGGAGGTCTCGGTACGCTTGTTTAGTACATTTTTGGTGTGCACCCGAGTGCGATTGCTCCATTCACACCTGCCCAAACAAACCGCACCAAGGAGGACAACAAACTCTAGCGTGATTCAACCAAACTACATTAGGCAGGTGTGAAAGCACCCTTTATTAGGTACACCTTGCTACATTTACATTTACATTTATTCATTTGGCAGACGCTTTTATCCAAAGCGACTTACAAGTGAGGAATACAGTAAGCGAGTCATCATGACGAGGCAAATAGGGACAAGAAGTGCTCACAATACAAGTTTTAGGCAGTGCTCAGAGTATCATAGGCTACAATAGAGAGAGATTAAAGGAAGTGAAGGAAGCAAAGAAAGGTAGGATAGAAAGGTATAGAATTTTTTTTTTTTTTTTTTAGGATGAGGATAAGTGCTCACGAAAGAGATGAGTTTTCAGCTGTCTTTTGAATATTGCCAGGGATTCTGCATTGCGGATGAAGGCAGGAAGTTCATTCCACCAGCGAGGGACAGTGAACGAGAATGTCCTGGAGAGTGATTTCGTGCCTCTCTGTGATGGTACCACAAGCCTTCGCTCCTTTAGTGAGCGTAGGCTTCTGGTCGGAGTGTAGACTCGTAAGAGTGAGTGGAAGTAGGAGGGTGCTGAGCCTGTGGTAGATCTGTAAGCAAGCGTCAACGCCTTGAATTTGATGCGAGCAGCAAGTGGTAGCCAGTGCAGAGAGATGAAGAGAGGCGTGACCTGGGCTCTTTTGGGCTTGTTAAAGATGAGACGTGCTGCAGCGTTCTGAATCATTTGAAGAGGCTTGATTGTGCATGATGGCAGTCCAGCCCGAAGAGCATTGCAGTAATCAAGCCTAGAAATGACCAGGGCCTGGACAAGGAGTTGTGTTGCATGTTCTGCTAGAAAGGGCCTGATTTTCCTGATGTTGTATAGTGCAAATCTGCATGACCGAGCTGTCTTTGCAATGTGGTCTTTGAAGGTCAGTTGGTCATCAAGGATTACTCCAAGATTTCTGGCCGAATTTGATGGGGTAATTGAGGATGTACCTAGCTGGATGCTGAAATCATGATTTAGAGTCGAATTGGCAGGGAAGACGAGAAGCTCAGTCTTAGCCAGGTTGAGCTGCAGATGATGTTCTTTCATCCATGCCGAGATGTCCGCCAGACAGCTTGAGATTCGTATAGGTACTGTGGGATCATCTGGTTGGAATGAAAGGAAGAGTTGTGTGTCATCAGCATAGCAATGGTAGGAGAAACCATGTGCCTGTATGATGGGACCAAGTGATGTAGTGTAAATGGAGAAGAGGAACTGAAGAACTGAACCCTGAGGAACCCCCGTGGTCAGTTGATGAGCTTCGGATACCTCCCCTCTCCAGGCAACCCTGAAAGACCTTCCTGTGAGATAGGATTCAAACCAGTGAAGTGGAGTACCTGTGATGCCCAGTGATGAGAGGGTGGACAGGAGGATCTGATGATTCACCGTGTCAAAGGCAGCAGATAGATCGAGCAGAATGAGAACTGATGATTTGGAATCAGCCTTTGCAATCCGCAAGGATTCAGTGACCGCCAGTAGTGCAGTCTCGGTTGAGTGGCCACTCTTGAAACCAGATTGATTGGCATCCAATTGATTGCTCTGTGAGAGGAAAGATGACACCTGGTTGAAAACAACTCGTTCAAGTGTTTTTGCTATGAATGGTAGGAGAGAAACAGGTCTGTAGCTGTCTACAAGTGACGTGTTTAATGTGGGTTTTTTAAGCAGTGGGGTTACCCAAGCCTGCTTGAATGTGTTAGGGAAAGCGCCAGTGTGGAGAGATGTGTTGATAATGTGTGTAAGTGCTGGTGCAATTGTAGGAGCGATGGCTTGTAGAAGGTGTGAGGGGATGGGATCAAGAGGGCAGGTGGTGGGATGGCTGGAGAGAAGGAGTTTGGATACTTCTGTAGTACTACTTGCTGTAGTAATACTTCTGTAGTACTACTTGCTAGTACTAGTACTGTGTTGGACCCCGTTTTGCCTTCGGAACTGCCTTAATTCCTTGTGGCACAGATTCAACAAGGTGCTGGAAACATTCCTCAGAGCTCTTGGTCCATATTGTCATGATAGCATCACACAGTTGCTGCAGATTTTGTCGGCTGCACATCCATGATGCAAATCTCCCGTTCCAGCTCATCCCAAATCTGCTCTATTGGATTGAGATCTGATGACTGTGGAGGACATTTGAGTCTAGTGAACTCATTGTCATGTCCAAGAAACCAGTTTGAGATGATTTGAGCTTTGTGACATGGTGCATTATCCTGCTGGAAGAAGCCATCAAAAGATGGTCCACTGTGGTTATAAAGGGATGGACATGGTCAGCAACAATACTCGGGTAGGCTGTGGCGTTTTAACGATGCTCAGTTGGTACTAAGAGGCCAAAGTGTGCCAAGAAAATATTCCTCACACCATCACACCACCAGCAGCCTGAACCGCTGATACAAGGCAAGATGGATCCATGCTTTCATGTTGTTTACGCCGAATTCTGACCCTACCATCTGAATGTTGCAGCAGAAATTGAGACTCATCAGACCAGGCAATGTTTTTCCAATCTTCTATTGTCCATTTTGGTGAGTCCGTGTGAATTGTAGCCTCAGCTGACAGGAGTGGGGTCTTCTGCTGCTATAGATCATCTGCTTCAAGGTTGGACGTGTGGTGCGTTCAGAGATGCTCTTTAGATCTTGGTTGTAACGAGTGTTGGTTTGAGTTACTGTTTCCTTTCTATCAGCTGGAAGCAGTCTGGTCATTCTCCTCTGACATCTGGCATCAACAAGGCATTTTCACCACAGAACTGCCGCTCACTTGATATGTTCTCTTTTTTTGACCATTCTCTGTAAACCCTAGAGATGGTTGTGTGTAAAAATCCCAGTAGATCAGCAGTTTCTGAAATACTCAGAAAAGCCTGTCTGGCACCAACAACTATGCAATGTTCAAAGTCACTTAAATCACCTTTCATCTCCATTCTGATGTCTTGACCATTGACTTGCTATATATATATATATATATATATATATATATATATATATATAAAATTCTGATTTTGATAAAGATATTTTGGTGCATAATCTTGACTGAGCTTATTTATCTATAATTGTTTTTGTTTTTTTTCTCCATTTTTCTGAAGATCCCTGCTCAGAACCCCATTCTGAAAAACATCACTGAGTACCTTATAGAGGAAGTGAGTGCAGAGGAGGACAAGAGCTTTTAGGAGGTGCAGAAAGAGCCGAATCTGAGGACGGATCCAAAGTGGGAAATCCCACCGAGATTACTGTGGAGAGAGATGAAAAATTTGTCAAGGTCTGAAAGAGATTTTAACAAGTGTGATATGCAAGAACATGTCCAGCACATATTTCATCCTAAAAATAAAAGAAATAAGAAAATTAAGCCTATTTTTAGGACCATTCAAAGTTTTTTAATCATTCTCATTGTCATAAGGGGAATTCTTGTGCTAAATGAAAGTGAAAGTGACGTGACATCAGCAGTGAACACACACCATGAACACACACCTGGAGCAGTGGACAGCCATTTTTGCTGCGGCACCCGGGGAATAATTGGGGGTTAAGTGCCTTACTCAAGGGCACCTAAGTTGTGGGTAATGAGAGTGGAAGAGAATTGTCAATTGTAATAAATCTATGACAATAAATTGTCATGGATGGAATAACGCAAAAAAACCTTTGACCCATAAAATAGGTTTCATTTCCATTGTTTCACCTTAGGCCACTTGTTTCAATATATGTTTTATGTGTTTGATTCTGTCAGTGAAATTGGATGAGATGAATTTTAAATCAGACTTTCTGGTCTTTATCTCAGTTTGTTGCATTCAGTTTTTTGGTCCACTAACAAATTAAGTTTGTACTTCCTCAGGAGTGTAATATGTTTTGGTTTTCTCCCAGGTGTTGGATCGTCTCCTCTTCTATCTGTGTATCGTACACTCTATTGACTATTACAACACCAGTGAGTACCCAAGTGAGGATGAGATGCCAAACCGCTGTGGCATTATCCATGTGCGAGGGCCCATTCCCCCTAACCGCATCGCTCACAGAGAAGGTAAGCACTGCTTTCACTGCTAAGAAATGACTGTACTTCTTGAAGTGTGTAATTTATCTAGCTGGGCAACTTCTGACTCAACCAATAGCCAAAAGTTTAGGACACGACTAGTTTTGGTTTAATGCAACAAATTGCAAAGAAATGTAACTGAGAATCACTGATTCTGTTTGATTTTAAAAACATGCTCCTTTGTTCATGTAGTAGTTCATCTGGTAAGCCTTGGGGAGGATGTTTTGTTTTTACAAAATCAATAAAAAAAGTTGAATACAGAAGGCAGTCTGGCAGAAGCTAGATATTTTACTTCATAACTTGTTAAATATGGATATTTTTTTTCACAAACGCATCGCTTCGCTTCAGGAGGCCTTTATTAACCCTCCAGAGCCACGTGGAATATGTTTATGATGGATGTGGATGGAGACACTTTCTTAAACTCATACTCGTTTGGTAGCGCATAACTGCCGTTATAAAGCTCGGATGCGTCAGAATATTTATTAATATTTCTCCGATTGTCTTCATCAGAAACAAGAAAGTCATATACACCTAGGGTGGCTTGAGGGTGAGTAAAGCTTGGGCTAATTTTAATTTGAAAGTGAACTAATCCTTTAAGGTAAGACTGAGTGGATGATTTCTTGTGAGTGGAGTTTGCTCCATGTAAACAGTTCCTTTCTGATTCACACATTTGTATTGCGGGTATTATGAAAGTTCCCCCATTTTACATATGAATTACTCGCTTCCCCAATTCAGTATTTTTTTTTACATGTTTGAAAGTCCAAGCTCAGCACAACTGCAGTTTGTTCACTCAGCTAAATAATTTTAGTCTTTCACTAGAAGTACTATTTTAAATCTTAAAAAGGAAAATTCCCTACAGCCTTCAGAAAAAATTAAGCCGTTTACAGAGTCAAACATGTAAAAAGTCACCTTTTATATAGCGCTTTTTAAAATGCAGACTGTTTTAAAGCAGCTTTACAATGATAGCATTTTGGCTGTACAGCAGCTCTTGAGAAAACAGTGATGTCATCATCCAGCTTAGTTCATTTCATTTACATTTACATTTTATTCATTTGGCAGACGCTTTTATCCAAAGCGATTTACAAGTGAGGAATACAATAAGCGAGTCGTCATGACGAAGCAAACAGGGACAAGAAGTGCTCACAATACAAGTTTTAGGCAGTGCTCAGAGTATCATAAGCTACAATAGAGAGGGATTAAAGGAAGTGAAGGGATAGGTATAGGAATTTTTTTTTTTTTTTTTTTTAGGATGAAGATAAGTGCTCACGAAAGAGATGAGTTTTCAGCTGTCTTTTGAATATTGCCAGGGATTCTGCATTGCGGATGAAGGCAGGAAGATCATTCCACCAGCAAGGGACAGTGAACGAGAATGTCCTGGAGAGTGATTTCGTGCCTCTCTGTGATGGTACCACGAGCCTTCGCTCCTTTAATGAGCATAGGCTTCTGGTCGCCGTGTAGACTCGTAAGAGTGAGTGGAAGTAGGAGGGTGCTGAGCCCGTGGTAGATCTGTAAGCAAGCGTCAACGCCTTGAATTTGATGCGAGCAGCAAGTGGTAGCCAGTGCAGAGAGATGAAGAGAGGCGTGACGTGGGCTCTTTTGGGCTCGTTAAAGACAAGACGTGCTGCAGCGTTCTGAATCATTTGAAGAGGCTTGATTGTGCATGATGGCAGTCCAGCCCGAAGAGCATTGCAGTAATCAAGCCTAGAAATGACCAGGGCCTGGACAAGGAGTTGTGTTGCATGTTCTGTTAGAAAGGTCCTGATTTTCCTGATGTTGTATAGTGCAAATCTGCATGACCGAGCTGTCTTTGCAATGTGGTCTTTGAAGGTCAGTTGGTCATCAAGGATTACTCCAAGATTTCTGGCCGAATTTGATGGGGTAATTGAGGATGTACCTAGCTGGATGCTGAAATCATAATTGTCGAATTGGCAGGGAAGACGAGAAGCTCAGTCTTAGCCAGGTTGAGCTGCAGATGATGTTCTTTCATCCATGCCGAGATGTCCGCCAGACAGCTTGAGATTCGTGTAGCTACCGTGGGATCATCTGGTTGGAATGAAAGGAAGAGTTGTGTGTCATCAGCATAGCAATGGTAGGAGAAACCATGTGCCTGTATGATGGGACCAAGTGATGTAGTGTAAATGGAGAAGAGGAGGGGTCCAAGAACTGAACCCTGAGGAACCCCTGTGGTCAGCTGATGAGCTTTGGATACCTCCCCTCTCCAGGCAACCCTGAAAGACCTTCCTGTGAGATAGGATTCAAACCAGTTAAGTGGAGTATCTGTGATGCCCAGTGATGAGAGGGTGGACAGGAGGATCTGATGATTCACTGTGTCAAAGGCAGCAGATAGATCGAGCAGAATGAGAACTGATGATTTGAAATCAGCCTTTGCAATCCGCAAGGATTCAGTGACCGACAGTAGTGCAGTTTCGGTTGAGTGGCCACTCTTGAAACCAGATTGATTGACATCCAATTGATTGCTCTGTGAGAGGAAAGATGACACCTGGTTGAAAACAACTCGTTCAAGTGTTTTTGCTATGAATGGTAGAAGAGAAACAGGTCTGTAGCTGTCTACAAGTGACGTGTTTAATGTGGGTTTTTTTAAGCAGTGGGGTTACCCGAGCCTGCTTGAATGTGTTAGGGAAAGTGCCAGTGTGGAGAGATGTGTTGATAATGTGTGTAAGTGCTGGTACAAGTGTAGGAGTGATGGCTTGCAGAAGGTGTGAGGGGATGGGATCAAGAGGGCAGGTGGTGGGATGGCTGGAGAGGAGGAGTTTGGATACTTCTGTCTCTGTGAGGGGAGAGAACGAAGAGAGGTGTGTGGCTGTGTATGTGGATGGTCTGAGTTCCTGTGTGTGTGGAGCGGAGAACTGACTGCTGATGGTAGTGGTTTTGTTAGTGAAAAAATTAGCAAAATTATCAGCAGTTAGGGAGGAGGTGGGTGGTGGTGGAGGGGGACAGAGGAGAGAGTTGAATGTTTTGAAAAGTGTGCGTGTGTTTTGCAGCGCTGTTGATTTCGCATACAATGGTGTCAATGCAAGCAGATCAAAAACATTGTTGAATATTAGGTGTCCCCAACTAAGCAAGCCAGAGGCGACAGCAGCAAGGAACCCAAACTCCATCAGGTGACAGAATTGGGGGGGGAATCCTTGGGAGAAACCAGGCTCAGTCAGGGGGCCAGTTCTCCTCTGGCCAACAGTGCATGATTATGATTCTGGCAGCATTAGTGTTAAGGAACACAGACTCACAACGTAGAAATGAATATGAGAGTTTTATTGAATGACAATACTGACAGTTCTTGGTTTGCAGGTGGTTGGATTAGATCATGGAAGACTGCAGCTGAAGCACACACATAGGTGAGGTGAGTGGAGAGTCATTGGAGTCCGGAGGAGAAGATGCTGGAGACACAGGAGATTAGGTAGCCGAAGGGGACACAGAGGATCAGGAGAAATGATGGAGGGGTCACGATCCGTCCCAGTCTTGGGGTTGGATGGATCGGTGACAAAGATAAAACTGAAATAAGGGATTTTAAAGATCGGCAATTCCTCCTCCTGTCCCAGCTCACAATAACCACAACGTTTTTGAAGTCTTCTTTATTTTCTTCCAAAACCAAATATTAACAAAAGCATTTCTTCGGAAGGGGGTCTGGGCCAAAACAACAAAAGGAGAACTAACTGAGGGTTTAGAAAAATGCTAGCTTACCTGACAAAGAAAATTACAAAATAAAGTACAATAATTTACCCTAGCTCCCCAACTAAACAAAAACAGGAGAAAACAAGATTGCACAAATTAAAAGTGGCGCTCCCCCGACCTACAGCTTCAAAGATAACAAATAAAGGGTTAAAGAAACAAACGTCATATTCACAATGAGTAGAACGAAATAACGAGATGAATGAATTCTCACTGAGTTCAGTTTGGTAAGGAATCTCCGTCACACGATTAGGAGAAAGCAATTCTTACGCACTGATAACAGCATTGGTCACATAGTATCAATGTTAAAAGTAGTCTGGAGCAGGAGACAGGACAGGACACGCGTGGAGCCTCACGACGCACACAACACAGCTCAGCACCACCGTCCTCGTTTCCACCTCATTCGCCGCAGCTGGTCTCCATCAAGCAGTGCTTTCAGAGAGAGAAAGAGAAAGAGAAGACCGTGCACAACACACAACAATACATCACAGTAAATGTATACACACAAAATAATAACATCCAAGACATAACAGAGGAATAACGTCTACACAATCCAGAGATAAGTGTGCCCATATACAAATGAGACCAAACAAAGTGCTAGGGTGAAGTGTGTGCTTAAATGCTGCTGTGCTGATGAGGTGATGGAGGTCAGGTGCAGGTGATTGCTGAGTGTGAGCAGGTGAGCAACAGGAGGGATGATGGGAAATGGAGTCCAGGGAAGGTGAGATAGATGGTGACCGTGACAATTAGAAGTCAGATTGGAACATTCAAAATATTTAATCCAGTACCATCTGTTTGAAGATCAGATTCATCACGCTGGTACGGAGACGGGTTAGTTGAGGATCTGTGCCGATGGCTGTCGTGTCGATGAGGCCTTCACAGGGGATAGTTGACGCAATCTCTGCTGACTCTTCAGAGATATGTTGTGCTCGTGTTTAGGCTCAAGTCCTCCATTTGATATGGATATGGCCCAGATCCGGCTGACTACAGTAAACCTCAGCATAAAAAGAGAGACTAATATTAGCATAGATGCCATACTTCTTCTGATGTAACAAGTACATCTAGTGTTATAGGAAGTGTTCCGGGTTCCAGCTGACCTAATTTATGCAGCCTAACAATCCTTTAACGGATCTTGTTAATTCCCTCCTGAAATTTCTTCATTGGCAGCCGATTCACTTTAGAATCGAATTTAAAATCCTGCTACTTGTCTACAAATCATTAAATAATCTTGCACCTACATATCTGACAAACTTTCTCCACACCTACACTCTTGCAAGAAGTCTAAGATTGGAGGGTAAATTACTCCAAATCCCTAGAACCCGCCTAAAGACCAGAGGAGCTTTTGAAGTGGCCGGCCTCACTTTATGGAATAACCTACCTAATCACATTAGAACAGCTTCCACTTTATCTGAGTTTAAATCCTGTCTCAAAACGCATCTTTTTTCCTTGTCTTTTAATGTGTAGTTGTGTCTGTTCTTATGGTGGTTTTAATTGTAGGTTCTCTCATTCATTTAATTCTTCTTAGCTATGAGTGTAGAAAAAAAGAGAGTGCGTGAGGAAGAAAAAGATGCACGAATGACAAGTTAACAGGCTAGCGAAATGCTAACGTATTATAAATGCATAAATAAATGCATAACAATATCAGGTATATGGTGATGATTAAGTTATATTTAGCAATATAAACAACAAGGAATGATAGTAAATAGAGACAAAAAAAAAAAAAAAGCTATATAGAGCTACAGACGCAAAAAAAGGCAGACAGGTGCAATCAGTCAGCCCCCCAAAAGACCAAATAGCAAGGATGGTGGATTAAGGAACAAAATGAAAACCTAGATCCATGGAATGGGACACATGGGGATTGTTGGAAAATCAACAAGATGCATGATGTAAAGTAGACACGACATAACCATCATTATACCTGAAGAAAATGTGCATGCAAAAAAAAAAAAAAAACTTTAGCATTAAATGTCCTTATGTGTGTCTGAGTAACAGAATACCTTGAATCTTCCTAGAAGGAATTCCCCAAATATCAGTTTCTCTGAATGTGGAAGTGAATTTCATTTTAAGGAACATGATTGCATAAATCATTAATATATAAGAGGTGTTGTTTTGAATTTTGAACTATAAGAAGCAAGTGACTGTTAAATTTGCTCCCATTTTATGGTCTCAGAAAATGGATCATTCTGAAGAATACATTAAAATGGAGATGGAAAGTGAACCGAAGAAATCTTTTCGGAGAGGTTTGGAAGATTTACAATATCATATTCAGTTGGTGTCTTAAAGCATTAAACTAATTTGGCTTTTACAGCTTGAGTGAAATGTGAAATGTTTCGATAAGTCCTGCAATTACATTTATTTCAATGTCTTGACAGACTTTTTAAAATTAATGTTTCAAAAGCAACATAATAACATCTCAGATTTTAACCAGTGAGCTTTAACAATTAATCATGTTCATGCAAATTATGGTTATAAATATTTTGTACTTGGGCATGTCACTTGCTCTGGCACTATTTTGCTACAGATATGAATGATATCTCAAAATGTGCGGACAAAGGCAAAAAGAATTAAAACATGGCATTGCAAAATTAAATTATTACATTTTGACGTTGACATGATATTAAGCATAGAAATTAATCAAGGATTTTGTCTGTTTTCTGCAGGTAGCAGTCAAACTGGTATCCTTGTGCTTCTAGGAACAGTCTGCATTATTATTTTCATGATCATGACTTTTGTCATCTGTGAGTGGATAAAACGAAATACTGTCTTTAGTGTACTGCTACTAGAATACTTTAATTTTGCAGTGGTATGACTGCGACTGCTTTGTGTTTTTAGTGTGATAAATAATGTGAACATGAACTTTTTGTTCAAGATCAAATTTGACTAAACTGCTAATTGTGATATGAACTGAGCTGCTTTGCTCTTATCTCTGAACTGAGCTTTAATAAACAATTTATAATTTAGCATATGAATATTAAAAATATTTGCAGAGAATCTGGAAAAGTGACAGTTTGTTTGCTTGTCTGTTTATTTCGGTTCAAAGATTCGAAGCAAGAAAGAAAGTTCTCAATGCTGGAAAGTTGGATGAACAACCATACTTCTGATCAAACCTCTGTCAAATCCGATTTTCAGATCACAGGTGGGAACTTCATCATCATCAGCATCATCATCACAGATCAGTTTTGGTAAAATGGACTTCTAATTAATGACTTTTTTCCCCTTTTGGACAGGCAGTCACTTAGAAAAGAAGATTTCTGAGCTGCAGAATTTGGTGTCCAACTTGAGTTCATATTTGAACATGTCTGGATCAAGTAACACAATGACTAATGGTTAGTGTCTTGACTCTGCCTTAACTCCTGATGTTTTATTTTGATTTGTTAGTGATCCCAAGGCCATTTATGGATAATTTAAGTGGCCATTTAAGTATCATGATGATAATTCATGATTTTTTTTCTAATGTTTTTTAGAACAAAGTTTAAACATAAATGTCCTTCATGAAAAATATTACATTACTAGTGTCTGTTTGGGGTAAAATCTTTAATGCAATTAATTTTTGCATGATTTAGGTTTCTCAGCAGAGCATGATTGTTAACCATCTCTTCTCTTTGACACTGTAAAGAGTATAAGATTTGATATGTGCATAAAAAGCATTGATTATTTACTTATTATTTGTCCATCTCACTCTCCAAAAGAAGTGCATGGAAATAAGTTGTCTAATATTGAGACCTTGATGGCCGATCTTGGCTCATCACTGAGTTCACTCGCATCTGAACAAGAGGAAAAACTACAAAAGTTGGGTGAGCGCTGGACGTACTTTCAGCTAAAGAATTCTCAAATTTAAGACAACATATCAAGGGTTTGAAGCTGTATATTTCTATTTCTTTCCCCTGCAGAGCACCAACAGGATCTATCACACAGTGAAATAAAGAATGCGATGGACAGTTTGAGTTTTGCAGTATCAGCCCTTAGGTCTCATCTATCAGTGGGCAGTTTTATGTCAGCTCATGCTTATTCACATACACAACAAATCTTGGGTAAGACGGCAACCTAAAATTGTATTAACTAAAAAAAAAAAACTAAAAAAAACACAAATATTCTTTTAAATATACTGTAAATGTTATTAGATATTTCATTTTAGAAATTCTAAAAACTGTATTCATCAAATATCATGTTCTTCAGAATTGTGTTATATGATAAGATAATCAGGCTGATATATTGTTTGTTTGGCTTTTGTCTCTGGATAAAGATGACATGTCAAGCTCACTGATGGGCATGAAGAGTTCAATGGAGGGACTGAGATCATTATTTCAATCTGTGTCTTATAAACTATCATTAACCAGTGAGTAAACTCTAAATTCAAGGTGCAATATTGTATATGTAGTTCATGTTTTGAAACTGTTATTTTAAATAACTACTGTTATTTTAATGGCAAAAAGCTTTAAATCCGTAATGGTGCACCAGACAGTACAATGATGAACGTAAAAATAAATGAGAATCACTGTGAAAAATTAATATACAACAATCACAGACACAAGACATTCTGAACAGGATTAAATAACTTTAATCTGCATGAGATGAAATGATGAACAGTATGTGATTTGCGGTGTAATTTTTAGTGAGGTTGGGTGAGGAAAAACTTGTTTGACTTTGATGGCATTAAAGGATTAGTTCACTTCAGAATTCAAATTTCCTGATTTTTCCTGATTTACTCACCCCATGTCATCCAAGATGTTTGTCTTTCTTTCGAAAAGTCGAAAAGAAATTAAAATTTTTGAGGATTTTTCTCCATATAGTGGACTTCAACAGCAACCAACGGGTTAAAGGCTTTCCTGTAGCTCAGTGGTTAGAGCATGGCACTAGCAATGCCAAGGTCGTGGGTTCGATTCCCAGGGATTGCACATACTCAGATACAAATGTATAGTATAATGCAATGTAAGTCGCTTTGGATAAAAGCGTCTGCCAAATGCATCAATGTAAATGTAAAGGTCCAAATATCAGTTTCAGTGCAGCTTCAAAGAGCTCTACACGATCCTAGACGAGGAATAAGAGTCTTATCTAGAGAAACGATCAGCCATTTTCTAAAATAAAAATAAAAATGATATACTTTTTAGTCACAAATGCTTGTCTTGCACTGCTCTGCGATGCTCCACGCATTACGTAATCATGTTGGAAAGGTCACGTGTGACGTAGGCAGAAGTACCGATCCAGTGTTTACAAAGCGAACGTGCAAAGACTAAGACAAATGCCCTTTACAGAAAAGGTAAAACAACGATGTCGGACGATTTTGAAGTATTTTTCACCCTACCGCGGTACTTCCGTCTACATCACGCATGACCTTTCCAACGTGATTATGTAAAGCGTGGTGCATCGCAGTGCTAGTGCAAGATGAGCATTTGTGGTTCAAAATTATATAAATTTTTATTTTTTTTAGAAAATGACCAATGGTTTCTCTAGATAAGACTCATCTGGGATCATGTAGAGCTCTTTGAAGCTGCACTGAAACTGACATTTGGACCTTCAACCCGTTGAACCCCAGTGAAGTCCACTATATGGAGAAAAATCCTGGAATGTTTTCCTCAAAAACCTTCATTTCTTTTCGACTGAAGAAAGAAAGACAAACATCTTGGATGACATGGGGGTGAGTAAATTATCAGGAAATTTGAATTCTGAAGTGAACTAATCCTTTCAAATCTTACAATATCAGTACAGCAAAATGTTAATTAACTAAACCTCATCACAGAGAAAACTAGTCCTGGGTTTGGTGGAGTAAATGACAGAATTTTCATGTTTGAGGGATTTTTATTTTTTGGTGGGAACTTAAGCATTAATTTAGTCTTGTCCTCTTACATAGACTTGCTTACACCAGGCTGTATTGAATCTGATTGGATCCCATTCAGCAACAGCTGTTACCTGTTCTCTAGTGATTCAATGAACTGGACCCAAGCAAAAGATTACTGCGAAAAGCAGGGTGCATTACTCTTAAAAATAGAAGACTCTGAGAAGGAGTGGGTGAGTTACAGACACACACATACAATTTTCCTTAACCCTTTCAGGTGTTGTGGTCACTGTGATAAACCACTCGTTTCTTTATTACCTCTCATTTTGCTTTATAATTTAAAGCAGGAATGTTTCAGTTTTTTAGGGTGTTTTAAGTAGCTGACAGGAGGTAATGTTTTGGCTGTAAGTGTTATTGAAGGAAACTGGTTTGCTACAAATTGCTAATTTATTTAAAGTCCCCCTGTAGTCAATAATTTTATCCCTCAAAACTCATCTTTGATCACCAAAATTACATATTTAAACGTTTTTTCCTTTGAAAAAAAATTCTTAATGCTTTAAAATAGCTTGAATGTAACTGCCTCATTTAATATACACGGATCTATGAATATGCTAATTAGCCCCACCTCCACTCACTTGCACAAGCTCAGACGAGATCTACTCGGTCAGCTTACTGAGGTAAATGCTGCACAATAGTATCGTTTTTTACAACGTCGGACACGTTATCAAACAGCTAATAATGTGTTGCTAATGTAACACAAACCATGTTCACACCGATCATTAAACATTAACCAATCATTAAACGTTAACCGATACGATGTTAATTTACATTCAATTATAATAGAATGGATAAGTGTCTGACACACACTAAAAATACCAACATTTGTTTTCCAGGTGTTTAGTTCCTCATAAACAACACAACATGAGGATTCATCATCACCACACACAGCTTCTGTGAATGGAGAAAAACAGAATAAAAGTATTAGGGTGGAGGAAAAAAAATATAGATGCATCGCGATTCTCTCACCAATAATTCTGGATCATTCTAAAACTTTCATAATCGATTCAGACCTTAGTTTTTTGCAGATGCGCGATGACGCTGCGTGTTTTAGATCTGCTGCTGTCTATGATGTCATCAGTAAAAATAAAACAGTGAAGCTGAGAAAGAGAAAAATAACTCCCTGCTCGAAAGGAAAACGTTCAGATGCACTTTTTTGTTTATTGCCTGTAATATATGTTTTTTGTTTTTTTTGTTCCTCTTTATTATTTACTAGGCTATATGCTTTACGTTTTGAAGCTATATTAATTATTAGGCTAGCTATTTAAAAATTTAACTGTTTAATTTAATTTTTTAATTTGTAATTATTTTAAAAGTACTCATTACATATGTAATTAAATAAAACAAGATTTTTAGATTTTCAAGTTGGTAAACAAATTCATTAATAAGAAAAAAAAAAGCAGATCAATAATCAACTCGGAATAGGATCGGATCGTGAAGTGCCTAAAGATTCCCACCCCTAAAAAGTATATATAAATAGAATATGCAAAATATATTTCACTTGCAATACGGTGCATCTTGTTTGTTTTCTTTATTTTACAAAAGCACATTTTGTTTTTATTGTGAAAATCACAGTATCACAAATAAAATCAAACCCTTTATGGGGCGTTCACACCAAACGTAGTTGGACGCTTGAACATTTTGAGTTTACTCGCTTCATTCGCACGTGAAATTCACTTCACAACAGGCGCAAATTCACGTCATGGGAGGGGCTCTCCTTTAAATATGTGTCCCTCAGACTCTTCCTCTTCTTTCTGCACACTTCCTCTGAATAAACACATCAACTCATCAGCAGGAAAGTAGTTGTAAAATACGTCAAATAAACTCAATTTGCCGGCTTTAGCTAGCTTGTAGTCTCAATATGTATATATATAGCTCAAATTGAGTAAAGAGCGTTTTTTACAACTTACCAGATTGTCCGACCTCCTCACTCACTTTCTTCCAAGCAAGATCCTTTTTATTCCTGTTTCTATAAAAGTGCGATGATGTATCGTACAGGTCCGGGTATCCACATACAGCGACGATGATTTTGTCCTCCATTGTTGTTTCGGATTTCTGCCTCCGCTCGCTACGTTGTAATCACGTCACTACTAGAGCAAGCTCCTGATTGGTTAACGCGGCGTGAATATTCGTTAAAGTTCAGATTTTTCAACTTGCGCCGCAGGATGTCTATTCGCGTCTTTGCATTGACTTAACATGTTAATGCTTCATTCGCGTCTGGTGTGAACTCACCATTACACTTTCTAATGATGTCTTAATCTTATTTATGACCATAAATGACATAGTATTTTAAGTCGTTTTCCGCTATTATAAGGAAAAATTCAAGTGATAGCATAGGCGCCTCACACGAACACACAACACATCAGTTTTAGCATTGCTAACTTTACATTGTAGCCTGTTCATTATCAAAATAAAATAGTCAGCCAAACATATGAAAAGTTACACTGCTCAATTTAAATAGTCCGTAGTACAATCTGTCCCATTCAGCGTGAGCATCTAGCACTATAATGTTATGCTAAACACATTTCTGCACATGTGAAGGATGTTTTATGTCAATATTAGAATGTGAGTGAAGTACACAGCCTAGTTTACATAATAAATAAGTTTTGCATACAAATACATCAAGAATATGGAAACATCTGGATTCTCCTGAATGAGAGAAGTAGGCTACATGAGCCCAACAGTTTTGTTTCATGTTTATAATTTTCCCCCCAACATTTCTTATTTGTATTTTCAAAAAATATTTAAATATTTAAATATCATAACATTATTTAATGCAGTTTTATTTTTCAGTGTAAATTATTTAATTTGATTGGTAACAGCTCTATTATTCTAATTAAATTTATTGATCAAATTTAACCCCTTAAGTCCGAAGTGTACCGCCGGACTTGCTCGTAACTTCATGAAACACATAATTCACGTGGCATTTTTACTTATAACTTAATGAAACATAGATTGTAGAAAATGGCACATCATTACTTATAGTGGATGCTCCCGACTGATAGTCCAAAATCAACATAATCCCTTGCGTCGATCACGAGATAATCCACGTGAAGGAACGATTTAAAAAAATGTCCAGTAGGGGGCGCCAAGGGCTAAACAAAAAGGCTACCTTGGTTCCAAATGTTGTAACTTTTGATTTTTTTATACCATCACCCAGAATTTGAATCAGTTGCTGCTCACATATAGTGGAACATCACCAAAAAAAAGTTATTCCTGAAATATATGAAAAAATTTCCCTTGAGCAAACTTTTATGTTTTGTCTTTATCAGCAGTTTCTCAGCATCAGCATGTCCAAATTTAAATTTAATTTTTTTTATTATAAATTTAAAAAAAAAAATTTTCAAACAATACCAACATTTTGACTCTCCTTGCTACAGATTTGGAGTTATGAGTCATTATTTTTGTGCATGTCACTCAGAAAGCTAAAAAAATAAATAAAAATGCCTACCTTTTTGGTGTACCTTTTGATTACTTTATGCGATCACAACATTTGAATCAGATGCAGCATCACCAGAAAAGAATTATCCCCCAACTGTACTTCCTTTCTGAGATATTTCATGTCAAATTAGAAAGATAAGTAAAATTTCCCTTGAACACACTTTTTTGGGGGGTCAGTTTCTCAGCATGAGAATGTCCAAATTTAATCTTTTTTTTTTTTTTTTCAAATGATATCAACCTTTTGACTCTCCTTGCTATAGTTTTGGAGTTACAAGTCTTTACTTTTTTGTATGCCACTCAGAAAGAAAAAACACTCTGCATTCAGATGCTTAAGGGGTTAAGACATTTAAATAAGATTTGGGGAAAATTACCTTTATAAAGATTTTAAAAAAAAAGCCCTTTGGGCAAATATCACAAATATGCTAATTTAAATATGTCAAAGCTCATAATACACTGATGAGAATATTGTTTCAGAATAAATTACATTGACCACACACACACACACAAAAATCCTATTTTTTCCGGACAAGCAACTTTTTACTTGGACATGTGAATGACCGATTTACTTGTCCAAAGGATAAGCACATGACAATGCTTAATTTTGAGCTCTGGGTTAATACCTTTTATTCTGTCTTTCAGTATTTTAATCTCTCCTCCTAGGAATTTGTTACCCATTTGACCAAACCATTTCAATACTGGATCGGTCTAACGGATCAGTCCACAGGCCAGTGGAGATGGGCAGATGACACTCCTTGCACCATGGACAAAGTGTGAGTTGATATATGCAGTCACATTTTTCCATATCCAATTCCATTTTAAACAGTTGTGTCCACAGCTTCCACAGGATATCTTAAAATTTGGTTTTCTGGTTATATTTGTTTCCTCCCTCTATTCTTGCCCTTTGTAAACGAAAGTACGATAGAAAGCAATTAATTTAAGATAATGTACTTTAAGATTTTGCTTGTAAAGTAAATGCAACTTGATTAAGCAACGTTTCAGCCATTTAAATAAATATATTAGTTGTAGGTCATTGATGTGGGATTAAATTACCATAAAATGAACTTTAGTTTGGATGGAATGCCAGGAAAGTTTTCTATATGCAGATGGAATAGTATAACATGTTTTGGCTTTGTTTACAGACACTGGGGTCCTGGGCAGCCGGATAAGTGGCAAGGACATCGGGAAAAGGGAGGAGAGGAATGTGCTCATATAACATACAGTGGGACTGTTAATGACAACCACTGCGCCATCAAAATGAGATTTATATGTAAAGTATCTAAGGATTCTTAATAGCAACCTGTTTGTATGCTGCTTCAAGAGAGTGACCATACATTTGTGTTGTTTTATTTTTTTCTTTATTCATTTATAATCATTGAATCAATCATTAATCATCAATCAGTAATTTTCCATTGCTTTCGATTTGGTAAAATGACACTTGTTGCTTATGTGCTGATCAAACGAAGAAAAGTAGGCATGAAGTTCATAAGAATTTTGCAACTAAGATTATTCAATAAATCCTTATAATTTTTATCATAACTCTTAGAGGTGATTAGGAACAGCTTAGAGCTTAACAAATATATGCGAAATAAAAAAAAAAGTCATTATCAACAGAAAGTAGGTTAATAGCATGTAAAACAGCACTGTATAGTCTTCATATAGAATAATCCTACTAAATCTACTAAAGAGCGGTGATTAATTTTCCTTTTGTCTTTTGTTGTTTGATTAACATTAGGGACACAGACAGCAGCAAGTATATTAGGCTGCTGTCACTTTAAGACCAAATCACAGTCTAACTGATGCCAAGTGCAATACTGAACCTGAAAATAGCTGTGATATAGCAAAGGAAATTATACTGTCCGAAAAATTATTAACTTTGACAAATAAAAGAATTTCACAAAAAATTGTCTGCTTGCTTTCTGTTGTCTAGAGCAGTGATTACCATCAGGGGTATGCGAAAAGACTAAAATAATAGGTCACAATAGGGAAATCGTAACTCCCGTTTCATGCCGACTTTAATTATTAAATTATAGTAATCAAAAGGGATGTCTAATCAAATTAATTCATAAAACTTTAGCAATTTAAAAATTAATTAAAACTTTAACAATGCGACTGTTATCATTAGTAATCATTTTCAAAGCTATATTATGCTATATTGAGGTATTGAGGTATTTTCAGCATTGCGTGATACTATTTCAAAGCGATTTACGTCATTTTGACAGATAATAAATTGTATTTACCTGTGAAAACAAACCTGGAAAGAGACGTGAGGCTTTGAGGAGAAAAACGAGAGATTATTCGTGTATTCCAGTGAATTATTAATGGGATATATCATAAATTAAATAGGAATAACAGACCTGTGCAGTATATGTTGTCCTTTCTCATACTATTACAGCGGAATGCAAAGGGATAAAAGAAAATAATCAATAGGAAAAGAATGCAGCGACTGAAAAGAGCTCTTGCATTGATATTCTTGTTATAACATGACACGTTAAAATACTAAGCATTACATTATTCTAACGGTGTCTGAAAATAAAACATGAAGGAATAACGACAGCTCATTCAGTCAAACTGATAGATAAGCTTGTAGATTGTAGCGCAACCTTATGATTTGAAATGATTCATTTCAGTCTTTTTGAATGGAAGTTCCCCAAACCGGAAGTGCCACCCATAATTCAAAACACAGTAGGCTCGTCAGGAATACGGTGGAGAGTGTTTAGTCCTTTGAACTCTAGTTGTATTACCATGTGTACGAAAGCAAAAGCAACCCCCTCAAAAATTATTTAAAAAATTAAATAAAAATAGAGAGTCAATGCATAGGATAGTCATTATTTAAAGTCCCACTGTGGTGAAAATTAAGTTTTTAATATCTTACTAAAGGACTAGGTGTAACACTTCTCATCCGACAGCACATAAATCACAGGCGGAAACGGAGAACTGCGTTTCATGCGTTGTTTACTGTAACACAACAAGGAGAAACATATATCCTCTGGCGACAGTGGGCATTTACACTCATATGCATCACCTCTCAGCATGATATAAACTTCTCTGCTGGGGGTGGGGGCGTGGTTTCACAAGCAAGACAAATGACCCACTAATTACTTAATGTCGCCACAAGGGGTCTCCAAACAATAAATGAACAAAAACACAGTAATTTTGGTGGAAGTCATAACATTTACAGTAACATTTTTAACCCTGTTACATAAGGTCCCTTTTCAGACAATGCAATTTGCAAGACCTGTTTCCTGTTTTGCTGTCAGAGTCGAAGAACTGAAACATGAACTGTCTGCTTGCCCACATACTATAAACTCACTGAAATAATTAAAATCATTCAATATCAATACAGTGAAATATGAATTTACAAAACCTCCTCACAGAGAAAACCAGTCCTGCTTTTGTAGGGGAGGTTCAACAAAATGAAAATTTTGTTGATGTTTTAATAAAATGTGTTGCATGACCGAGTAAAAAACAATAATGTATGACCATTTTTTTCTTATTGGTGGTTCAACAGAGCAAAGTATAATTTCTTTGTTCAAGATGTATGATGATGTGCATTTACCTGACCTTTACACCCGAGTGATAAAGTCTGCTTCACACATCCCAAATCTGTGGCTTGTGCACTTCAGCCTAACTGGAACAGCAGATGTGCAGTTAGTGATGTTTCATTTCTTTTACACATTTATGCATTTGGCAGATGATTTTATTTTATATAAAGTGAGCTTTGGAAAATGTTGTGATGTCAGTGATGTTGAGTGACTAAGATTACTTTATTGACTGTCTCCTTAAAATCAACAAAACTCTGGATGACCATGGCACTATTTGTCATTATTGTCTCATGGTTACTTATAAAAAGTTAGAAGTCTCCTACATGTTTCGGCACAGGCCTCTCTTAAAGAGAGTAACACAATAAACTTACCAAATGTCTCGGTTACGACTGTAACCTTAGTTCCCTGAAGTTGCGTCGAGAAAAAACGCTGTGGGAACGCAACGCGTGATGTCATCATGAAGCACATGTGAAATCAGTCCAATGGTGTGAAGAGACGTCAGAGGTGGGTGACGTCACGACCAGGAACTATAAAGCACACTCAAACAGTGCAACGCTAGCTTCAATTGTCTGAAGCAGACGCTGACAGGCATGCCGGGAGTATGACAGGAAGTAAGAGTTCCCTCTTCAGGGAACTAAGGTTACAGTCGTAACCGAGACGTTCCCTTTCAAGGGAACTCACGTTGCGTCAAGAAATGACACTGTGGGAACGTTTATACCCACGCAGCCATAGTGACCAATGCCTGGCTAGTGTGACTCGTCAACACTAGGAAGAAAGTACCCTAGCTCCAGGGGTGGAGCTCAGGTCAAGGTCATAAAACCTCACGAATGTGTTCGGTGAGGACCAGCCTGCCACATCACAAACATCTTGTAAAGATACTCTGGAGAGAAGAGCTTTAGAGGCTGCCATACTTCAAGTGGAGTGGGCTCGAACTGACATAGGAGAAGGTTGTCCAGCCGACTCATAAGCAAGTGATATAGAATCAACTATCCACTTACTCATTCTCTGCTTGGATGCTGGGGCCCCTTTGCTAGGAAACCCAAAACAAATGAACAACTGTTCCGACTTACGCCACAGGGCAGCTCTGTGGACATAAGCATCCAACGCCCAAACTGGGCACAGCAGTTTATTGCGTTCCTGGTCTGGATCCCCAAAGGGAGGAGGACAGAAGGCTTGCAGCACAATAGGTCTAGCCACATTAGTGGGGACTTTAGGAATGTAACCCGGTCTGGGATGAAGAAAGGCTTTCACCATACCAGGCACAAATTCCAAACGACAGAGCTTGAAGATCTCCTATTCTTTTTAGAGAAGATATAGCGAGGAGGAACAACATCTTTAGAGTCAAAAACTTCACTAGAACCTCCTCAATAGGCTCAAAAGGAGCTAGGGAAGGGCCCTGGAGCACCACGGCCAAATCCCATGCCGGAACCCTTGTGCGTACTGCAGGCCTCAGCCTCAGGGTTCCACGGAAGAAGCGAGTTATAAGAGGATCTCTCCCTAGAGACATACCAGCCAAAGGTATGTGGTAAGCCGCTATGGCCGCCACATAAACCTTTAAGGTAGACGGAGATAACCCTGCAGTGAATCATTCCTTCAGAAATTCCAGTACTGCACTAACAGGACAAATGACTGGGTCTAACTGACGACCACTGCACCAAGAAGTGAAAAGTTTCCACTTCAAAGCATATAACTTCCTCATGGAGGGAGCTCTAGAGTGAAGGATGGTACCCACAACCTCAGCTGAGAGACCAGAATCTATGAGCTGGGCCCCCTCAGAGGCCAAACCCACAGGTTCCATAGTTCTGGGTGAGGGTGAAATATCGAGCCCCCTGCCTGGGACAGGAGATCCCTCCTGATCGGAATCTCCCAAGGAGAGCTGTCTAGGAGAGATACTAGATACTAGACACTAGAACCACACTCTGCCCGGCCAACGTGGGGCTATCAAGGTGAGCCGGACCTGGTCCCGGCGAACTGTCTCTAAAACTCCCGGGAGCAGAACGATCGGGGGAAATGCGTACGAACAAAGCCTCGGCCACGTCTGTACCATAGCATCTAGTCTGAGAGGAGCTGGATGCGTGAGGGAGAACCAGAGTGGACAGTGAGACATCTCTCGATACGCAAACAGATCCACCTGAGCCTGGCCAAACACCCTCCATTTCTGCTCCACCACCTCGGGGTGGAGCCTCCATTCCCCAGGCCTCAACCTCTGCCTCGACAGGACGTCTGCTCTGATGTTCTGGACCCCGGGGATATATGTTGCCCTGAGTGACAGCAATTTTCCCTGGGACCACAGGAGGATTTGGTGTGCCAGTTTGTAAAGTGGACGTGATCGCAAACCCCGATGTGTTGTCTGACCGGACAAGAACATGGTGGCCCCTAAGGTCTGGGAGGAAATTCTTGAGAGCAAGAAAAACAGCCATCATTTGCAGGCAGTTGATGTGCCAGGAGAGGTGGTGTTCGCTCCACAGACCTTGAGTTGAGTGTCCGTCTAGAATCGCTCCCCAACCCATGAGAGAAGCATCCGTCATTTGCATTTTGCAATGACAAGGAGCTCCCAACACAGGCCCTTGGGATAGGAACAAGGGTTTCTTCCACATGGCCAAGGCACATAAGCATCGCCCCGTGACCTTGATCATGCGAAAAGGATTTCCCCTCGGTGAAAACCCCATGGTCCTGAGCCACCACTGCAGGGGTCTCATGTACAGCAGGCCAAAAGGTATCACGTTGGACGCTGCCGCCATCGACCCCAACAGTCTCTGAAACTGTTTCATAGTGAGTAACTAGCCTAGCTTTATTCGGTTTACGGTAGAAAGGATTGATTCTATGCCAGCAGGAGCGAGGCGCGTCTGCATCACAACAGTCCCAAACCACGCCCAGAAAAGTGGTCCTCTGAGGTGGAGAAAGCACAGTCTTCTTGGCGTTTAACCTTAACCCCAACTTCCTCATGTGAGCGAGAACGACATCTTGATGCCGAACCGCTAACTGCTGCAACTGAGCTAATATCAACCAATCGTCGATGTAGTTCAGAATGCGAATGCCTTGTAGACGTAGTGGTGCCAAAGCTGCATCCATGCATTTGGTGAAAGTGCGGGGTGATAACGCTAGGCCGAATGGAAGAACCCGATATTGGTAAGCTTTGCCCCCGAAAGCGAACTCAGGAACTTCCTGCGTTGTGGAAGGATGGAAATATGGAAGTATGCGTGCTTGAGATCGATCGTGACAAACTAGTCCTCAGACCTGATCTGTGACACGATTTGTCTCAAGGTTAACATTTTGAATTTGAGCTTCATTACAGACTGATTCAGCTGACGCAGATCCAAAATGGGACGCAACCCCCCATCCTTCTTTGGAACGTTAAAATAACGGCTGTAGAAACCGCTCTCTCTGTCAGGAGGAAGAACATAACCTATGGCTCCCTTCTCCAAACAGAGTTTTTACCTCTTGTTCCATAACCAGAGCCTGCTCAGGGCCCACCACTGTGGGCAGGACCCCCATAAACCTGGGTGGGCAAGACCCAAACTGAATGGCATAACCCTTTTCGATTGTACGCAGGACCCATTGAGAAATATTTGGCAGTAGCTTCCACGCTGTCAGATATTCTACTAAGGGAACCAGTCTCTCGAGACTGGCCTCTGGTGTTTTTTGAACAATCAATTCGGAGCCCTGAAGCGGCGAAGCGGCAGGGTGCAACCGACCTGACTGTTCTGAGACCCTCCTCAGAGGTGGCGAGCATCCCAGCACCGCTACGTTACGCGGATACTTGGGTGTTTGCTTGCTGGGGACCGCTGCGCCCTGAAGCACATGAGGTGGCAGGGTTGGCAGAACGGCCCCCTGAGGGCACCAAAGAGAACTGGGCACCGAATGATGAAGTGTTAACCATTTCTCTTCAGAGGGGGCTGCCCTCAGGGTATTGACACTGGTAGCATCAGGACTTTTTTCCCGGAGCCCCGGAGATGTGAGAGCAACGGGGGAGGAGCTTTTGGAAGGCCGCCACTTGCTTACTGGCTTCCTGAAACCTCTCGACGATAGTATTAACTGTGTTGCCAAGCGGGGCGTCCATAAGGAAGTTCTTATCCTTATGTTTTAGAGAACTTAAGTTCAGCCATAAGTACCTCTCCTAGGCCACCAGGGCTGCCATAGCACGACCTACAGATCTGGCCGTCTCCTTGGTGGCACGGAGGGATAAATCTGCAGCCCGACGTAGCTCATCAACTACGTCGGGACTAATTCCCCCACCCTCTTCAATATCTCCTAACAGTTCTGCCTGGTAGGCTTGCAACACAGCAATAGTATGTAAGCATGCTGCAGCCTGACCAGACGCTTGTTATGCTTTGCTCACCAAAGCTGAAACTCAAACTGGTTTGGTGGGCAACGTCGGGGCCTTTAGGGATGATGCTGTTTGTGGAGAGAGATAACTCGCAAGCGTCTCTTCCACTTTTGGCATCGCCCCATAACCGTGCTCGCTAAGCCCCACTATCGATGCATAGTGCGTGGTCTGAGCACTATGCACTCAATAGGAGGCTGTTTTCTTCCAGGATCTCGACACCTCGGTGTGGAGATCTGGAAAAAACGGGAGGCCCCTACGTGGAGGTTGTGCTTGCGAGGGCAGGAAGCGTTCATCCAGTTTACTTTTAGGACAAACATCCTGCCTCTCTGCTGGCCATTCAATATTTAACTTGGCAACAGCTCGAGTCACAACCTCCACCAACTCTTCATATGCAGGAGAGTGGGATGGCGAGTCCTCACTCTCACACGTATTGATGCTCTCCACATCCAAATCCTCAGAGCTGGACACGTTGAGCACCAGTGTGGAAGGAACCGCAAAGCGTGCTTCCAAACACTGAGAAAAAGCGCTGGATCTATCAGGTGAGGGCTGAGATAAGGCTGGGCCTGTCTCAACTCCCTCTGCTAGATCCATTTGCGATCCCCATGATCTAGATCGCCGCTGTGCCTCAGCAGCAGCGGGACCCGAACCATGAGGAATGCGAGCCTGGGCGCCCTCCTCGAAGAGCGCCAGGGGGGGCAGAGTGTCCGTAAAGGAAGCACCTCACAGTGCTCACAGCCAGCACCCTCGAGTGCTGACCGTGCATGCTCCACTCCCAAACAAGCTACACAAAGATTGTGTGTATCTCCACTCATGATATAACGTGGGCAGGGATGAACACACGATCTAAACTGCTTGTCCACCACTGAAATATATAGATATATGACAATACAACACCAAATAAGACAAACGAGTCACAGAGAGCGCTACTGAAGACACAGAAGCTAGCGTTGCACTGTTTGAGTGTGCTTTATAGTTCCTGGTCGTGACGTCACCCACCTTTCATCACACCATTGGATTGATTTCACGTGCTTCATGACGACATCACGCGTTGCGTTCCCACAGCGTTATTTCTCGACGCAACGCAAGTTCCCTTAAAAGGGAACAAACTTTATGACTGGGCACTTTATTAGGTACATCAATTCTACTGCTCGTTAATGCAAATATTTAGCCAATCACATGGAAAAACTCAATGCATTATGCATGTAGAAATGAGGCTTGTTCGACTTGATGTAGCGCCACACAGACTGATCGACGGCTGACTTGAAGCAGTGCATGCCGGTAAGAAATTTTGTCCAACTTGAGACAATGCTGACACCATGTGACTGTGACGTATGGCTTCAAAGTACCACGAGAGCGATTCGAGATCAGCCGCCTGAGTCAGCCAGTGCAGTTTCTCAAGAGGAGCAGCACGAGCTCTGATGACGACACAGCTGTTTCACGATTGGCCGGATTCACTGCATGACAACGATCATGTGTGTTTCATGTTTATTGTCACGCCTTCAGTAGGCTATATGCGCGGTTACTTCCTGGTTGTCGTTAAGCCAGCTTGGGCACTTCCGGTGAACTGTTAGCTGTTCATTCTGTCCTCGCTGTACATCGACACAAAACCATCAATGGTTGACTTTTTAATGTTGTATTCATATTTTAATGCAGTTATCACATTTACCTAATTTGCCAATAAACCAGTTTTATTGACTGCAATAAAGACAAAGCTATTGGGACCGTTTAAAAACGCAGTGTCTGTAATTAGACATGCACACGCATTTTCTTCCCCAGCACTTCAAATGTTATTTTTAATGTGATGACCACAAACATTATTTGTTCATCCTTCTGAGATTGTCCCCATTGTAAAACCGAGCATTTAAAAATGTAGGAAATTCAACATTTTATAGAAAACACTTAAAAAAAAAAGACAATAATTACCACTTTAATCAGTAGGTGGCGGCAAAGTAGCATTTATTTGCGCATATATCAGCCATTTCCTGTAATCGTTTTTCACTTCATTTTTGACTAAATATTAAACATTATAAAATAACTAGGTTTAAAAATACATTTTGTCAATGTGAAGTATGAAATACTCAAAAAATCTTAAGAAAAACAACTTTTCTTGTGAATGAATGACACAGAAAGCGAGCACTAATCACAGCAGCTGTCAGTCAGTGCAGCGCAAGATCAATGGTTTCAGCACACTTGTAAAAACACATTTTATTCAATTAATCTAACTAAAGTGCACAATAAATATTTAATTTTTGAAGCTTTTTTTTCACATAAAGTGTGAAAACTGATGGCTGAATTGAATTTAGCCAAGGAGGAACAATGACATTGTCTTTCTGGCACTTGACAGTGGTGATTAAATTGTTGTCTAATATCCAGTGAGTGGCAGTTCTGCGAAAATGCCTTGTTGATGTCAGAGGAGAATGGCCAGACTAGTTCCAGCTGATAGAAAAGCAACAGTAACTCAAATAACCACTCGTTACAACTGAGATCTGAAGAAGAGCATCTCTGAAAGCACAACAGCAGACAGGCTACAGCAGCAGAAGAAACACCGGTGCCACTCCTGTCAGCTGAGAACAGCAAACTGACAATAGAAGATTGGAAAAAGTCTCGATTTCTGCTGCAACATTCAGATGGAAGGGTCAGAATTTGGTGTAAACAGCATGAAAGGATCCATCCTGCCTTGTATCAACAGTTCAGGCTGCTGGTGGTGTGATGGTGTGAGGGATATTTTCTTGGCACACTTAGTACCAACTGAGCAACGTTTAAATGCCACAGCCTACCTGAGTATTGTTGCTGACAATGTCCATCCCTTTATGACCACAGTGGACCATCTTCTGATGGCTACTTCCAGCAGGATGTCACAAAGCTCAAATCATCTCAAACTGGTTTCTTGGACATGACAATGAGTTCACTAGACTCAAATGTCCTCCACAGTCACCAGATCTCAATCCAATAGAGCAGCTTTGGGATGTGGAGGAAGGAGAGATTCACATAATGGATGTGCAAATGACAAATCTGCAGCAACTGCGTGATGCTATCATGACAATATGGACCAAGATCTCTGAGGAATGTTTCCAGCACCTTGTTGAATCTGTGCCACAAGGAATTAAGGCAGTTCCGAAGGCAAAACGGGGTCCAACACAGTACTAGTACTAGCAAGGTGTACCTAATAAAGTGGCCGGTGAGTATATATAGTGTGCCATTGAGAATTATTACAAACTTATTATCATGAAATTTAACTTACATGAGGACAATAACTACAAATTGTAATTTATCTATACAAAACTGTTTAAATCTGCTGAATTGACAGATTTACTGAACAAAAAGTGTTTGTGCCTGTCACTGCTTGTCGTAATTGCATCAAGCTTGACGAAGGATTACATTTTTTGAACTTCATGTAAACCTATTTTGCAATAGAGAAATAAAAAGCCGATGCAGCACTAAACAGCTCACAAGATATATTATCTTCCCTGTTACAAAAAACAACATATGCTGATTAGTTATGTTTTGAAGCATATCAGCTGGTTTGATCTGGTTATAAGCTGGCCCTGAGCTGGAGCTAGTTGCTCAGGACCAGCACTTGACTAGCATAAAACCAGCTCATGTCCAGCTAAGGACCAACTTAAAGGGATAGTTCACCCAAAAATGAAAATTATCCCATGATTTACTCACCCTCAAGCCATCCTAGGTGTATATGAACACAATTGGAGATATATTTAAAAATATCCTTAGTTCTCCAAGGTATACAAATTTACTTTCAACTGAAACAGGAAGACAGGGCGGGACATAACGAACAAAATTTTTTAAAATAGCCAATAGCGTTTTGTTTATACCACAGCTCAGCCAGACCCATTAAACTCAGTAAAACCTCTGTTCCTTCTAATCTCTAACTGTTTATCCTCCTAATCTCCTCTATATCACTTTAAAATACACCATTCTGTACAGAATTTAAATGGGTCCAATATCTTTCGTGGTCTGAGCCGACTCACGGTCCGCGGATATGATCCGCTCTGTTCTTATGTTCCTGAGCCAGAGCAGGGACGTGAAAACGGACTTCATTCGCATCAATGGAAAGCATATTTACACTGTCTGAACCGTTCCCTATTCTCTATGTGCCATTCACCATGTAGAAACTAGTAAATGTGTGAACAAGTGACCGATTTCAGCCGCAGCTTCAGTGTCTGTTTATAGTGTAGGAGGGGCTTCAGATAGAGAGCATTTGATTGGACAGAAGATTTGATGAGAAGCTGAAGTCCGCGGTGATGTCATGAAAATCCGTGATCCATTTTAGCAGAAGTGAGAGATTGTAAGTTTTCAATGCTTATATCTCCTAAATGTGAATTTTGTTACTGTTTTGGAACACACCAGTTTATTCATAACCTTAAGGCTAACATATTCATACTAAAAGCTAAAAAACTTAAATTCTGATCCCCTTCAGGGGGACTTTAAACTGTTCTGTGTTTTAATTATATATTTTTAATCATATATAAATTTAACAAATTATTCCCCTAATTTCACTTTAAAAAGACCAAAAGTAGCCCAATGCGATTTTGTTCGTTGGGCAGCCGAATTCTCCATTGAATTTGTACGTCTGGGTGTTATTTTAAGATTGTTGGAGCGCCAAAATTTTTAGAACGGAAACAGCTTAATTCTGCCTTCACGTGCTCTCAGAATTATTGTAAATATGAGTTTTCTAGGTAAAAATTGCACATGATCGCCCTCCCATTTCGAAACTTGACTGCGGTGAGCTCGTAATCACGACTTCAGAAGTCGGAATTATCAAATTTCCGATAGCACGTGAAGGCGGCATAAAAGCAGCCCATCTTAGCGGGAAAACCGCAGACTTTGGCAACACCAAACGGTGGCTTTTTCAGCATATAAACTGCTTTGCTGATGGCTTCGCACGAGCACCTTGTGAAGCAAAAATACGCGCTGTACTGACGTTTCCCACTAATACCGATATTTACATCGGTAACCGTCAAATATGAACTCATACAGCATCAGTACATTAGTAATATTACCAGCATTATTATCTCTGTATCAGCAGCTTTACGTTATCTAATTCAAAAATGATGACGCAACCAGAAGTAGACAAACGTAGTAAGCTAATATTTCCGATTCGTGTCAGACTTCTAATAAAATTATTAAAACATCCTCACTGACAATCTGCGTTAACCTACTATCTATCTGTTTTTTAGGTGTTTTGTGTACTTTTTTGCACATTACATACCCGTGAAATGGAAAACATGAGGAGAAATTGCACGAATCTGACTTGACTATGATGGGCATGCGCAGTAGCTTCAGTAGCATCACCCTGTATGGATAAATATGGAAGCCCATTTCCGCCACACAAGAAAAAAATCATTTGGTAAATCACGACATGAATTGAAATTATGACACAAATTCGAAATTATGATAGGCCTAGAGAAAGAAAATGATGACAAAAAAGGAATTTGAAGTTCATCAATATGAATAATGTCATAATTTTGGGATTTTATGTCATAATTATGACTTTTTATGTCATATTTAAGATTTACCAAAGCATGATTTTCTTATTATGTGGCGGAAATTAACTTCCATAGATAAAAGCACTCACTTTAAAATAATAATAAAAAATTAAAAAAAATAAAAACTTTAATCAAAACCAGTAGGCAAACTACAGTGAACCTGACTGAAAAGAGATGATGCTGAAAACACTGAGCAAGCAGTTCATCCCAAATAACTCATAGTACACTTGTAAGACGTCAACCACTTATTCTGTGGAATGAGGAACTGAAAGTGCTGTGTTATTATACACAAATATACTGTCATTTCAGGGGCTGTTGTGAGTGGCATTATTAATAAAGGAGGTGTTTTGGATTCTCTCTGGAAGCAAGTAACTGCAAAAGTTGTACTCATGATGGAATATCAGAAAAATGGTAGTTCTGAAGAGATTATGAAATTGGACATGGAATATGAACGGAAGACAACATTTAGTAAAGGTTTGCTTTGATACTATATTGTATTTGATACAGAAAGAAGTGTTTACAGTTGTTCAACTACCTTTAATGCCTGGTAACACTTTATAATAACTTTCTTTTATAAAGTTAAACTTTTTATACATTTTATAATGCTTAACAAAGAAATGAACATTCAATTCAAATCAGAATTACACTTGATTCATTAACTCATATTTGAATGTACATGAACTATTGATCTGAACATTGAGGCTAATGTTTGTTAATGACTACTGTGTGATACCAGATTTTTTTTTATGGCAACATTTTGAACAAAGTTTAAAGGGACATAGTGATGTAAAATATGTATTTTAATGCTTTCACGTTCTCTCACAAAAGTTTCGCATTCCCTTGAAAAACTTTGTGTTGCAAAAACCTTTGAGTTCACCTGAGAAACTTTGCGTTCGCTATATTTATATTGCTATATTTAATGTGTTAGTTATTAAGGTCATGATTCATTGTGAAGATACTAATTAAATTGTAAGCTTTGGAGTTTATCCTACAACAACTGAATGGATGCAGGCATGCAGTGAAGTGTTTCATAAAACACTTTTCTGATCATATACACATCACATTTATGCATTTGGCAGAGGCTTTCATCCACATTGCATTCAAACAAACAAATGTAACATCACATTTACCTCAGAACAAACATATTCAGTGACCATAAACTCGTTAGTCAGCTAGAAAAATGACTTCTAGAGAGGAACATTTAGCTAAATATAGGCTATGCACCATATTACATATTAATTATATTTTTTAATGTTCTTTAATAGCCTATATAATGCATGTTTGAATAAATCCATCAAGTTGACAGCCACCATTTAAATGTTTATATTTCAAAAAACGAATTGGAGTAGAAAAAAATGTTAAACTTAGTAGGCCTATTATAACTTTATTATTATTATTATAAAAATTTCCTTAAGTGTATTTTAAGTTTGTATACAAATCAGCTCATTTTAACCTTTAAATAATATAAGCCTCATCTTTCCATTATTGTTAATAGTGGTTGAAACTTGCAGTTGCACTCTTAAATGTGAAAATTGCCAGCTGATAAAACCTATGCTCCAGGGACCATATTCATAACATCTAAGGCTAAATGTAGATCTTGACTGGCTGGGTTAGACGGTGATTGACACTAAACAGTAGAAAATCAGTCCATCTCCAGCTGTAAATGTCATTGACTGTTTAAGTCTTGTGCTGCTTATAATAAATTGAAATGTTGATAACACACACATAAGCAGTCTTTCAGAATGCTCTCAATTACATGTAGCCTAGATCAGATGCATACTATATGCTTTAGTGAATGTGGTGGTGCTTATGGGGTGTTGCTCTGGGACAGGTGAGTATGAGGCCTGGACGGAAAAATCACAGTATACTTACTACAAAAAACTAGACGCCCCCCGGAACGCGATCACGGGGCCCCCTCCCGGAGATTTGCTTAGGGCCCCCAATAACCTAAACACGCCCCTGGCCGTGTGCTACTGTTCGAGCAACAGGAAGGCTGTATTGCTTTAAAGGCTGATGCAAAAATGCATCAGAAATAAAATAAATTAAAATTTTATTTCTCATGGTGTGTTGTTTTCTGCAGGTCGTCCATGCAGCAGAAAAACTGCAATCTTTGTGCTTCTAGGAACAGTCTGCATGATTATTTTCATGATCATGAACTCTGTCATCCGTGAGTGGATTAAACGACATACTTTAAATGTGTTATGTAATCAAATAATTGCATGAAAGTGAGTTTGAAACTGTAATGCAACAAAAAGGATATTATTTGATTTATACATAAATGGTAGTGGTATGCATACAGCTTGTAAATTATGCTGATTAGAAAAAGAGTTTGTTTTCGCACACAGTTTTTCATCAACAAAGAACATTCTCAGAGCTGGAGAGTTGGATGAACGTTCAAAGTTCCAATCGAACTTCAGTCAAACCTGATCTTCAGATCACAGGTGAGAACTTAAACATAGATCCTTCTTTATCAAGCACTGTACTTATACTCATATTTGAACATGTACATATCCAGATCAGTGACCACTGATTAGTGTCTTGTCTTTGCCTTAACTATTTTTCCTCCTTAAAGGGGTGGTTGATTATGATTTCACTTTTTTAACTTTAGTTAGTGTGTAATGTTGCTGTTTGAGCATAAACAACATCTGCAAAGTTACGACGCTCAAAGTTCAATGCAAAGGGAGATATTTTCTTTTACAGAAATCGCTTTTTAAGGACTACAACAAACAGCTGGTAGGGACTACAACAAGCTTTTGTGTTTGTGACATCACAAACCCCAAAATTGAAGCCATGTTGGGCTGCTTTAGAGAAGAGGAAGGGTTGTTGTAGTAGAGTGTTGTTGCCATGCCGTCATTTTACGGCGTGTTTTTGCTCACATCCAAATAGGGGCAAATTGACACACTATAATAAATTATTTGTCTAGTATTTTGAGCCGAAACTTCACAGACACATTCTGGGGACACCAGACACTTATATTACATCTTGTAAAAGGGGCATTATAGGTCCTCTTTAACTTTAGAAAAAGTGTCTTTGATTTTTTTATGTCTCTATCACTCTCTCTCTGTATAAGAAGTTCAAGAAAATAATATTGAGACCTTGATGAGCAGTCTTGCCTCTTCAATCACATCCAAACAAGAGGAAAGCTGGGGGAGATTTCAATTTTGTACTGTACCTTTTAAATCTTCTATCACAACATATGAATGTGATTAATCTAATTAAATCAATTTTTTTTCCTACCAGGACACAACTGTGTATTTCTGACTGTAAAATCAGATCTTGTTTTACTTCTTTTTCACAGAGCGTCAGCAGGGTCTGTCACACACTGAAGTGAAGAGTTTGATGAACAATTTGAGTTCTGCTGTATCAGCGCTGACATCCAAACTGAATGATGCAGGTCTGCAAATTATATCATTTAAAACAGACAACATAAATATTTTTAAGGGCAAACTCTCATATTCTTGATTGTTTATCAGTCAAATAGATATATATTTTTTCCTTTCACAGTTGGCAACCAGGAGCAGAAACAGACTGAAACACAAAAAATATTAGACAATTTGAAATCAGCTGTTACTTCTCTACAATCTGATCAACGAGACAAGCAATGTGACTTTGGTAAGACGCGCAAAATTAATATGAATTTAACACTTATAAAAGTGTACATAACACACACAGTTTCAGCCAATCTTATGTTAATCTTGAGGTGCATGTCTCCGAAGAGTCTTTGGTTTTATCAGATTTATAAAAGACAGATACACTGTACCGAGTCTTTCCGAAAACAGCCGAGCTCCTGGAGGCGTGCCGTGGGCAAAGCTTAAGAGTCACGAGCGTGCGCAGCTTTTGCATAGCGAAGCTATCGATGATCAGTTAAACAAATGTATTTAAACACACACAATACACCATCGCATTATCCCAGAATAACTTTTGATTCATTATACGTTTGTGTTGTTTACATTATACGCACTTACACGCCGACTGCCAACAAAACAGACATTTGATGCAGTTTTACTCACCACCTGCGGTTCCGACTCATGACCGGGATCTTTTACCGCTGTGACCGCTCCATCTTTCAGTTTCAAACAATCTGTAAATCCAGCGCCGAACTGGGCCTTGTTTATAAAACCATAAGCGCCGATCCTGAGGGCTCGAGCAGCCACGGAAAACACAAGACATTTTCCATTCATTTATAAAAACGAGATTGCAACTATCAGACACGACTTTATCCTTATTTTGATAGTTAATTTAAGGCGGTTTCTATGGTTCTTTTAATGACAAATGTCGAGAGCGCATCAGTGTAATGCGTGAGCACAAATCTCTCAGCTCCACTTAATGCTGGGTTTTTTGGGAAACAAGGTTATCTTTCCCTCACAACCAAAAACACACTTCTTTGGTGACATTGTTGATTTCGTGGTCTAAAAACAAAGTGACAAATCTTTCTCGAGCAAGTCCTGTGCAGCGCTGCCGATGACATCCATAACCCGAACAAAACACATTGATGGGTGTGCTCTTGCTCTCTCACTCTGGATGATGTGCGTGCGCTCTTCCGGGAGAATTCCACCCTTTTATTATGTAATACAGGGCCATACTTGAAAAAAACTCTCCGAAACCCGGTCCAAAACCGGAAGTAGTGTATTTGGCACAGAAAAACTCTGGCCATGTTTAGCAAGAGAATCCAACTCTAACAGTGTAAATAAGTCAGAATGCATGAAATAGCATTAGATCCCCCCTTTAATGAATTGATCTTATAGTGAACATAATTATCTTGTTATGCTCTCTTTTAAAATTTCTCATATAACATTAAATGTATCTGGTTATGAATGGATGCATGTGGGCTCAGAAAGCCGAATCCTAAATTAGGCCGCATTCAAATCCGCATGTTTTCTGTCTTATTGGAGACGTTAACACTGATTTCCAAGGAATTTCAATTGCAAGGAAAGTAAGTGCAAAAAGTACAAAGAGATTTTAACATGTTATTTCATTTGTTAAATTCGTTAGTTAGCATGAACTAACAATGAACAGTACTTCTAAAGCATGTATTAATTTTAGTTAACGTTAATCATTGTTAACATTGGTTGCACTGTGAAATAACATGAATATTAATATTTGTATTAAAGGTGCTCTAAGTAGAATTTGAACAACGCTATTGGACAACCCCTCTCTTCATTGCTCCGCCTCCAGAACTCACACTCCAATCCTAACCACCCTGCTTCAAGTCGGTCTCGAGCAATGAAGGGAGGGGTGTGTTTGTTTGGGTTGTTTCTCTGAAATCACTTACTGCACTTTTAACAAATGCTAAATGCTGTAAAAAATATTTATACTCATGAATTAACTATGTTAACAAATAAGATTATAATATTATAATTCTAATAAGTTTTATGAACACAGTGTGCAAAGTTCTTGCACTCAAAACTGTAAAAATGTATTTTTATATTTTCTAATTCACAAAGCCATTATTGCTATGCACAGTGATCTTGCTGAATCAGTATATTGTATGGCTTTTGTCTCGTGTTAAAGATTCTCTGTCGAGCTCAATGAGTGACCTGAAGAGTTCAGTCTCAGATCTCACTTCATCTGTTTCATCTCTTTCTTCTCAACTATCAGTCACCAGTGAGTACACCCTACATTACACGGACAAAACAGCACTCATTTCAATAAGAGTCCAGTAAATGCACACACTCCACCCACACATCTACACTTCTTCTCCACAGTACAGGATGATTCGCAAACTGAAGTGAAGAGTTTGATGAACAGCTTGAGTTCTGCTGTATCAGCGCTGACGGCACAGCTGAATGATGCAGGTGTCCAAATCTTTTAATTTGAATTTTTAACTGATTAAATGTTGGCTCCTGTGGATTGAAGAAGTTTAAAACAGCAACCTCTTTTCTCCCAGTGAACAAGCAGGACCAGAAACAGACTGAAACAGAACGACTGCTGGACAGTTTGAAGTCCTCCATACAGACTGATCAACAGAACAAACAGCGTGAGTTTGGTGAGTCAGAAACATAAAAAAAAAATCATTAAAACAGCTAATAAGCATGAATACATAAAAGTTTGTATGAAGTTATAATCTAATTCAAGACTGTCTCAATAAAAACACAGTAAACTCCTATGCACATTTTGCTGATATATCATATTTATGGCTTTTGTCTCATGTTAAAGAGTCTCTGTCGAGCTCACTGAGTGTCCTGAAGAGTTCAGTGTCGGATCTCACTTCATCTGTCGCATCTCTTTCCTCTAAACAACAGACCTCTGGTGAGTTATACATTCACAGTACTCAATAATGCAGTTATTGCCCTGATATTGCAAAAAGTTGCTATACTGTACTCAACTTTTATCTCTTTTCTTTTAGCTGAATAAAGACATGATTTCAGAAATATAATCATAATTGTGGATTGATGGACGTGCATACTGATACTGACATTATTCTTTACGTTGGAATAATTGGATTGAAATTAAACTCACAGGACACTGACTGCAGTAAGTCTAACAAGGTCTGATGTGTTTTCTTGTGTTCTAGAGGAGAGAGTCATGAACGCGCTGAAGGATCTGATATCTAACTTGAGCAACAAAACAGCAGGTACTGCATCTACACTCCAATAAAGCTTCCAAAAGGGTTTTTTTTTGCACCAATGCCATAGAAGAACCATTTGTGGTTCCTCAAAGAACCTTTCAGTGAATATTCTTAAAAGAACCATTTTTTCTTAGCGTTAAGAACATTGTAAAAATCTAAAGAGCCATTTTACACTATGAAGATTCCATGGATGTTAATTTTTGTAAAATGTAAAAGATTCTTAATGGAACCATCGATGCCAAAAAGAAAATTTATGTTTAAGAGTGTAGCGCTACTTTATGTGGTTAAATGTGCTGTATATTCATTCCTCTCTTTCATTCCTCTTATTTTGCATCTTTTCTCTCTCTCTGACACAGACGTCTCTGTAATCTGTAAATCTGGCTGGATAGCGTACAAAAGCAGCTGTTTCTTGTTCTCTAGTAATACACTCAACTGGACTGAGGCACGAGATTACTGCAAAACACAGGACGCATTACTCCTCAAAATACAAGACGACGACAGGGAATGGGTGTGTAATGTTCATGGAATGCGCATAACATAGCATTTTCATTTCATTTTTTAAAAAACTCTATCTTTCCCCTAGGCATTCTTGAACAATCATACCATACCCACATTCTACTGGGTCGGTCTAACGGATCAGACCACAGGCCAGTGGAGATGGGCGGATGACACTCCTTACACCATGAACAAAGAGTGAGCTGATTCATGCATTATTCACTTTCTCCCCAGATAAAGAGAGCTTGATTCACAAGAACATTTCTCAGCAAACATGCACTAAAATAGCATAGATTTAAGTTTACATTTGAATAATATACATACTAGACATAGATATTATACCTTTTGAGAGGTTAAGTACCACATTTTGGCCTCAAGATGGCTCTACATTTATGTACCTAATATCCACTTTATTTTGCTAGGCATAAGTGAGATATTTTCTGTGAACATGTGATAATTTCCAATTCATTGCTGCATCCGAAATCACATACTCTTTTGAGTAGGTACTTATTTTGAATAGGAAATTACTTTGTGACTGCTAAAAAAGTATGTTCTATATAGCATGAATGTGTGTAATATGAATGTAATCCGGACATACTACATTTACTGTGTTGTCACCCAGTTGCATCACTTCACTGCCATTCACAAATCCTCTCCTGTGGCCTCATGGGATAGTAAAGTGTCATGTAGTAGGTAATCTGGGTACGTTTTGCCTACTTTTTAATAAGTACTGTGAATTCAAACATACTACTTTTGCCACATACTGTTTTTCGCCTATAAAGTAGGTAAGTATGCAATTTCAGACGCAGCCAATAACTAGAAGAATAACACCAGTTAATACCTTGTGGTTCAGTGCTTTACAGTTAATGTGGAAGATGCCTGTGTTTTTGTAGAGATGCCCCTGAAATCATTATTCATTTATTTTGGGAATGTCCTAAGGTACAGAGTTTTTGGAAAGATTTGAAAAATAACAAAAAGAAATTAAGATTAAAGGTGCTATATGTAGAATTTAGAAACCCTTGTTATTAGCGACACCAGTGGCCATTAAGTGAACTGCAGCCAGCAACTTTTTTGCTTGTGCTCACAATCATAATAAACACACAACAAAAATGACAGCGGTAAGAAAACGTCTCAGGTTACGTATGTAACCATGGTGCCCTGAGAGGGAACGAGACGCTGTGTCAAGCGCTTTGGGAATGCCCCTGCGTGATTGCGTCGTGAAGCATATGTGAAATCAGTCCAATGGCGTGACGGAATGTCATAGGCGGGTGACGTCATGACCAGGAAACTATAAAGCACCCCTGAACCAAACAGTGTCAGCTTTTGATAGGTCGAAGTAAGTCGGTCACAGGCATGGCGGGAGTACAGCAAAGTAACGCAGCGTCTCGTTCCCTCTCAAGGAACCATGGTTACATACGTAACTTGAGACGTTCCCTTTCAAGGGAACTCATGCTGCATCAAGCACTTTGGGAACGAAATACCCATGCCGCCATAAAACCAAGTGCCTTTCTATGTGAAATCGTGACGCACACACTAAGACGAAAGCACTCGTGACTCCGGGGTCGAGGCCAGGTCCAGGTTATAGAACCTGACGAACGTGTGTGGTGAGGACCACCCTGCCGCATCATACACTTCTTGAAGAGAGACCCCAGAAAGCAAAGCCTTAGAGGCAACCATACTCCGAGTAGAGTGGGCTCGGACCATAAGAGGGTTGGCCAGCTGACTCGTAAGCAAGCGAAATAGCCTCAACTATCCACTTACTTAAAGTTTGCTTAGATGCAGGGTGCCCTTTACTCGGGGACCCGAAACACACAAATAGTTTATCAGATTTACGCCACAGGGCAGCTCTGTTAACGTAAGGCCCTGACAGGACAGAGCAAATTAAGTTTCTCCTGGTCTGGATCTTGGAATGGAGGAGCTCCACCACCTCGGGGTGAAGTCTCTACTCCCCGGGCCTCAGCCCCTGCCTCAACAGGATGTCTGCTCCCTGGTTCAGGCACCCTGGGATGTATACTGCTCTGACTGACAGTAGTTTCCCTTGGGCCCACAAGAGGATCTGGTGTGCCAACCTGCATAATGGGCGCGAGCGCAGACCCCCTTGATGATTCATATACAAGACCACTGCTGTGTTGTCCGTGTGGACCAACACATGGTGGCCCCTCAGGTCTGGGAGGAAGTGTTTGAGTGCCAGGAACACAGCCATCATCTCCAACTGGTTTATGTGCCAGGAAAGATGTTGGCCCCGCCACAGACCTTGAGCCGAGCGACCACTCATGATCGCCCATCAGCCGGTGAGGGACACATCCGTCGTAAGCATTACGCGACAACAAAGAGCTCCCAACACTGGCCCCTGGAAAAGAAACCAAGGTTTTTCCCACATGACATAAGCACGAGGGCATCGCCGTGTGATCTTGATCATGCGAAACGGGTTTCCCCTCGGGGAGAACCCCTTGGTTTTGAGCCACCACTGCAAAGGTCTCATGTACAACAGGCCAAAAGGTATCACGTTGGACGCAGCTGCCATCAGACCTAACAGTCTCTGAAACTGTTTCACAGTGAGTGACTGGCCTAGCTTTAACTTATTCACAGCTGTGAGAATCGCTTCTATGCAAGCCGGAGATAGACATGCTTGCATTGAAACCGAATCCTAAATTTCACCCAGAAAAGAGGTTCTCTGAGCTGGAGATAGCACACTTTTCTTTGCGTTTAACCTCAACCCCAACAACTTCATCTCAATGCTGAACCACCAACTCCTTTGACTGTGCCAGGATCAGCCAGTCATCTATGTAATTTAACATGTGAATGCCCTGGAGTCGCAACGGAGCAAGAGCTGCATCCACTCATTTTTTGAAGGTGCGGGGTGATAAAGCTAGGCTGAAAGGAAGAACCCGATACTGGTACGCTTCGCCTCTGAAAGCGAACCTCAGGAACTTCTTGTCTTGAGGAAGGATGGAGATATGAAAATATGCGTCCTTCAGATCTATCGTGACAAACCAGTCCTCGGACTTGATTTTCAGAGTGAGCATTCTGAACTTGAGCTTCTTGACAGTCTGATTTAGTTGGCGCAGATCTAGAATAGGACGCAACCCTCCATCCTTCTTCGGAACGATGAAGTACCGGCTGTAAAACCCTGACTCCCTGCTGGGAGAAGGAACCCGTTCTATAGCTTCTTTCGCAAGAGAGTCTGTACTTCTTGTTTCATAACCAGAGCCTGCTCGGGGCTCATCTCGGTGAACAATACCCCGTTGAACCTGGGCGGTTGAAACCCGAACTGAATTCTGTACCCAAATTCTATTGTGTGCAGGACCCATTGAGATACATTTGACAGAAGTTTCCACGCTGCCAGAAAATCTACTAAGGGTACCAGTCTTTCGAGACTGGCCTCTGTGTGTGACCAGCTCGGTGCCCTGAAGCGGCGAACTGGCAGGGAGCAACCGAACTGGCCACTTTTGATCCCTTCTCGGAGGGAGCGAACATTCCAGTGCCACTACGTTTCCGGGTAAACACTGAGACATGTGTTTGCTGAGAACCACTGCGCCCTGAAGCACACGAGGTGGCAGGGTTGGCAGAACAGCCCCCTGAGGGCAACGAGGGGAGACGGGCACTGTATGATGAGGTGAACACCGACTCACCCCGGAGGGGACCGCCCTCAGAAGCCCTACGTCTCTGGCGTCAGGACTTCTTCCCCAAAGCCTTCCTCATGATAATGACGGTCATCAGATCCTTCTTACCATTAGAAGGCTTCGGCTGTAAACGCTGTCACACCCCCCAGTCTCTCTGTGGGGGAGCACAGGAAGCAACGCTCACTTTTTGTTGCGTCCTGTGTGAGGAGCTCATACTCGGCTGGGGCTGCTCCCGCCCAGCAGCACCTGGGACTTCCTGAAACCTCTCGACGACTGTGTTGACTGAGTCGCCAAAGAGGCCAGACGGCGTAAGAGAGGCATCCAGAAGAAACAATCTATCGCGGTCTTTCATTTCAGAGAGGTTGAGCCACAAATGCCTCTCCGTGGCTACCAGGGCTGCCACAGACCACCCGATTGATTTGCCAGTCTCCTTGGTAGCCCGGAGAGATAGATCGGTTGCCTTACGTAGCTCAACGAAAACCTCACAACTCACTTCCCCACCCTCATCAAGGTCCTTTACCAGGTCAGCCTAATAAGCTTGTAAAATCGACATTGTATGTAAACAGGCCACAGCCTGACCTCCTTCACATAAAAGTCAGTCTACAGGCTTTCAAAGACAACCTAGGAAGTCGGGGAAGGTCTCAGTTTTTAAGTTTCATTACAAGCTGTTCACACATTGGCAATACAAAAATTTTAAATATATTTGGAAACATGGTAAAACTATTTGAACTACAAAACTAATGCGTTTATGATTATGATAATTAAAATAATGTGATGTGTAAATACCAGTTTGCAATATCAAGCAGCATAACAGACTGTGTTTGTACAGGTAAAACTGGATACTGGAAGCCTCATGCATTCAAGCCAGAAATGACCACGCCACTCTTATGTTAATAATAAGGTGGATAATGGTTACATAGTTTTCCATTTTCCAATTATTGCCCTTTTGTAATCATGAGTAGGAAAGGAAGCAGCTACTTCAAGATAATGTACTTCAAGCAATTGCCTGTCAAGTAAATGCATCTAGCATTAAAAAAAAAAAAATTCATCTGTTTGAATATTTTTTGTTGGTAGTGGTGTTGGGATTAAATGCATAGTATAAAATGAACTCTAGATCGGATGGGATGCCAGAAAGTTGTTTTATATTCAGATGGAATGGTGTGACATTTGTTGATTGGCATTATTCACAGACGATGGAATCCCGGGCAGCCGGATGACTGGAAACTGGGAGAGGAAAGAGAGGACTGTGGGGTGATTACACGTACTGGAAAACTAAATGACGGCCACTGTTACAAAAAATTCAGATTCATTTGCAGACAGCAATTCTGAAACTGAAAATAGCTGTGGTGTAGTGCCATCTAAATGACAAATGAAAAGGATCCAGTCACTAACATGAAAACATTTAACACTATATATAACACTGATTTGTAGGGGTGTGACGAGATCTCGTGCCACGAGATGTCGCGAGATTGTGACAAGATTTCTAGTCGAGGTGAAAAGCTGTCTCTCGATATTGCAATGACGGAGTGTGAAATTAGGATAGAATATGCCACCGCTACGTTTATATTACGCCTCAACTGTCATTTTGCTTTTTATAGAAATTTTAATTTAGTCAGATAATGGTTGTTTCAATCCCATCCATTTCATCCAACACAAGCTGTAGAGTTGTACGTAGTGCAGCAACAATCAGAGTTCTTGATCATGTGAAATCATACAAGAGAGAAGCCAGTCAGTTGAGTTTGTGGCAAAACCTTTTACAGTGCTTGTATATTGTTGTCTTTTACTTTATATGACAATTCATATTCAGAAAGTAGAAATGAAATGACATTCATTACAAGATGATTAGTTAAAACATTTCAAATGCAGCTGCAGATTATTTTTCTAATCCTAAATTTCATCATTGAGGATTTCTTAAAAATTTCGACTCGTTCTCAGGAACTCAGTCTTGTGTCTCGTCTCGTGAGCTGTCTCTTCACACCCCTACTGATTTGACAATAAATAGTTTAATTTCTTTTTCTGTCTTAATCATCACTTAAGATAAATCAGCATTTTTACTTTTTCTACAAAATGTGATGTATGTGGCATTAGAAGAGCATCAGATGTTAGTTATGCTTCTATTTTACTTACAAATGTTTCTGCTGTTTCTTCATGGTTGACCTTTATTAAGCAATACATGGCTGATCATTAATAAAATCAGTAATCAGTAACAGACTGGTTGATTGCTTATTAAAATATTGTATTACTTTGCTTCTGTTCCAATAAATTAATAAACTGTTCTCTAAAAAAAAAAAAGATTTTGTCCTATTTTTGCTGAGTGGTTTGCTTTTGTAGCTCTATATAGCTTTTTGAATCTCTATTTACTATCATTCCTTGTTGTTTATATTACTAAATATAACTGACCATATATCTGATATTGTCTAATATTGCCTATCACATTAATCTGACATCGCTAGCTTTTAATCTAAATCGTTATCGCTAGCACAACACGTTAGCATTTCGCTAGCCTGTTAAATTCTCTCGCGCGCTCCTTTTTCTACGAGTCCATCAAACAACTGTGGTAAGCCGGTGTAGTGCCAAATTGTGACCCTCCGAATTATGTGACCCTAGTAGGCACTGTAGTGACGGTATGATTAGGATTGGGATTAGGAGTAGGTTGGATTAGCGCAATACAGCGCCTGCTAGGGTCACAGAATTCGTCACAACACCAGAATCAGTTAACAAACACGTTGACTGATGTCATCTTCTCCTGTTATTGTCACTTGCACTGCCTGCCATGTTTAGCGTAGCCTTCTCTGTCAACGGTGAGGGTTTCACATGTCATAAATGCAGGGAAATAGACAGGCTAAAGAGGTGTGTGAACTTGCAAATATGATGTCAGACACTGTAATATGCTCTGGCCCCCTCCCTGTTCGCCGGAGTGATGAGATACTTAGCAGACTGTTATCACTCAATGGCTGGCAGTCTAAAAGGTGTCCGCAGATTAATATAGGGTTCATAGACAATTGGAAATTTTTTTGGGGAAGACCTGACCTGTTGAAAAGAGTTGGTATTCATCTCTCCTGGGGTGGTGCCGCTCTTCTCTCTAGTACTCACTTAATATTCAACAATATTATTGATCTGCCTGCCTTGACACCATTGTATGAGAACTGAACTGAGCTGGACTATGACATCACTGTTTTCTCCAGAACTGCTTTATAGAAAAATGAACTAAGGTAATAACTTTTTTTTTAACAATGGAAATAAATCAACACTGAACTTACTTAAGCTAGACAATGACATTATTTTCTTCTAGAGCTGCTGTTCAGCCAAAACAAACTTTGTTGCATTATTTTCCTGATATCACTGTAAAGCTGCTTTGAAACTGTATTGTCTGTATTGTAAAAACCGATAAATAAAGGTGACTCGACTTGACTAGTAATTTGGCACATAATCTTTAGAAAAAGTTTGAGAGTTTTTTGACTAACTGGGGCCCAGGTCAGGAAGCAGACAGACTGGCTAAACCAACCGTCTGCTAGCTGTCTCACAAGAAGTCAGATAAATCCCAACACATAGAGACACTTTCACCTAGACAATGACAATGACATTATTTTCTTCTAGAGCTGCTGTTCAGCCAAAACAAACTTTGTTGCATTATTTTCCTGATATCACTGTAAAGCTGCTTTGAAACTGTATTGTCTGTATTGTAAAAACCGATAAATAAAGGTGACTCGACTTGACTAGTAATTTGGCACATAATCTTTAGAAAAAGTTTGAGAGTTTTTTGACTAACTGGGGCCCAGGTCAGGAAGCAGACAGACTGGCTAAACCAACCGTCTGCTAGCTGTCTCACAAGAAGTCAGATAAATCCCAACACATAGAGACACTTTCACCTAGATATCATCACATAGAGACTGTGACTGTTCCCCGAATTAGTAAATACAAAAAACTAAACCTATTTAAGGATAAAAATTTAATTAATTTTTAACAAATAAAAAACAGATATAATAAGAATTAACAAATGATAAAGCTTGGGTTGCTGAATATTAGAGCCCTTTCTTCAGAAGCACTTGTAAATGATATGATCACAGATTATAACCTAGATGTGCTGTGTTTGATAGAAACCTGGCAAAAATCAGACGATTGCATTACTTAAAGAGTCCACCCCCCAAGATTACAATAGGCACGAGGCACAAGCCTCGTCTGAAAGGCAAAAAGGGAGGTGTTGCTGTAATTTATAGTAATATCTTCAGTATTACTCAGAAGTCTAGTTTCAATTATTTCGAAGTGATGGTGCTTTATCTAACACTATCTAGTGTAAGTGATAAATCCTGTTTGACATTTGTGCTGGCTACTGTATACAGGCCACCAGGGCACCATACAGTCTTTATCAATGAATTTGCTGATTTTCTTTCGGAGAAAGTACTGGCTGCAGATGAAGTCCTAATTATTGGACTACTATTTTAATATCCTTGTAGATAATGAAAAAGACACATTGGGATTGACATTTACAGACATTCTAAATTCTACTGGAGTTAGACAACACATGTCAGGACCCACTCATTGTCGTAATCATACTTTAGATCTAATATTGTCACAAGGAATCAATATTGATGCCATTGAAATTCTGCAGCAGAGCGAGGACATCTCAGATCATTATCTAGTCTTGTGTATACTACATTTAGCCAAGGCTACAAAACCAACTCCCTGTTTGAGAGAGTTGTATTCTCTCTCGGCTCCCCCGGGGCTGTCGAGGATGAGTTGTAGGATGACGATGACGTCCGTGTTTGACGTCATCGCGTCCGGCAGCAAGCGCTCCTCTGGCTGCTGTATATGCGGAGCTGCTGGTGTTTTTTGGGACACGCTTCTGGCAGGCTGCGGCTGCCGCGAGGGCGCGTTAAGAAAGGGCCCGCTCGCAGACAGCTCTATGAGCGGTTCCTTTCTGTCCATAAACGCTGCCGCTCCCATAAGCTTTCCATTCCTTCCTGATCTCCACGTCAGATCGGAGATCGGGAGGGCATGGAAAAACCCCTAGCCGTTCAGATTTGTATATGAGCCCAGACAGACGGGAGGAGGATGAAGCGAGAGTGAAATGGGTGATCGATTGTAAACACCGCTGCGTTTGTAATCGATCCCCCAGCTGCAAAAGGGCGATTTACATCTACCCTCTCCTCTTCTTCTTCCACCTCCTATATATATATATATATATATATATATATATATATATATGTACTGTTCTCCTTGCATCTACCAATGCAATTTAACAGCCAGCCAAACTCCATCCATAAAGTACAGACAAGTCAGGATTCATCTTAGTCTTTGATGTTTAATAAGATGCCGGGTACATTATGAATTAAGAGTAAAACTGCAAAAAACAGCAAATAAACAACAATCAGAAAAATTAACCAATGACTAAAGAGCATTCATGTAAGTAGTTCTGAAAATACCCCAAATGAAATCAATGTCATCAATTTACTTAAATGGGATTATCAGATGACCAAGAAATTGGCAACAAATACAAATATTGACTCATATAGAGAAATTATCTTATCAAGGTAGATTAACAGGTTGAGTGCTATGTCAAACAAAGGCTAGGCTAATAGCTAAAGGCTATCATCACAAAAAATGACATTAAATCAAAGCTCTGAATAAACTTATCACAAATATATGAAAATATGTATCATCAAGTAGTATGTAAAGAAGAATTAACTTACAGATGATGCTTTTACAAACGCAAAACAAAGGATGGCATCCGAAGATTGAGGAGCTGACCGCATGAAAAATGTGATCACTTATTTTTCTAGAGAACTGCCACTGGAGGGCACCAAAACTACACAACTATACATACTATACAAGTGACAAGTAAACTTGGAGCAGAACAATATATATATATATATATATATATATGTGTGTGTGTGTGTGTGTGTGTGTGTATGTTTTTATATATGCATGTATATATATTTTATAGAACATATATCATGCTCAGATGCTTCTTATGGTCAGACTGATGGCTGGGCCCATAGTGATTATTTTTCAGTCGGCCCGCTTTTCCGGTTTGATAATGAGAAGATCTTTTAGGCTTAAAAGAACCCTAGATTCTATCCTTTCATGTAGAGAAAAAGGAGTATGAGGAATCTTCGGTCTTTGAGCCGCAGGAAGGTAAGCTGGGTCTATATTTTATGTTTTAAAATGGGACCTTGTTTTTCCTGTATAGATTTTCTGAGCATGTAGTTACTCAGGAGGCTGGTCCGTCTCGAGCTAAGGCTCAGGGACCGGGCCAGAGGTCCAGTATAGCCGCTCGGGCGCCTCTTCCTTTTCGGAGCAAGGTGCAGAGACGGCTGGACTTGACGAGGAAGAAGCAGGTTTTAAAGGAGGTGATCGATCACATACACCAGTAGCGTTGGTAATCGATTCCCTCTCATTGCGAGGGCGACTTTACATCTGCCCTCGCCCCTTCTTCTTCCGCCTCCTGGGTTTTTGGTTTCATACTCAGGTGCTTCTTTAACAGTCAGGCTGATGGCTGGGCCTTTGATAATATTTTTCTAAAGGCCCGCCTTCTGGCTTGATAGTGTAAGAGGCTCTTTTAGGCTTTAAAGAACCCTAGATTCCATCCCTCCTTGTTAAAGAAAATGGAAGGAGGAGTCTTTGGTCTTCGAGCCGCAGGAAAGTGAGCTGAGCCTATATTTATATTTCTAAATATGTTGACCTTGTGTTCCTGTATAGTTTTCCTGAGTATGTGATCAGAAAAAGTAAGGGGTTTTTGGGCAAACTGAAGTTTGATAGGATGGCTAGAACGATATATTGTGCAGGCCATGAAATGGCCGCCTCTTAGTCACCTGTTGTTAGAGTAACTTCTCATCTGCTGTTTGCTAGAGTAGTTTGAGTTAGCACTCATCACTTCAGTTAGTATCTATGTTTAGGTCGGCCTTAATCGGCCGCCTGACATTGTTTGCTTGTGAGCTTTGCTTTCTTTCTCTTATCCATGAGATTTGGAGGTGAAGCCCAGGCTTTACTAGGTGTGTGGCCCTGTAGGCCTGCAGCTTAGCGGCCAGGCTTGAGCTAGGTTAGGTGTGTTTGTTAACTACCCTATGTATGACTATCCCTTGTCAGGTTGTATAGTTCCTAGTTCTGGCCTCCTCCTGAGGGAGTTGTTAGGCCATATGCCCATTTCCCCTTGTTCATGTAGGTGCAATTGGTTGAGTTTAACAGCTAAGGTTGTAGACTTAGGTTATTAGCCTCCCTGGTGCTGTTTTTCTCAGGTGGTAGGCCCTTATCTTTGCGTAGATAAGTTTATGCAGTGTATGCTAGGCCCCACTATCTAGAACTTGATTCATGCTATGAATTTGTCTTTTAACATTCAAGTTTGAGTTGACGGTGCTAGCTTTTTAGCCTCCGTCCTCTAGGGCTCAGCACAGATTTAGTCTGTTGTTTAGCCTCTTTCTATTTGCAGCTTGTGTTTATAGGCGCTGTTGGTGTATGGTCATGAGTTTTGCTCACGTATGTTAGCACTGCCACAGGCTTATGCTCGTGTCTGTTTGAGGTTGTAGGCCTTGTAGGCCTTCCTTAGACCATGTTAGCATTTCATTGTATCCTGTAATTATGTGAGTTATGGTACATTGCCTGTTGGAATGTGTAGACTTAGCTCAGGTTGTGTTATGCTAGTTACCCACAACTGTTTGTTGGGTCTAGAGCTGGTCCCCTTTGAGCTTGGTTCCCTTTAAGACTACTAGCTGACGCTACGTGTTGCTAAAAGTAGTAGGCCCCGCCAGGCCTTCTTTTTCAGTTTACATGTTAGCACAGTTTGTTGGTCTTGTATGACTTGTACTGCCATTGGCTACGCCACCTCTGTAAGAGTAGGCCCTAGGTCAGGCCTCTCGTAGAGTGCTGTGGCGGAGTGTGTACTCCTCTTGTTTAGAGTTAAGGTGGTTTCACCGAGTACTTGGCCTACTGGCTGGTTCGGTCATAAAACTACCACTGGCTGATGCTATGTGCTATTGGAGTTGAAGGCCTCACCAGGCCTCCTTTCAGGTTGGATGTTGGCACAGTTTTGTGTTGGTTTTTTATATGACTCATCTCCGTGGATGGGTCGTGATTGACACGTGACCCTTTACTGCCATCGGCCACGCCCACCTCTGTTAAGATTAGGCACTAGATGAGGCCTCTCGTAGAGTACTGTGGCAGAGTTTGTACTCCTCTTGTTTAAGAGTTAAGGTGGTTTTACTGAGTACCTGGCCTGCTGGCTGTTCCGGTCATGAAGCTATCACTGGCTGTTGCCATGTGCTTTTGGAGTTGTAGGCCTCACCAAGGCCTCCTTTCAGATTGCATGTTGGCACAGTTTTGTGTTGGTTTTTATATGACTCATCACCATGGATGAGTCGTGATTGCCACTAGCTGACGCCACGTGTTTACAAGTCGTAGGCCTTATAGGCCTCCTGTGTATCATGTTGGAGTTTGGTTGTGTACTCCTCTCACTTTGAGAGTAAAAGGTGCTTTTACTGAGTACATTTCTGAGTGGCTTGCCTCTCAGGGTGAGTTCCTGTGTTAAACCGCTCTGTTGTTCGTTTTTTTATGCATTTGCTTCCTTGAGTATGGTCTCTCCTTTAGCTCTAGTTGAGCTAAGTAGTTACCTCGTTAGTAACTTGGTTCTATTTTTGCTCCTAGAACTTTAGTGGCCACTAGCTGGCACCGCGTGTGACAGGTAGGCCCTTTGGGCCTCCTTTGGGAACATGCTGCCGTATGTTGTGATATACTAGAGGAAAGAATATGCTGGCTGGCCAGGGCCCCCAGGTGACTTATTAACCTCCTTGGTAGTTCGCTTATTTGTTCCGCCTGGAGCTTGAAAACACTGCCACGGGCTGATGCCACGTGTCCGACTGAGGTTATAGGCCCCGTTCGGGGCCTTCCTTAGCGCATGATGGCATATGTTGTACTCCTTTTGCTTAAAGAGTAAAAGGTTCTTTTACCGAGTGCACTGCTTGTTGGATTGTGTTGGATGGACTGTTATGTGGGCACTCACAGTCTTATCTGCTGTTACTGAAGTTATCTGGTTTTTCTTGCTCCCAGCAAGTTAGACGTTCAGGTGTGCGGCCTTGTCAGGCTGCTCTTGGACTTCCACTATGTGACTAGTATACTGGTGTGATATCTAATTCTATATGCAGAACTTTAGTCATGTTGCAAGCCCCTTTTCGGCCTCCATGATTATGTGCCTACAGTATGGTCTATCTGTTGAGCTTCGTATTCCCCTTTAGAGTTGTTTGTGTAATAGTGCTTAGCTCCATAAGCTGATCGTTGGTTGAAGGCTTCCATGAGGCCTCCCGTTGAGGATCAGCCCCAGGCTGGTTTGTGCTCCCCTGTATCAGGGTTCCCTAGCGCACAGCCTTCTCAGTGCAAATAATCAGGCTCTGAGTAGATCCTAGGATGAGCGGATTATACTCCCCTCAATACGAGGGTTTATAGCACTCAGATGAGTTCTGCTCTCCAGGATGCCCGTCTCTACGTGTGGGTTTGAGTTGCTTACTGCCCCTCTCGCAGTCGCTCTTACTTGCTCTCTTCTCTGAAGAATGCGTTATTGAGGTTCTGTATTCAGACAGGGTTGGCCAAGACTAAGTTTGTCCTTCATCAGACCAGGTCGGCCTCCCTGGTGGCATTGGGAGGTGACTTCGTTCCCCTGTAGTGACTGGCCGGGGCTCCTTTCGGTTCCCTGGCCCCATTCCCTTTAAGGGACCACTTTTCCTCTGAAAATTTGGTCCCAGAAGCCTTGAGTAGCCTTGGTAGGCTTTCTACGGAAGGCCTCTTTGAGGCTCAGCTTGGGCTGTTGGCCGTAGGGAATCACTGACAGCCTTGTGTGACCCGAGGGTGAGTTGCTGGCGTTTCCTTCGAAACTGCTTGACATTTGTCTCAGCCATATTTTTTGGCATGCACTCTCGAAAACACTTTCTTTATCAAAGGACTAAAAAAATTATCTGTAATACCATACTGTAGCCACTAGATGTCTGTATAGCCCTTTACATATACACTGTGTTCCAAATTATTACGCAAGAGACATATCAGTAGGACTTCAGTACAATAAACATTCAGATTTTAGTTTTTCTAAGAAAGTGTTTATTTGTTTATTTATCCATGTCTTTTTAGATAACTGGTATCAATCTCAGACAAAATAGTTTGCCAGGTATTTGGGTAAATGGAAACCCTACTTAAAGATGTTATTCCACATTTTTAAGCAAGTCACAGCGAGACCACCTCTTCAAGGAGGTCTCGGTACGCTTGTTTAGTACATTTTTGGTGTGCACCCGAGTGCGATTGCTCCATTCACACCTGCCCAAACAAACCGCACCAAGGAGGACAACAAACTCTAGCGTGATTCAACCAAACTACATTAGGCAGGTGTGAAAGCACCCTTTATTAGGTACACCTTGCTACATTTACATTTACATTTATTCATTTGGCAGACGCTTTTATCCAAAGCGACTTACAAGTGAGGAATACAGTAAGCGAGTCATCATGACGAGGCAAATAGGGACAAGAAGTGCTCACAATACAAGTTTTAGGCAGTGCTCAGAGTATCATAGGCTACAATAGAGAGAGATTAAAGGAAGTGAAGGAAGCAAAGAAAGGTAGGATAGAAAGGTATAGAATTTTTTTTTTTTTTTTTTAGGATGAGGATAAGTGCTCACGAAAGAGATGAGTTTTCAGCTGTCTTTTGAATATTGCCAGGGATTCTGCATTGCGGATGAAGGCAGGAAGTTCATTCCACCAGCGAGGGACAGTGAACGAGAATGTCCTGGAGAGTGATTTCGTGCCTCTCTGTGATGGTACCACAAGCCTTCGCTCCTTTAGTGAGCGTAGGCTTCTGGTCGGAGTGTAGACTCGTAAGAGTGAGTGGAAGTAGGAGGGTGCTGAGCCTGTGGTAGATCTGTAAGCAAGCGTCAACGCCTTGAATTTGATGCGAGCAGCAAGTGGTAGCCAGTGCAGAGAGATGAAGAGAGGCGTGACCTGGGCTCTTTTGGGCTTGTTAAAGATGAGACGTGCTGCAGCGTTCTGAATCATTTGAAGAGGCTTGATTGTGCATGATGGCAGTCCAGCCCGAAGAGCATTGCAGTAATCAAGCCTAGAAATGACCAGGGCCTGGACAAGGAGTTGTGTTGCATGTTCTGCTAGAAAGGGCCTGATTTTCCTGATGTTGTATAGTGCAAATCTGCATGACCGAGCTGTCTTTGCAATGTGGTCTTTGAAGGTCAGTTGGTCATCAAGGATTACTCCAAGATTTCTGGCCGAATTTGATGGGGTAATTGAGGATGTACCTAGCTGGATGCTGAAATCATGATTTAGAGTCGAATTGGCAGGGAAGACGAGAAGCTCAGTCTTAGCCAGGTTGAGCTGCAGATGATGTTCTTTCATCCATGCCGAGATGTCCGCCAGACAGCTTGAGATTCGTATAGGTACTGTGGGATCATCTGGTTGGAATGAAAGGAAGAGTTGTGTGTCATCAGCATAGCAATGGTAGGAGAAACCATGTGCCTGTATGATGGGACCAAGTGATGTAGTGTAAATGGAGAAGAGGAGGGGTCCAAGAACTGAACCCTGAGGAACCCCCGTGGTCAGTTGATGAGCTTCGGATACCTCCCCTCTCCAGGCAACCCTGAAAGACCTTCCTGTGAGATAGGATTCAAACCAGTGAAGTGGAGTACCTGTGATGCCCAGTGATGAGAGGGTGGACAGGAGGATCTGATGATTCACCGTGTCAAAGGCAGCAGATAGATCGAGCAGAATGAGAACTGATGATTTGGAATCAGCCTTTGCAATCCGCAAGGATTCAGTGACCGCCAGTAGTGCAGTCTCGGTTGAGTGGCCACTCTTGAAACCAGATTGATTGGCATCCAATTGATTGCTCTGTGAGAGGAAAGATGACACCTGGTTGAAAACAACTCGTTCAAGTGTTTTTGCTATGAATGGTAGGAGAGAAACAGGTCTGTAGCTGTCTACAAGTGACGTGTTTAATGTGGGTTTTTTAAGCAGTGGGGTTACCCAAGCCTGCTTGAATGTGTTAGGGAAAGCGCCAGTGTGGAGAGATGTGTTGATAATGTGTGTAAGTGCTGGTGCAATTGTAGGAGCGATGGCTTGTAGAAGGTGTGAGGGGATGGGATCAAGAGGGCAGGTGGTGGGATGGCTGGAGAGAAGGAGTTTGGATACTTCTGTAGTACTACTTGCTGTAGTAATACTTCTGTAGTACTACTTGCTAGTACTAGTACTGTGTTGGACCCCGTTTTGCCTTCGGAACTGCCTTAATTCCTTGTGGCACAGATTCAACAAGGTGCTGGAAACATTCCTCAGAGCTCTTGGTCCATATTGTCATGATAGCATCACACAGTTGCTGCAGATTTTGTCGGCTGCACATCCATGATGCAAATCTCCCGTTCCAGCTCATCCCAAATCTGCTCTATTGGATTGAGATCTGATGACTGTGGAGGACATTTGAGTCTAGTGAACTCATTGTCATGTCCAAGAAACCAGTTTGAGATGATTTGAGCTTTGTGACATGGTGCATTATCCTGCTGGAAGAAGCCATCAAAAGATGGTCCACTGTGGTTATAAAGGGATGGACATGGTCAGCAACAATACTCGGGTAGGCTGTGGCGTTTTAACGATGCTCAGTTGGTACTAAGAGGCCAAAGTGTGCCAAGAAAATATTCCTCACACCATCACACCACCAGCAGCCTGAACCGCTGATACAAGGCAAGATGGATCCATGCTTTCATGTTGTTTACGCCGAATTCTGACCCTACCATCTGAATGTTGCAGCAGAAATTGAGACTCATCAGACCAGGCAATGTTTTTCCAATCTTCTATTGTCCATTTTGGTGAGTCCGTGTGAATTGTAGCCTCAGCTGACAGGAGTGGGGTCTTCTGCTGCTATAGATCATCTGCTTCAAGGTTGGACGTGTGGTGCGTTCAGAGATGCTCTTTAGATCTTGGTTGTAACGAGTGTTGGTTTGAGTTACTGTTTCCTTTCTATCAGCTGGAAGCAGTCTGGTCATTCTCCTCTGACATCTGGCATCAACAAGGCATTTTCACCACAGAACTGCCGCTCACTTGATATGTTCTCTTTTTTTGACCATTCTCTGTAAACCCTAGAGATGGTTGTGTGTAAAAATCCCAGTAGATCAGCAGTTTCTGAAATACTCAGAAAAGCCTGTCTGGCACCAACAACTATGCAATGTTCAAAGTCACTTAAATCACCTTTCATCTCCATTCTGATGTCTTGACCATTGACTTGCTATATATATATATATATATATATATATATATATATAAAATTCTGATTTTGATAAAGATATTTTGGTGCATAATCTTGACTGAGCTTATTTATCTATAATTGTTTTTGTTTTTTTTCTCCATTTTTCTGAAGATCCCTGCTCAGAACCCCATTCTGAAAAACATCACTGAGTACCTTATAGAGGAAGTGAGTGCAGAGGAGGACAAGAGCTTTTAGGAGGTGCAGAAAGAGCCGAATCTGAGGACGGATCCAAAGTGGGAAATCCCACCGAGATTACTGTGGAGAGAGATGAAAAATTTGTCAAGGTCTGAAAGAGATTTTAACAAGTGTGATATGCAAGAACATGTCCAGCACATATTTCATCCTAAAAATAAAAGAAATAAGAAAATTAAGCCTATTTTTAGGACCATTCAAAGTTTTTTAATCATTCTCATTGTCATAAGGGGAATTCTTGTGCTAAATGAAAGTGAAAGTGACGTGACATCAGCAGTGAACACACACCATGAACACACACCTGGAGCAGTGGACAGCCATTTTTGCTGCGGCACCCGGGGAATAATTGGGGGTTAAGTGCCTTACTCAAGGGCACCTAAGTTGTGGGTAATGAGAGTGGAAGAGAATTGTCAATTGTAATAAATCTATGACAATAAATTGTCATGGATGGAATAACGCAAAAAAACCTTTGACCCATAAAATAGGTTTCATTTCCATTGTTTCACCTTAGGCCACTTGTTTCAATATATGTTTTATGTGTTTGATTCTGTCAGTGAAATTGGATGAGATGAATTTTAAATCAGACTTTCTGGTCTTTATCTCAGTTTGTTGCATTCAGTTTTTTGGTCCACTAACAAATTAAGTTTGTACTTCCTCAGGAGTGTAATATGTTTTGGTTTTCTCCCAGGTGTTGGATCGTCTCCTCTTCTATCTGTGTATCGTACACTCTATTGACTATTACAACACCAGTGAGTACCCAAGTGAGGATGAGATGCCAAACCGCTGTGGCATTATCCATGTGCGAGGGCCCATTCCCCCTAACCGCATCGCTCACAGAGAAGGTAAGCACTGCTTTCACTGCTAAGAAATGACTGTACTTCTTGAAGTGTGTAATTTATCTAGCTGGGCAACTTCTGACTCAACCAATAGCCAAAAGTTTAGGACACGACTAGTTTTGGTTTAATGCAACAAATTGCAAAGAAATGTAACTGAGAATCACTGATTCTGTTTGATTTTAAAAACATGCTCCTTTGTTCATGTAGTAGTTCATCTGGTAAGCCTTGGGGAGGATGTTTTGTTTTTACAAAATCAATAAAAAAAGTTGAATACAGAAGGCAGTCTGGCAGAAGCTAGATATTTTACTTCATAACTTGTTAAATATGGATATTTTTTTTCACAAACGCATCGCTTCGCTTCAGGAGGCCTTTATTAACCCTCCAGAGCCACGTGGAATATGTTTATGATGGATGTGGATGGAGACACTTTCTTAAACTCATACTCGTTTGGTAGCGCATAACTGCCGTTATAAAGCTCGGATGCGTCAGAATATTTATTAATATTTCTCCGATTGTCTTCATCAGAAACAAGAAAGTCATATACACCTAGGGTGGCTTGAGGGTGAGTAAAGCTTGGGCTAATTTTAATTTGAAAGTGAACTAATCCTTTAAGGTAAGACTGAGTGGATGATTTCTTGTGAGTGGAGTTTGCTCCATGTAAACAGTTCCTTTCTGATTCACACATTTGTATTGCGGGTATTATGAAAGTTCCCCCATTTTACATATGAATTACTCGCTTCCCCAATTCAGTATTTTTTTTTACATGTTTGAAAGTCCAAGCTCAGCACAACTGCAGTTTGTTCACTCAGCTAAATAATTTTAGTCTTTCACTAGAAGTACTATTTTAAATCTTAAAAAGGAAAATTCCCTACAGCCTTCAGAAAAAATTAAGCCGTTTACAGAGTCAAACATGTAAAAAGTCACCTTTTATATAGCGCTTTTTAAAATGCAGACTGTTTTAAAGCAGCTTTACAATGATAGCATTTTGGCTGTACAGCAGCTCTTGAGAAAACAGTGATGTCATCATCCAGCTTAGTTCATTTCATTTACATTTACATTTTATTCATTTGGCAGACACTTTTATCCAAAGCGATTTACAAGTGAGGAATACAATAAGCGAGTCGTCATGACGAAGCAAACAGGGACAAGAAGTGCTCACAATACAAGTTTTAGGCAGTGCTCAGAGTATCATAAGCTACAATAGAGAGGGATTAAAGGAAGTGAAGGGATAGGTATAGGAATTTTTTTTTTTTTTTTTTTTAGGATGAAGATAAGTGCTCACGAAAGAGATGAGTTTTCAGCTGTCTTTTGAATATTGCCAGGGATTCTGCATTGCGGATGAAGGCAGGAAGATCATTCCACCAGCAAGGGACAGTGAACGAGAATGTCCTGGAGAGTGATTTCGTGCCTCTCTGTGATGGTACCACGAGCCTTCGCTCCTTTAATGAGCATAGGCTTCTGGTCGCCGTGTAGACTCGTAAGAGTGAGTGGAAGTAGGAGGGTGCTGAGCCCGTGGTAGATCTGTAAGCAAGCGTCAACGCCTTGAATTTGATGCGAGCAGCAAGTGGTAGCCAGTGCAGAGAGATGAAGAGAGGCGTGACGTGGGCTCTTTTGGGCTCGTTAAAGACAAGACGTGCTGCAGCGTTCTGAATCATTTGAAGAGGCTTGATTGTGCATGATGGCAGTCCAGCCCGAAGAGCATTGCAGTAATCAAGCCTAGAAATGACCAGGGCCTGGACAAGGAGTTGTGTTGCATGTTCTGTTAGAAAGGTCCTGATTTTCCTGATGTTGTATAGTGCAAATCTGCATGACCGAGCTGTCTTTGCAATGTGGTCTTTGAAGGTCAGTTGGTCATCAAGGATTACTCCAAGATTTCTGGCCGAATTTGATGGGGTAATTGAGGATGTACCTAGCTGGATGCTGAAATCATAATTGTCGAATTGGCAGGGAAGACGAGAAGCTCAGTCTTAGCCAGGTTGAGCTGCAGATGATGTTCTTTCATCCATGCCGAGATGTCCGCCAGACAGCTTGAGATTCGTGTAGCTACCGTGGGATCATCTGGTTGGAATGAAAGGAAGAGTTGTGTGTCATCAGCATAGCAATGGTAGGAGAAACCATGTGCCTGTATGATGGGACCAAGTGATGTAGTGTAAATGGAGAAGAGGAGGGGTCCAAGAACTGAACCCTGAGGAACCCCTGTGGTCAGCTGATGAGCTTTGGATACCTCCCCTCTCCAGGCAACCCTGAAAGACCTTCCTGTGAGATAGGATTCAAACCAGTTAAGTGGAGTATCTGTGATGCCCAGTGATGAGAGGGTGGACAGGAGGATCTGATGATTCACTGTGTCAAAGGCAGCAGATAGATCGAGCAGAATGAGAACTGATGATTTGAAATCAGCCTTTGCAATCCGCAAGGATTCAGTGACCGACAGTAGTGCAGTTTCGGTTGAGTGGCCACTCTTGAAACCAGATTGATTGACATCCAATTGATTGCTCTGTGAGAGGAAAGATGACACCTGGTTGAAAACAACTCGTTCAAGTGTTTTTGCTATGAATGGTAGAAGAGAAACAGGTCTGTAGCTGTCTACAAGTGACGTGTTTAATGTGGGTTTTTTTAAGCAGTGGGGTTACCCGAGCCTGCTTGAATGTGTTAGGGAAAGTGCCAGTGTGGAGAGATGTGTTGATAATGTGTGTAAGTGCTGGTACAAGTGTAGGAGTGATGGCTTGCAGAAGGTGTGAGGGGATGGGATCAAGAGGGCAGGTGGTGGGATGGCTGGAGAGGAGGAGTTTGGATACTTCTGTCTCTGTGAGGGGAGAGAACGAAGAGAGGTGTGTGGCTGTGTATGTGGATGGTCTGAGTTCCTGTGTGTGTGGAGCGGAGAACTGACTGCTGATGGTAGTGGTTTTGTTAGTGAAAAAATTAGCAAAATTATCAGCAGTTAGGGAGGAGGTGGGTGGTGGTGGAGGGGGACAGAGGAGAGAGTTGAATGTTTTGAAAAGTGTGCGTGTGTTTTGCAGCGCTGTTGATTTCGCATACAATGGTGTCAATGCAAGCAGATCAAAAACATTGTTGAATATTAGGTGTCCCCAACTAAGCAAGCCAGAGGCGACAGCAGCAAGGAACCCAAACTCCATCAGGTGACAGAATTGGGGGGGGAATCCTTGGGAGAAACCAGGCTCAGTCAGGGGGCCAGTTCTCCTCTGGCCAACAGTGCATGATTATGATTCTGGCAGCATTAGTGTTAAGGAACACAGACTCACAACGTAGAAATGAATATGAGAGTTTTATTGAATGACAATACTGACAGTTCTTGGTTTGCAGGTGGTTGGATTAGATCATGGAAGACTGCAGCTGAAGCACACACATAGGTGAGGTGAGTGGAGAGTCATTGGAGTCCGGAGGAGAAGATGCTGGAGACACAGGAGATTAGGTAGCCGAAGGGGACACAGAGGATCAGGAGAAATGATGGAGGGGTCACGATCCGTCCCAGTCTTGGGGTTGGATGGATCGGTGACAAAGATAAAACTGAAATAAGGGATTTTAAAGATCGGCAATTCCTCCTCCTGTCCCAGCTCACAATAACCACAACGTTTTTGAAGTCTTCTTTATTTTCTTCCAAAACCAAATATTAACAAAAGCATTTCTTCGGAAGGGGGTCTGGGCCAAAACAACAAAAGGAGAACTAACTGAGGGTTTAGAAAAATGCTAGCTTACCTGACAAAGAAAATTACAAAATAAAGTACAATAATTTACCCTAGCTCCCCAACTAAACAAAAACAGGAGAAAACAAGATTGCACAAATTAAAAGTGGCGCTCCCCCGACCTACAGCTTCAAAGATAACAAATAAAGGGTTAAAGAAACAAACGTCATATTCACAATGAGTAGAACGAAATAACGAGATGAATGAATTCTCACTGAGTTCAGTTTGGTAAGGAATCTCCGTCACACGATTAGGAGAAAGCAATTCTTACGCACTGATAACAGCATTGGTCACATAGTATCAATGTTAAAAGTAGTCTGGAGCAGGAGACAGGACAGGACACGCGTGGAGCCTCACGACGCACACAACACAGCTCAGCACCACCGTCCTCGTTTCCACCTCATTCGCCGCAGCTGGTCTCCATCAAGCAGTGCTTTCAGAGAGAGAAAGAGAAAGAGAAGACCGTGCACAACACACAACAATACATCACAGTAAATGTATACACACAAAATAATAACATCCAAGACATAACAGAGGAATAACGTCTACACAATCCAGAGATAAGTGTGTCCATATACAAATGAGACCAAACAAAGTGCTAGGGTGAAGTGTGTGCTTAAATGCTGCTGTGCTGATGAGGTGATGGAGGTCAGGTGCAGGTGATTGCTGAGTGTGAGCAGGTGAGCAACAGGAGGGATGATGGGAAATGGAGTCCAGGGAAGGTGAGATAGATGGTGACCGTGACAATTAGAAGTCAGATTGGAACATTCAAAATATTTAATCCAGTACCATCTGTTTGAAGATCAGATTCATCACGCTGGTACGGAGACGGGTTAGTTGAGGATCTGTGCCGATGGCTGTCGTGTCGATGAGGCCTTCACAGGGGATAGTTGACGCAATCTCTGCTGACTCTTCAGAGATATGTTGTGCTCGTGTTTAGGCTCAAGTCCTCCATTTGATATGGATATGGCCCAGATCCGGCTGACTACAGTAAACCTCAGCATAAAAAGAGAGACTAATATTAGCATAGATGCCATACTTCTTCTGATGTAACAAGTACATCTAGTGTTATAGGAAGTGTTCCGGGTTCCAGCTGACCTAATTTATGCAGCCTAACAATCCTTTAACGGATCTTGTTAATTCCCTCCTGAAATTTCTTCATTGGCAGCCGATTCACTTTAGAATCGAATTTAAAATCCTGCTACTTGTCTACAAATCATTAAATAATCTTGCACCTACATATCTGACAAACTTTCTCCACACCTACACTCTTGCAAGAAGTCTAAGATTGGAGGGTAAATTACTCCAAATCCCTAGAACCCGCCTAAAGACCAGAGGAGCTTTTGAAGTGGCCGGCCTCACTTTATGGAATAACCTACCTAATCACATTAGAACAGCTTCCACTTTATCTGAGTTTAAATCCTGTCTCAAAACGCATCTTTTTTCCTTGTCTTTTAATGTGTAGTTGTGTCTGTTCTTATGGTGGTTTTAATTGTAGGTTCTCTCATTCATTTAATTCTTCTTAGCTATGAGTGTAGAAAAAAAGAGAGTGCGTGAGGAAGAAAAAGATGCACGAATGACAAGTTAACAGGCTAGCGAAATGCTAACGTATTATAAATGCATAAATAAATGCATAACAATATCAGGTATATGGTGATGATTAAGTTATATTTAGCAATATAAACAACAAGGAATGATAGTAAATAGAGACAAAAAAAAAAAAAAAGCTATATAGAGCTACAGACGCAAAAAAAGGCAGACAGGTGCAATCAGTCAGCCCCCCAAAAGACCAAATAGCAAGGATGGTGGATTAAGGAACAAAATGAAAACCTAGATCCATGGAATGGGACACATGGGGATTGTTGGAAAATCAACAAGATGCATGATGTAAAGTAGACACGACATAACCATCATTATACCTGAAGAAAATGTGCATGCAAAAAAAAAAAAAAAACATTAGCATTAAATGTCCTTATGTGTGTCTGAGTAACAGAATACCTTGAATCTTCCTAGAAGGAATTCCCCAAATATCAGTTTCTCTGAATGTGGAAGTGAATTTCATTTTAAGGAACATGATTGCATAAATCATTAATATATAAGAGGTGTTGTTTTGAATTTTGAACTATAAGAAGCAAGTGACTGTTAAATTTGCTCCCATTTTATGGTCTCAGAAAATGGATCATTCTGAAGAATACATTAAAATGGAGATGGAAAGTGAACCGAAGAAATCTTTTCGGAGAGGTTTGGAAGATTTACAATATCATATTCAGTTGGTGTCTTAAAGCATTAAACTAATTTGGCTTTTACAGCTTGAGTGAAATGTGAAATGTTTCGATAAGTCCTGCAATTACATTTATTTCAATGTCTTGACAGACTTTTTAAAATTAATGTTTCAAAAGCAACATAATAACATCTCAGATTTTAACCAGTGAGCTTTAACAATTAATCATGTTCATGCAAATTATGGTTATAAATATTTTGTACTTGGGCATGTCACTTGCTCTGGCACTATTTTGCTACAGATATGAATGATATCTCAAAATGTGCGGACAAAGGCAAAAAGAATTAAAACATGGCATTGCAAAATTAAATTATTACATTTTGACGTTGACATGATATTAAGCATAGAAATTAATCAAGGATTTTGTCTGTTTTCTGCAGGTAGCAGTCAAACTGGTATCCTTGTGCTTCTAGGAACAGTCTGCATTATTATTTTCATGATCATGACTTTTGTCATCTGTGAGTGGATAAAACGAAATACTGTCTTTAGTGTACTGCTACTAGAATACTTTAATTTTGCAGTGGTATGACTGCGACTGCTTTGTGTTTTTAGTGTGATAAATAATGTGAACATGAACTTTTTGTTCAAGATCAAATTTGACTAAACTGCTAATTGTGATATGAACTGAGCTGCTTTGCTCTTATCTCTGAACTGAGCTTTAATAAACAATTTATAATTTAGCATATGAATATTAAAAATATTTGCAGAGAATCTGGAAAAGTGGCAGTTTGTTTGCTTGTCTGTTTATTTCGGTTCAAAGATTCGAAGCAAGAAAGAAAGTTCTCAATGCTGGAAAGTTGGATGAACAACCATACTTCTGATCAAACCTCTGTCAAATCCGATTTTCAGATCACAGGTGGGAACTTCATCATCATCAGCATCATCATCACAGATCAGTTTTGGTAAAATGGACTTCTAATTAATGACTTTTTTCCCCTTTTGGACAGGCAGTCACTTAGAAAAGAAGATTTCTGAGCTGCAGAATTTGGTGTCCAACTTGAGTTCATATTTGAACATGTCTGGATCAAGTAACACAATGACTAATGGTTAGTGTCTTGACTCTGCCTTAACTCCTGATGTTTTATTTTGATTTGTTAGTGATCCCAAGGCCATTTATGGATAATTTAAGTGGCCATTTAAGTATCATGATGATAATTCATGATTTTTTTTCTAATGTTTTTTAGAACAAAGTTTAAACATAAATGTCCTTCATGAAAAATATTACATTACTAGTGTCTGTTTGGGGTAAAATCTTTAATGCAATTAATTTTTGCATGATTTAGGTTTCTCAGCAGAGCATGATTGTTAACCATCTCTTCTCTTTGACACTGTAAAGAGTATAAGATTTGATATGTGCATAAAAAGCATTGATTATTTACTTATTATTTGTCCATCTCACTCTCCAAAAGAAGTGCATGGAAATAAGTTGTCTAATATTGAGACCTTGATGGCCGATCTTGGCTCATCACTGAGTTCACTCGCATCTGAACAAGAGGAAAAACTACAAAAGTTGGGTGAGCGCTGGACGTACTTTCAGCTAAAGAATTCTCAAATTTAAGACAACATATCAAGGGTTTGAAGCTGTATATTTCTATTTCTTTCCCCTGCAGAGCACCAACAGGATCTATCACACAGTGAAATAAAGAATGCGATGGACAGTTTGAGTTTTGCAGTATCAGCCCTTAGGTCTCATCTATCAGTGGGCAGTTTTATGTCAGCTCATGCTTATTCACATACACAACAAATCTTGGGTAAGACGGCAACCTAAAATTGTATTAACTAAAAAAAAAAAACTAAAAAAAACACAAATATTCTTTTAAATATACTGTAAATGTTATTAGATATTTCATTTTAGAAATTCTAAAAACTGTATTCATCAAATATCATGTTCTTCAGAATTGTGTTATATGATAAGATAATCAGGCTGATATATTGTTTGTTTGGCTTTTGTCTCTGGATAAAGATGACATGTCAAGCTCACTGATGGGCATGAAGAGTTCAATGGAGGGACTGAGATCATTATTTCAATCTGTGTCTTATAAACTATCATTAACCAGTGAGTAAACTCTAAATTCAAGGTGCAATATTGTATATGTAGTTCATGTTTTGAAACTGTTATTTTAAATAACTACTGTTATTTTAATGGCAAAAAGCTTTAAATCCGTAATGGTGCACCAGACAGTACAATGATGAACGTAAAAATAAATGAGAATCACTGTGAAAAATTAATATACAACAATCACAGACACAAGACATTCTGAACAGGATTAAATAACTTTAATCTGCATGAGATGAAATGATGAACAGTATGTGATTTGCGGTGTAATTTTTAGTGAGGTTGGGTGAGGAAAAACTTGTTTGACTTTGATGGCATTAAAGGATTAGTTCACTTCAGAATTCAAATTTCCTGATTTTTCCTGATTTACTCACCCCATGTCATCCAAGATGTTTGTCTTTCTTTCGAAAAGTCGAAAAGAAATTAAAATTTTTGAGGATTTTTCTCCATATAGTGGACTTCAACAGCAACCAACGGGTTAAAGGCTTTCCTGTAGCTCAGTGGTTAGAGCATGGCACTAGCAATGCCAAGGTCGTGGGTTCGATTCCCAGGGATTGCACATACTCAGATACAAATGTATAGTATAATGCAATGTAAGTCGCTTTGGATAAAAGCGTCTGCCAAATGCATCAATGTAAATGTAAAGGTCCAAATATCAGTTTCAGTGCAGCTTCAAAGAGCTCTACACGATCCTAGACGAGGAATAAGAGTCTTATCTAGAGAAACGATCAGCCATTTTCTAAAATAAAAATAAAAATGATATACTTTTTAGTCACAAATGCTTGTCTTGCACTGCTCTGCGATGCTCCACGCATTACGTAATCATGTTGGAAAGGTCACGTGTGACGTAGGCAGAAGTACCGATCCAGTGTTTACAAAGCGAACGTGCAAAGACTAAGACAAATGCCCTTTACAGAAAAGGTAAAACAACGATGTCGGACGATTTTGAAGTATTTTTCACCCTACCGCGGTACTTCCGTCTACATCACGCATGACCTTTCCAACGTGATTATGTAAAGCGTGGTGCATCGCAGTGCTAGTGCAAGATGAGCATTTGTGGTTCAAAATTATATAAATTTTTATTTTTTTTAGAAAATGACCAATGGTTTCTCTAGATAAGACTCATCTGGGATCATGTAGAGCTCTTTGAAGCTGCACTGAAACTGACATTTGGACCTTCAACCCGTTGAACCCCAGTGAAGTCCACTATATGGAGAAAAATCCTGGAATGTTTTCCTCAAAAACCTTCATTTCTTTTCGACTGAAGAAAGAAAGACAAACATCTTGGATGACATGGGGGTGAGTAAATTATCAGGAAATTTGAATTCTGAAGTGAACTAATCCTTTCAAATCTTACAATATCAGTACAGCAAAATGTTAATTAACTAAACCTCATCACAGAGAAAACTAGTCCTGGGTTTGGTGGAGTAAATGACAGAATTTTCATGTTTGAGGGATTTTTATTTTTTGGTGGGAACTTAAGCATTAATTTAGTCTTGTCCTCTTACATAGACTTGCTTACACCAGGCTGTATTGAATCTGATTGGATCCCATTCAGCAACAGCTGTTACCTGTTCTCTAGTGATTCAATGAACTGGACCCAAGCAAAAGATTACTGCGAAAAGCAGGGTGCATTACTCTTAAAAATAGAAGACTCTGAGAAGGAGTGGGTGAGTTACAGACACACACATACAATTTTCTTTAACCCTTTCAGGTGTTGTGGTCACTGTGATAAACCACTCGTTTCTTTATTACCTCTCATTTTGCTTTATAATTTAAAGCAGGAATGTTTCAGTTTTTTAGGGTGTTTTAAGTAGCTGACAGGAGGTAATGTTTTGGCTGTAAGTGTTATTGAAGGAAACTGGTTTGCTACAAATTGCTAATTTATTTAAAGTCCCCCTGTAGTCAATAATTTTATCCTTCAAAACTCATCTTTGATCACCAAAATTACACATTTAAACGTTTTTTCCTTTGAAAAAAAATTCTTAATGCCTTAAAATAGCTTGAATGTAACTGCCTCATTTAATATACACGGATCTATGAATATGCTAATTAGCCCCACCTCCACTCACTTGCACAAGCTCAGACGAGATCTACTCGGTCAGCTTACTGAGGTAAATGCTGCACAATAGTATCGTTTTTTACAACGTGGGACACGTTATCAAACAGCTAATAATGTGTTGCTAATGTAACACAAACCATGTTCACACCGATCATTAAACATTAACCAATCATTAAACGTTAACCGATACGATGTTAATTTACATTCAATTATAATAGAATGGATAAGTGTCTGACACACACTAAAAATACCAACATTTGTTTTCCAGGTGTTTAGTTCCTCATAAACAACACAACATGAGGATTCATCATCACCACACACAGCTTCTGTGAATGGAGAAAAGCAGAATAAAAGTATTAGGGTGGAGGAAAAAAAATATAGATGCATCGCGATTCTCTCACCAATAATTCTGGATTATTCTAAAACTTTCATAATCGATTCAGACCTTAGTTTTTTGCAGATGCGCGATGACGCTGCGTGTTTTAGATCTGCTGCTGTCTATGATGTCATCAGTAAAAATAAAACAGTGAAGCTGAGAAAGAGAAAAATAACTCCCTGCTCGAAAGGAAAATGTTCAGATGCACTTTTTTGTTTATTGCCTGTAATATATGTTTTTTGTTTTTTTTTTGTTCCTCTTTATTATTTACTAGGCTATATGCTTTACGTTTTGAAGCTATATTAATTATTAGGCTAGCTATTTAAAAATTTAACTGTTTAATTTAATTTTTTAATTTGTAATTATTTTAAAAGTACTCATTACATATGTAATTAAATAAAACAAGATTTTTAGATTTTCAAGTTGGTAAACAAATTCATTAATAAGAAAAAAAAAAGCAGATCAATAATCAACTCGGAATAGGATCGGATCGTGAAGTGCCTAAAGATTCCCACCCCTAAAAAGTATATCTAAATAGAATATGCAAAATATATTTCACTTGCAATACGGTGCATCTTGTTTGTTTTCTTTATTTTACAAAAGCACATTTTGTTTTTATTGTGAAAATCACAGTATCACAAATAAAATCAAACCCTTTATGGGGCGTTCACACCAAACGTAGTTGGACGCTTGAACATTTTGAGTTTACTCGCTTCATTCGCACGTGAAATTCACTTCACAACAGGCGCAAATTCACGTCATGGGAGGGGCTCTCCTTTAAATATGTGTCCCTCAGACTCTTCCTCTTCTTTCTGCACACTTCCTCTGAATAAACACATCAACTCATCAGCGGGAAAGTAGTTGTAAAATACGTCAAATAAACTCAATTTGCCGGCTTTAGCTAGCTTGTAGTCTCAATATGTATATATATAGCTCAAATTGAGTAAAGAGCGTTTTTTACAACTTACCAGATTGTCCGACCTCCTCACTCACTTTCTTCCAAGCAAGATCCTTTTTATTCCTGTTTCTATAAAAGTGCGATGATGTATCGTACAGGTCCGGGTATCCACATACAGCGACGATGATTTTGTCCTCCATTGTTGTTTCGGATTTCTGCCTCCGCTCGCTACGTTGTAATCACGTCACTACTAGAGCAAGCTCCTGATTGGTTAACGCGGCGTGAATATTCGTTAAAGTTCAGATTTTTCAACTTGCGCCGCAGGATGTCTATTCGCGTCTTTGCATTGACTTAACATGTTAATGCTTCATTCGCGTCTGGTGTGAACTCACCATTACACTTTCTAATGATGTCTTAATCTTATTTATGACCATAAATGACATAGTATTTTAAGTCGTTTTCCGCTATTATAAGGAAAAATTCAAGTGATAGCATAGGCGCCTCACACGAACACACAACACATCAGTTTTAGCATTGCTAACTTTACATTGTAGCCTGTTCATTATCAAAATAAAATAGTCAGCCAAACATATGAAAAGTTACACTGCTCAATTTAAATAGTCCGTAGTACAATCTGTCCCATTCAGCGTGAGCATCTAGCACTATAATGTTATGCTAAACACATTTCTGCACATGTGAAGGATGTTTTATGTCAATATTAGAATGTGAGTGAAGTACACAGCCTAGTTTACATAATAAATAAGTTTTGCATACAAATACATCAAGAATATGGAAACATCTGGATTCTCCTGAATGAGAGAAGTAGGCTACATGAGCCCAACAGTTTTGTTTCATGTTTATAATTTTCCCCCCAACATTTCTTATTTGTATTTTCAAAAAATATTTAAATATTTAAATATCATAACATTATTTAATGCAGTTTTATTTTTCAGTGTAAATTATTTAATTTGATTGGTAACAGCTCTATTATTCTAATTAAATTTATTGATCAAATTTAACCCCTTAAGTCCGAAGTGTACCGCCGGACTTGCTCGTAACTTCATGAAACACATAATTCACGTGGCATTTTTACTTATAACTTAATGAAACATAGATTGTAGAAAATGGCACATCATTACTTATAGTGGATGCTCCCGACTGATAGTCCAAAATCAACATAATCCCTTGCGTCGATCACGAGATAATCCACGTGAAGGAACGATTTAAAAAAATGTCCAGTAGGGGGCGCCAAGGGCTAAACAAAAAGGCTACCTTGGTTCCAAATGTTGTAACTTTTGATTTTTTTATACCATCACCCAGAATTTGAATCAGTTGCTGCTCACATATAGTGGAACATCACCAAAAAAAAGTTATTCCTGAAATATATGAAAAAATTTCCCTTGAGCAAACTTTTATGTTTTGTCTTTATCAGCAGTTTCTCAGCATCAGCATGTCCAAATTTAAATTTAATTTTTTTTATTATAAATTTAAAAAAAAAAATTTTCAAACAATACCAACATTTTGACTCTCCTTGCTACAGATTTGGAGTTATGAGTCATTATTTTTGTGCATGTCACTCAGAAAGCTAAAAAAATAAATAAAAATGCCTACCTTTTTGGTGTACCTTTTGATTACTTTATGCGATCACAACATTTGAATCAGATGCAGCATCACCAGAAAAGAATTATCCCCCAACTGTACTTCCTTTCTGAGATATTTCATGTCAAATTAGAAAGATAAGTAAAATTTCCCTTGAACACACTTTTTTGGGGGGTCAGTTTCTCAGCATGAGAATGTCCAAATTTAATCTTTTTTTTTTTTTTTTCAAATGATATCAACCTTTTGACTCTCCTTGCTATAGTTTTGGAGTTACAAGTCTTTACTTTTTTGTATGCCACTCAGAAAGAAAAAACACTCTGCATTCAGATGCTTAAGGGGTTAAGACATTTAAATAAGATTTGGGGAAAATTACCTTTATAAAGATTTTAAAAAAAAAGCCCTTTGGGCAAATATCACAAATATGCTAATTTAAATATGTCAAAGCTCATAATACACTGATGAGAATATTGTTTCAGAATAAATTACATTGACCACACACACACACACAAAAATCCTATTTTTTCCGGACAAGCAACTTTTTACTTGGACATGTGAATGACCGATTTACTTGTCCAAAGGATAAGCACATGACAATGCTTAATTTTGAGCTCTGGGTTAATACCTTTTATTCTGTCTTTCAGTATTTTAATCTCTCCTCCTAGGAATTTGTTACCCATTTGACCAAACCATTTCAATACTGGATCGGTCTAACGGATCAGTCCACAGGCCAGTGGAGATGGGCAGATGACACTCCTTGCACCATGGACAAAGTGTGAGTTGATATATGCAGTCACATTTTTCCATATCCAATTCCATTTTAAACAGTTGTGTCCACAGCTTCCACAGGATATCTTAAAATTTGGTTTTCTGGTTATATTTGTTTCCTCCCTCTATTCTTGCCCTTTGTAAACGAAAGTACGATAGAAAGCAATTAATTTAAGATAATGTACTTTAAGATTTTGCTTGTAAAGTAAATGCAACTTGATTAAGCAACGTTTCAGCCATTTAAATAAATATATTAGTTGTAGGTCATTGATGTGGGATTAAATTACCATAAAATGAACTTTAGTTTGGATGGAATGCCAGGAAAGTTTTCTATATGCAGATGGAATAGTATAACATGTTTTGGCTTTGTTTACAGACACTGGGGTCCTGGGCAGCCGGATAAGTGGCAAGGACATCGGGAAAAGGGAGGAGAGGAATGTGCTCATATAACATACAGTGGGACTGTTAATGACAACCACTGCGCCATCAAAATGAGATTTATATGTAAAGTATCTAAGGATTCTTAATAGCAACCTGTTTGTATGCTGCTTCAAGAGAGTGACCATACATTTGTGTTGTTTTATTTTTTTCTTTATTCATTTATAATCATTGAATCAATCATTAATCATCAATCAGTAATTTTCCATTGCTTTCGATTTGGTAAAATGACACTTGTTGCTTATGTGCTGATCAAACGAAGAAAAGTAGGCATGAAGTTCATAAGAATTTTGCAACTAAGATTATTCAATAAATCCTTATAATTTTTATCATAACTCTTAGAGGTGATTAGGAACAGCTTAGAGCTTAACAAATATATGCGAAATAAAAAAAAAAGTCATTATCAACAGAAAGTAGGTTAATAGCATGTAAAACAGCACTGTATAGTCTTCATATAGAATAATCCTACTAAATCTACTAAAGAGCGGTGATTAATTTTCCTTTTGTCTTTTGTTGTTTGATTAACATTAGGGACACAGACAGCAGCAAGTATATTAGGCTGCTGTCACTTTAAGACCAAATCACAGTCTAACTGATGCCAAGTGCAATACTGAACCTGAAAATAGCTGTGATATAGCAAAGGAAATTATACTGTCCGAAAAATTATTAACTTTGACAAATAAAAGAATTTCACAAAAAATTGTCTGCTTGCTTTCTGTTGTCTAGAGCAGTGATTACCATCAGGGGTATGCGAAAAGACTAAAATAATAGGTCACAATAGGGAAATCGTAACTCCCGTTTCATGCCGACTTTAATTATTAAATTATAGTAATCAAAAGGGATGTCTAATCAAATTAATTCATAAAACTTTAGCAATTTAAAAATTAATTAAAACTTTAACAATGCGACTGTTATCATTAGTAATCATTTTCAAAGCTATATTATGCTATATTGAGGTATTGAGGTATTTTCAGCATTGCGTGATACTATTTCAAAGCGATTTACGTCATTTTGACAGATAATAAATTGTATTTACCTGTGAAAACAAACCTGGAAAGAGACGTGAGGCTTTGAGGAGAAAAACGAGAGATTATTCGTGTATTCCAGTGAATTATTAATGGGATATATCATAAATTAAATAGGAATAACAGACCTGTGCAGTATATGTTGTCCTTTCTCATACTATTACAGCGGAATGCAAAGGGATAAAAGAAAATAATCAATAGGAAAAGAATGCAGCGACTGAAAAGAGCTCTTGCATTGATATTCTTGTTATAACATGACACGTTAAAATACTAAGCATTACATTATTCTAACGGTGTCTGAAAATAAAACATGAAGGAATAACGACAGCTCATTCAGTCAAACTGATAGATAAGCTTGTAGATTGTAGCGCAACCTTATGATTTGAAATGATTCATTTCAGTCTTTTTGAATGGAAGTTCCCCAAACCGGAAGTGCCACCCATAATTCAAAACACAGTAGGCTCGTCAGGAATACGGTGGAGAGTGTTTAGTCCTTTGAACTCTAGTTGTATTACCATGTGTAAGAAAGCAAAAGCAACCCCCTCAAAAATTATTTAAAAAATTAAATAAAAATAGAGAGTCAATGCATAGGATAGTCATTATTTAAAGTCCCACTGTGGTGAAAATTAAGTTTTTAATATCTTACTAAAGGACTAGGTGTAACACTTCTCATCCGACAGCACATAAATCACAGGCGGAAACGGAGAACTGCGTTTCATGCGTTGTTTACTGTAACACAACAAGGAGAAACATATATCCTCTGGTGACAGTGGGCATTTACACTCATATGCATCACCTCTCAGCATGATATAAACTTCTCTGCTGGGGGTGGGGGCGTGGTTTCACAAGCAAGACAAATGACCCACTAATTACTTAATGTCGCCACAAGGGGTCTCCAAACAATAAATGAACAAAAACACAGTAATTTTGGTGGAAGTCATAACATTTACAGTAACATTTTTAACCCTGTTACATAAGGTCCCTTTTCAGACAATGCAATTTGCAAGACCTGTTTCCTGTTTTGCTGTCAGAGTCGAAGAACTGAAACATGAACTGTCTGCTTGCCCACATACTATAAACTCACTGAAATAATTAAAATCATTCAATATCAATACAGTGAAATATGAATTTACAAAACCTCCTCACAGAGAAAACCAGTCCTGCTTTTGTAGGGGAGGTTCAACAAAATGAAAATTTTGTTGATGTTTTAATAAAATGTGTTGCATGACCGAGTAAAAAACAATAATGTATGACCATTTTTTTCTTATTGGTGGTTCAACAGAGCAAAGTATCATTTCTTTGTTCAAGATGTATGATGATGTGCATTTACCTGACCTTTACACCCGAGTGATAAAGTCTGCTTCACACATCCCAAATCTGTGGCTTGTGCACTTCAGCCTAACTGGAACAGCAGATGTGCAGTTAGTGATGTTTCATTTCTTTTACACATTTATGCATTTGGCAGATGATTTTATTTTATATAAAGTGAGCTTTGGAAAATGTTGTGATGTCAGTGATGTTGAGTGACTAAGATTACTTTATTGACTGTCTCCTTAAAATCAACAAAACTCTGGATGACCATGGCACTATTTTTCATTATTGTCTCATGGTTACTTATAAAAAGTTAGAAGTCTCCTACATGTTTCGGCACAGGCCTCTCTTAAAGAGAGTAACACAATAAACTTGCCAAATGTCTCGGTTACGACTGTAACCTTAGTTCCCTGAAGTTGCGTCGAGAAAAAACGCTGTGGGAACGCAACGCGTGATGTCATCATGAAGCACATGTGAAATCAGTCCAATGGTGTGAAGAGACGTCAGAGGTGGGTGACGTCACGACCAGGAACTATAAAGCACACTCGAACAGTGCAACGCTAGCTTCAATTGTCTGAAGCAGACGCTGACAGGCATGCCGGGAGTATGACAGGAAGTAAGAGTTCCCTCTTCAGGGAACTAAGGTTACAGTCGTAACCGAGACGTTCCCTTTCAAGGGAACTCACGTTGCGTCAAGAAATGACACTGTGGGAACGTTTATACCCACGCAGCCATAGTGACCAATGCCTGGCTAGTGTGACTCGTCAACACTAGGAAGAAAGTACCCTAGCTCCAGGGGTGGAGCTCAGGTCAAGGTCATAAAACCTCACGAATGTGTGCGGTGAGGACCAGCCTGCCACATCACAAACATCTTGTAAAGATACTCTGGAGAGAAGAGCTTTAGAGGCTGCCATACTTCAAGTGGAGTGGGCTCGAACTGACATAGGAGAAGGTTGTCCAGCCGACTCATAAGCAAGTGATATAGAATCAACTATCCACTTACTCATTCTCTGCTTGGATGCTGGGGCCCCTTTGCTAGGAAACCCAAAACAAATGAACAACTGTTCCGACTTACGCCACAGGGCAGCTCTGTGGACATAAGCATCCAACGCCCAAACTGGGCACAGCAGTTTATTGCGTTCCTGGTCTGGATCCCCAAAGGGAGGAGGACAGAAGGCTTGCAGCACAATAGGTCTAGCCACATTAGTGGGGACTTTAGGAATGTAACCCGGTCTGGGATGAAGAAAGGCTTTCACCATACCAGGCACAAATTCCAAACGACAGAGCTTGAAGATCTCCTATTCTTTTTAGAGAAGATATAGCGAGGAGGAACAACATCTTTAGAGTCAAAAACTTCACTAGAACCTCCTCAATAGGCTCAAAAGGAGCTAGGGAAGGGCCCTGGAGCACCACGGCCAAATCCCATGCCGGAACCCTTGTGCGTACTGCAGGCCTCAGCCTCAGGGTTCCACGGAAGAAGCGAGTTATAAGAGGATCTCTCCCTAGAGACATACCAGCCAAAGGTATGTGGTAAGCCGCTATGGCCGCCACATAAACCTTTAAGGTAGACGGAGATAACCCTGCAGTGAATCATTCCTTCAGAAATTCCAGTACCGCACTAACAGGACAAATGACTGGGTCTAACTGACGACCACTGCACCAAGAAGTGAAAAGTTTCCACTTCAAAGCATATAACTTCCTCATGGAGGGAGCTCTAGAGTGAAGGATGGTACCCACAACCTCAGCTGAGAGACCAGAATCTATGAGCTGGGCCCCCTCAGAGGCCAAACCCACAGGTTCCATAGTTCTGGGTGAGGGTGAAATATCGAGCCCCCTGCCTGGGACAGGAGATCCCTCCTGATCGGAATCTCCCAAGGAGAGCTGTCTAGGAGAGATACTAGATACTAGACACTAGAACCACACTCTGCCCGGCCAACGTGGGGCTATCAAGGTGAGCCGGACCTGGTCCCGGCGAACTGTCTCTAAAACTCCCGGGAGCAGAACGATCGGGGGAAATGCGTACGAACAAAGCCTCGGCCACGTCTGTACCATAGCATCTAGTCTGAGAGGAGCTGGATGCGTGAGGGAGAACCAGAGTGGACAGTGAGACATCTCTCGATACGCAAACAGATCCACCTGAGCCTGGCCAAACACCCTCCATTTCTGCTCCACCACCTCGGGGTGGAGCCTCCATTCCCCAGGCCTCAACCTCTGCCTCGACAGGACGTCTGCTCCGATGTTCTGGACCCCGGGGATATATGTTGCCCTGAGTGACAGCAATTTTCCCTGGGACCACAGGAGGATTTGGTGTGCCAGTTTGTAAAGTGGACGTGATCGCAAACCCCGATGTGTTGTCTGACCGGACAAGAACATGGTGGCCCCTAAGGTCTGGGAGGAAATTCTTGAGAGCAAGAAAAACAGCCATCATTTGCAGGCAGTTGATGTGCCAGGAGAGGTGGTGTTCGCTCCACAGACCTTGAGTTGAGTGTCCGTCTAGAATCGCTCCCCAACCCATGAGAGAAGCATCCGTCATTTGCATTTTGCAATGACAAGGAGCTCCCAACACAGGCCCTTGGGATAGGAACCAGGGTTTCTTCCACATGGCCAAGGCACATAAGCATCGCCCCGTGACCTTGATCATGCGAAAAGGATTTCCCCTCGGTGAAAACCCCATGGTCCTGAGCCACCACTGCAGGGATCTCATGTACAGCAGGCCAAAAGGTATCACGTTGGACGCTGCCGCCATCGACCCCAACAGTCTCTGAAACTGTTTTATAGTGAGTAACTAGCCTAGCTTTATTCGGTTTACGGTAGAAAGGATTGATTCTATGCCAGCAGGAGCGAGGCGCGTCTGCATCACAACAGTCCCAAACCACGCCCAGAAAAGTGGTCCTCTGAGGTGGAGAAAGCACAGTCTTCTTGGCGTTTAACCTTAACCCCAACTTCCTCATGTGAGCGAGAACGACATCTTGATGCCGAACTGCTAACTGCTGCAACTGAGCTAATATCAACCAATCGTCGATGTAGTTCAGAATGCGAATGCCTTGTAGACGTAGTGGTGCCAAAGCTGCATCCATGCATTTGGTGAAAGTGCGGGGTGATAACGCTAGGCCGAATGGAAGAACCCGATATTGGTAAGCTTTGCCCCCGAAAGCGAACTCAGGAACTTCCTGCGTTGTGGAAGGATGGAAATATGGAAGTATGCGTGCTTGAGATCGATCGTGACAAACTAGTCCTCAGACCTGATCTGTGACATGATTTGTCTCAAGGTTAACATTTTGAATTTGAGCTTCATTACAGACTGATTCAGCTGACGCAGATCCAAAATGGGACGCAACCCCCCATCCTTCTTTGGAACGTTAAAATAACGGCTGTAGAAACCGCTCTCTCTGTCAGGAGGAAGAACATAACCTATGGCTCCCTTCTCCAACAGAGTTTTTACCTCTTGTTCCATAACCAGAGCCTGCTCAGGGCCCACCACTGTGGGCAGGACCCCCATAAACCTGGGGCAATTGGGTAAAGGTGAGGCGGCCTAGCCGCGGAAAACACCACTCTTCCGTTCCAATTAGAACATCAAACAGGTTCTCCCCACTCAGTGACGCACCCACTGAGAATCCTGTTGAAAGTGCCCTAGTTATTGGCGATTCTATTACACGGAACGTGAAAATAGAGACACCAGCCACCATAGTCACATGTTTGCCGGGGGCCAGAGCACCTGACATCAAAGCAAATTTAAAAGTGCTGGCTAATGCTAATCGTAAATACACTAAAATTGTTATTCATGTCGGCACTAATGATGTTCGACTTCGGCAGTCGGAGATCACTAAAATTAACATTAAAGAGGTTTGTGAACTCGCAAGTACAATGTCAGAAGAAGTAATTTGCTCTGGCCCTCTTCCTGTTCGTCGGAGTGATGAGATAGTTAGCAGATTATCATCACTCAATGGCTGGCTGTCTAAGTGGTGTCCGCAGAATAATATAGGTTTCATAGACAATTGGAAAAGTTTTTGGGGCAGACCTGACCTGTTGAAAAGAGATGGTATTCATCCCTCCCGGGATGGTGCTGCTCTTCTCTCTAGTAATATGGCACATAGTCTTAGAACTAAAACATGACAAACTGGGGTCCAGGTCAGGAAGCAGACAGACTGGCTAAACCGACCGTCTGCTAGCTGCCTCACATTACAGAAGTCAGATAATTCCCAACACATAGAAACTCTTACACCTAGATATTATCACATAGAGACTGTGTCTGTACCCCGAATTAGTAAAAACAAAAAACTTCCAAACCCATTTAATGGTGTAAATTTAATTGATGTACAACAAATAAAAAATAGAGATAAAAATGATAAACAAATGATAAAGCTTGGGTTGTTAAATATTAGATCCCTTTCTTCAAAAGCACTTATTGTAAATGATATTATCACAGACAATAATCTAGATGTGCTGTGTTTGACAGAAACTTGGCTAAAACCAGATGATTACATTACTTTAAATGAGTCTAGCCCGCAAGGTTATGATTATCGACACAATTCTCGTCAGAAAGGCAAAGGGGGAGGTGTTGCTGTAATTTATAGTAATATTTACAGTATTAGTCAAAAGTCTTCCAAATATAATTCCTTTGAAGTGATGGTGCTTTACGTAACATTATGTAAGTTGACATTTGTGCTGGCTACTGTATACAGGCCACCAGGGCACCATACTGATTTTATCAAAGAATTTGCTGCTTTTCTTTCAGAGTTAGTACTAACTGCAGATAAAGTCCTTGTTGTTGGTGATTTTAATATCCATGTAGATAATAAAAAAGACTCATTGGGATTGGCATTTACAGACATTCTAAACTCTATTGGTGTTAGACAACACGTGTCAGGACCCACTCATTGTCGTAATCATACTTTAGATCTAATATTGTCACATGGAATCGATATTGATGCCGTTGAAATTCTGCAGCAGAGTGACGACATCTCAGATCATTATTTAGTCTCGTGTATACTACATTTAGTCAAGGCAGCTAAACTGCCTCCCTGCCATAAATATGGTAGAACCATCACTTCTACCACTAAAGATCGCTTTATAAATAATCTTCCTGATCAGTTTCATCGCCTTAGCATACCAGATAGCTTAGAAGACCTTGATGTTGAAACAGAAACTATTGCCTCTGTCTTTTCCAGCACATTAGACTCGGTTGCTCCTTTGCGTTTAAAAAAGATTAAGGAAATTAATCCAACGCCGTGGTACGATGAGCACACCCGGGCCCTAAAGGTAGCAGCCAGAAAAATGGAGCGCAGCTGGAAGAAAACAAAATTAGAAGTTTTTCGCATCTCGTGGAGAGAGAGAATGATTGAGTACAGAAAGGCCTTAAAAACTGCTAGATCTGCCTATTTTTCAAAACTTTTAGAAGAAAATAAGCACAACCCTAGGTATTTATTTGATACAGTGGCTAAATTAACAAGAAATAAAGCTTCAACTTCTGATGTTTCCAAAGAGCACAGCAGTAATGACTTTATGAACTTCTTTACTTGTAAAATTGATAATATTAGAGAAAAAATTATAACCATGCAACCGTCTACTACAGTATTGCGTCAGACAGTGCATTGTAGTGTCCCTGAGGAAAAATTAAATTCATTTACTGCTTTAGGAAAGGAAAAATTGTATAAACTTATTAAATCATCAAAATCAACAACATGTATGTTAGACCCTATACCGACTAAACTATTGAAAGAGATGCTTCCAGAGATCATAGATCCTCTTCTTAATATCATCAATTCATCTTTATCACTAGGATACGTACCAAAAAGTTTTAAGCTGGCTATTATTAAACCTCTTATTAAAAAACCACAACTTGATCCTAGAGAATTAGTCAATTACAGGCCGATCTCAAATCTCACTTTTCTGTCAAAAATACTAGAAAAGGCAGTATCATCACAACTATGTTCCTTTTTAGACAGAAATAGTATCTGTGAGGATTTCCAGTCAGGATTTAGACCGTACCATAGTACTGAGACTGCTCTCATTAGAGTTACTAATGATTTGCTCTTATCATCAGATCGTGGTTGTATCTCTCTGTTAGTGTTACTGGATCTTAGTGCTGCATTTGACACTATCGATCACAACATTCTTTTAAATAGACTCGAAAATTATGTTGGCATTAGTGGAACTGCATTGTCATGGTTCAAATCATACTTATCTGACCGTTATCAGTTTGTAGTAGTAAACGAAGAGAGGTCATATCGATCACAGGTTCAATATGGAGTACCGCAAGGCTCAGTACTAGGACCGTTGCTTTTCACTCTGTACATGCTACCCTTGGGAGATATCATTAGGAAGCATGGCGTTAGTTTTCACTGTTACGCTGATGATACTCAGCTCTATATTTCTTCGCGCCCTGACGAAACTTACCAACTCACAAAATTAACAGAATGCATAGCTGATATAAAAAATTGGATGACCAGTAATTTCCTACTTCTAAATCAGAAAAAACAGAGATTCTAATTTTTGGACCAAAAACCTCTTCACGTAATAACCTAGAATACTGTCTAACACTTGATGGCTGCTCTGTTAAGTCTTCGTCGTCCGTTAGGAACCTGGGTGTGCTCTTTGATACCAATCTTTCATTTGAAGGCCATGTTACTAGCATCTGTAAAACCGCATTCTTCCATCTTAAAAATATATCTAAACTACGACATATGCTCTCAATGAAAAATGCAGAACAGTTAGTTCATGCGTTCATGACCTCAAGGCTAGATTACTGTAACTCTCTACTGGGTGGTTGTTCCGCTCACCTGATAAATAAACTACAGCTCGTACAAAATGCAGCAGCTAGAGTTCTTACTAGAACTAGGAAGTATGACCATATTAGCCCAGTTCTGTCAACACTGCATTGGCTTCCTGTTAAACATCATATAGATTTTAAAATCTTGCTAATTACTTACAAAGCACTAAATGGTTTAGCTCCCCAGTACCTGAGCGAGCTCTTAAAGCATTATAGTCCTTCACGTCTATTGCGATCTCAGGATTCAGGCCAGCTGATAATACCTAGAATATCAAAATCAACCGCAGGTGGTAGATCCTTCTCCTATCTGGCACCTAGACTCTGGAACAATCTTCCAAGCATTGTTCGGGAGGCAGACACACTCTGTCAGTTTAAATCTAGACTAAAAACGCATCTCTTTAACCTGGCATACACATAACACATTATCAATTTATATTTTCAAATCCGTTAAAGGATTATTAGGCTGCATAAATTAGGTCAGCCGGAACCGGGAACACTTCCTATAACACCAGATGTACTCGTTACATCAGAAGAAGAATGGCATCTACGCTAATATTAGTCTTTCTGTTTATCCCGAGGTTTACCGTAGTCAACCAGATCCGGGCCGTATCCAGGTGAGACCGAGGACCGGCGCCTTGACGCGACCACAACGTAGCCCTGAAGTATCAGCAGAGATTGAGTCAACTAGATCATCCATTGTGAAGGCCTCATCGACACAACAGCCAGTGGCACAGCTCCTCAACAAACCGTCCATACCGGTGTGATGAATACGATCCTCAACTGGACTGAACTGGAATAAATACTTTGAATGTTGCGATCCTATCAGACATAAGATAGCAACCTGAATCGTAACAAAGCACTGTTCGCCAGAGGAGAACTGGCCCCCCGACTAAGCCTGGTTTCTCCCAAGGTTTTTTTTCTCCATTTTAACACAGAAGTCTATTTGCCACCTGTTTGCCATCTGATGTCACCTATTGGAGTTTGGGTTCCTTGCCGCTGTCGCCTTTGGCTTGCTTAGTTGGGGACACTTGACATTTGATATTCAACAGTGCTTTGATCTGCCGACATTGACACTATTCTTTAAGAGCTGCTGTGCAGCTAAAATTATATACCAGTTATCAATGTTAAGCTGCTTTGACACAATCTGCATTGTAAAAAGCGCTATATAAATAAAGGTGACTTGACTTGACTTGACTTGACTTGCGCCCTGAAGCACATGAGGTGGCAGGGTTGGCAGAACGGCCCCCTGAGGGCACCAAAGAGAACTGGGCACCGAATGATGAAGTGTTAACCATTTCTCTTCAGAGGGGGCTGCCCTCAGGGTATTGACACTGGTAGCATCAGGACTTTTTTCCCGGAGCCCCGGAGATGTGAGAGCAACGGGGGAGGAGCTTTTGGAAGGCCGCCACTTGCTTACTGGCTTCCTGAAACCTCTCGACGATAGTATTAACTGTGTTGCCAAGCGGGGCGTCCATAAGGAAGTTCTTATCCTTATGTTTTAGAGAACTTAAGTTCAGCCATAAGTACCTCTCCTAGGCCACCAGGGCTGCCATAGCACGACCTACAGATCTGGCCGTCTCCTTGGTGGCACGGAGGGATAAATCTGCAGCCCGACGTAGCTCATCAACTACGTCGGGACTAATTCCCCCGCCCTCTTCAATATCTCCTAACAGTTCTGCCTGGTAGGCTTGCAACACAGCAATAGTATGTAAGCATGCTGCAGCCTGACCAGACGCTTGTTATGCTTTGCTCACCAAAGCTGAAACTCTAACTGGTTTGGTGGGCAACATCGGGGCCTTTAGGGATGATGCTGTTTGTGGAGAGAGATAACTCGCAAGCGTCTCTTCCACTTTTTTATCAGGTGAGATAAGGCTGGGCCCGTCTCAAACCCCTCTGCTAGATCCATTTGCGATCCCCATGATCTAGATCGCCGCTGTGCCTCAGCAGCAGCGGGACCCGAACCATGAGGAACGCGAGCCTGGGCGCCCTCCTCAAAGAGCGCCAGGCGGGAGCAGAGTGTCCGTAAAGGAAGCACCTCACAGTGCTCACAGCCAGCACCCTCGAGTGCTGACCGTGCATGCTCCACTCCCAAACAAGCTACACAAAGATTGTGTGTATCCCCACTCATGATATAACGTGGGCAGGGATGAACACACGATCTAAACTGCTTGTCCACCATTGAAATATACAGATATATGACAATACAACACCAAATAAGACAAACGAGTCACAGAGAGCACTACTAAAGACACAGAAGCTAGCGTTGCACTGCTTGAGTGTGCTTTATAGTTCCTGGTCGTGACGTCACCCACCTTTCATCACACCATTGGATTGATTTCACGTGCTTCATGACGACATCACGCGTTGCGTTCCCACAGCGTTATTTCTCGACGCAACGCAAGTTCCCTTAAAAGGGAAGAAACTTTATGACCGGGCACTTTATTAGGTACATCAATTCTACTGCTCGTTAATGCAAATATTTAGCCAATCACATGGAAAAACTCAATGCATTATGCATGTAGAAATGAGGCTTGTTCGACTTGATGTAGCACCACACAGACTGATCGACGGCTGACTTGAAGCAGTGCATGCCGGTAAGAAATTTTGTCCAACGTGAGACAACGCTGACACCATGTGACTGTGACGTATGGCTTCAAAGTACCATGAGAGCGATTAGAGATCAGCCGCCTGAGTCAGCCAATGCAGTTTCTCAAGAGGAGCTGCACGAGCTCTGATGACGACACAGCTGTTTCACGATTGGCCGGATTCACTGCATGAGAACGATCATGTGTGTTTCATATTTATTGTCACGCCTTCAATAGGCTATATGCGCGGTTACTTCCTGGTTGTCGTTAAGCCAGCTCGGGCACTTCTGGTGAACTGTTAGCTGTTCATTCTGTCCTCGCTGTACATCGACACAAAACCATCAATGGTTGACTTTTTAATGTTGTATTCATATTTTAATGCAGTTATCACATTTACCTAATTTGCCAATAAACCAGTTTTATTGACTGCAATAAAGACAAAGCTATTGGGACCGTTTAAAAACGCAGTGTCTGTAATTAGACATGCACACGCATTTTCTTCCCCAGCACTTCAAATGTTATTTTTAATGTGATGACCACAAACATTATTTGTTCATCCTTCTGAGATTGTCCCCATTGTAAAACCGAGCATTTAAAAATGTAGGAAATTCAACATTTTATAGAAAACACTTAAAAAAAAAAAAGACAATAATTACCACTTTAATCAGTAGGTGGCGGCAAAGTAGCATTTATTTGCGCATATATCAGCCATTTCCTGTAATCGTTTTTCACTTCATTTTGACTAAATATTAAACATTATAAAATAACTAGGTTTAAAAATACATTTTGTCAATGTGAAGTATGAAATACTCAAAAAATCTTAAGAAAAACAACTTTTCTTGTGAATGAATGACACAGAAAGCGAGCACTAATCACAGCAGCTGTCAGTCAGTGCAGCGCAAGATCAATGATTTCAGCACACTTGTAAAAACACATTTTATTCAATTAATCTAACTAAAGTGCACAATAAATATTTAATTTTTGAAGCTTTTTTTTCACATAAAGTGTGAAAACTGATGGCTGAATTGAATTTAGCCAAGGAGGAACAATGACATTGTCTTTCTGGCACTTGACAGTGGTGATTAAATTGTTGTCTAATATCCAGTGAGTGGCAGTTCTGCGAAAATGCCTTGTTGATGTCAGAGGAGAATGGCCAGACTAGTTCCAGCTGATAGAAAAGCAACAGTAACTCAAATAACCACTCGTTACAACTGAGATCTGAAGAAGAGCATCTCTGAAAGCACAACAGCAGACAGGCTACAGCAGCAGAAGAAACACCGGTGCCACTCCTTTCAGCTGAGAACAGCAAACTGACAATAGAAGATTGGAAAAAGTCTCGATTTCTGCTGCAACATTCAGATGGAATGGTCAGAATTTGGTGTAAACAGCATGAAAGGATCCATCCTGCCTTGTATCAACAGTTCAGGCTGCTGGTGGTGTGATGGTGTGAGGGATATTTTCTTGGCACACTTAGTACCAACTGAGCAACGTTTAAATGCCACAGCCTACCTGAGTATTGTTGCTGACAATGTCCATCCCTTTATGACCACAGTGGACCATCTTCTGATGGCTACTTCCAGCAGGATGTCACAAAGCTCAAATCATCTCAAACTGGTTTCTTGGACATGACAATGAGTTCACTAGACTCAAATGTCCTCCACAGTCACCAGATCTCAATCCAATAGAGCAGCTTTGGGATGTGGAGGAAGGAGAGATTCACATAATGGATGTGCAAATGACAAATCTGCAGCAACTGCGTGATGCTATCATGACAATATGGACCAAGATCTCTGAGGAATGTTTCCAGCACCTTGTTGAATCTGTGCCACAAGGAATTAAGGCAGTTCCGAAGGCAAAACGGGGTCCAACACAGTACTAGTACTAGCAAGGTGTACCTAATAAAGTGGCCGGTGATATATATAGTGTGCCATTGAGAATTATTACAAACTTATTATCATGAAATTTAACTTACATGAGGACAATAACTACAAATTGTAATTTATCTATACAAAACTGTTTAAATCTGCTGAATTGACAGATTTACTGAACAAAAAGTGTTTGTGCCTGTCACTGCTTGTCGTAATTGCATCAAGCTTGACGAAGGATTACATTTTTTGAACTTCATGTAAACCTATTTTGCAATAGAGAAATAAAAAGCCGATGCAGCACTAAACAGCTCACAAGATATATTATCTTCCCTGTTACAAAAAACAACATATGCTGATTAGTTATGTTTTGAAGCATATCAGCTGGTTTGATCTGGTTATAAGCTGGCCCTGAGCTGGAGCTAGTTGCTTAGGACCAGCACTTGACTAGCATAAAACCAGCTCATGTCCAGCTAAGGACCAACTTAAAGGGATAGTTCACCCAAAAATGAAAATTATCCCATGATTTACTCACCCTCAAGCCATCCTAGGTGTATATGAACACAATTGGAGATATATTTAAAAATATCCTTAGTTCTCCAAGGTATACAAATTTACTTTCAACTGAAACAGGAAGACAGGGCGGGACATAACGAACAAAATTTTTTAAAATAGCCAATAGCGTTTTGTTTATACCACAGCTCAGCCAGAGCCATTAAACTCAGTAAAACCTCTGTTCCTTCTAATCTCTAACTGTTTATCCTCCTAATCTCCTCTATATCACTTTAAAATACAGCATTCTGTACAGAATTTAAATGGGTCCAATATCTTTCGTGGTCTGAGCCGACTCACGGTCCGCGGATATGATCCGCTCTGTGTTCTTATGTTCCTGAGCCAGAGCAGGGACGTGAAAACGGACTTCATTCGCGTCAAAGGAAACATATTTACACTGTCTGAACCGTTCCCTGTTCTCTATGTGCCATTCACCATGTAGAAACTAGTAAATGTGTGAACAAGTGACCGATTTCAGCCGCAGCTTCAGTGTCTGTTTATAGTGTAGGAGGGGCTTCAGATAGAGAGCATTTGATTGGACAGAAGATTTGATGAGAAGCTGAAGTCCGCGGTGATGTCATGAAAATCCGTGATCCATTTTAGCAGAAGTGAGAGATTGTAAGTTTTCAATGCTTATATCTCCTAAATGTGAATTTTGTTACTGTTTTGGAACACACCAGTTTATTCATAACCTTAAGGCTAACATATTCATACTAAAAGCTAAAAAACTTAAATTCTGATCCCCTTCAGGGGGACTTTAAACTGTTCTGTGTTTTAATTATATATTTTTAATCGTATATAAATTTAACAAATTATTCCCCTAATTTCACTTTAAAAAGACCAAAAGTAGCCCAATGCGATTTTCTTCGTTGGGCAGCCGAATTCTCCATTGAATTTGTATGTCTGGGTGTTGGTTTAAGATTGTTGGAGCGCCAAAATTTTTAGAACGGAAACAGCTTAATTCTGCCTTCACGTGCTCTCAGAATTATTGTAAATATGAGTTTTCTAGGTAAAAATTGCACATGATCGCCCTCCCATTTCGAAACTTGAGCTCGTAATCACGACTTCAGAAGTCGGAATTATCAAATTTCCGATAGCACGTGAAGGCGGCATAAAAGCAGCCCATCTTAGCGGGAAAACCGCAGACTTTGGCAACACCAAACGGTGCCTTTTTCAGCATATAAACTGCTTTGCTGATGGCTTCGCGCGAGCACCTTGTGAAGCAAAAATACGCGCTGTACTGACGTTTCCCACTAATACCGATATTTACATCGGTAACCGTCAAATATGAACTCATACAGCATCAGTACATTAGTAATATTACCAGCATTATTATCTCTGTATCAGCAGCTTTACGTTATCTAATTCAAAAATGATGACGCAACCAGAAGTAGACAAACGTAGTAAGCTAATATTTCCGATTCGTGTCAGACTTCTAATAAAATTATTAAAACGTCCTCACTGACAATCTGCGTTAACCTACTATCTATCTGTTTTTTAGGTGTTTTGTGTACTTTTTTGCACATTACATACCCGTGAAATGGAAAACATGAGGAGAAATTGCACGAATCTGACTTGACTATGATGGGCATGCGCAGTAGCTTCAGTAGCATCACCCTGTATGGATAAATATGGAAGCCCATTTCCGCCACACAAGAAAAAAATCATTTGGTAAATCACGACATGAATTGAAATTATGACACAAATTCGAAATTATGATAGGCCTAGAGAAAGAAAATGATGACAAAAAAGGAATTTGAAGTTCATCAATATGAATAATGTCATAATTTTGGGATTTTATGTCATAATTATGACTTTTTATGTCATATTTAAGATTTACCAAAGCATGATTTTCTTATTATGTGGCGGAAATTAACTTCCATAGATAAAAGCACTCACTTTAAAATAATAATAAAAAATTAAAAAAAATAAAAACTTTAATCAAAACCAGTAGGCAAACTACAGTGAACCTGACTGAAAAGAGATGATGCTGAAAACACTGAGCAAGCAGTTCATCCCAAATAACTCATAGTACACTTGTAAGACGTCAACCACTTATTCTGTGGAATGAGGAACTGAAAGTGCTGTGTTATTATACACAAATATACTGTCATTTCAGGGGCTGTTGTGAGTGGCATTATTAATAAAGGAGGTGTTTTGGATTCTCTCTGGAAGCAAGTAACTGCAAAAGTTGTACTCATGATGGAATATCAGAAAAATGGTAGTTCTGAAGAGATTATGAAATTGGACATGGAATATGAACGGAAGACAACATTTAGTAAAGGTTTGCTTTGATACTATATTGTATTTGATACAGAAAGAAGTGTTTACAGTTGTACAACTACCTTTAATGCCTGGTAACACTTTATGATAACTTTCTTTTATAAAGTTAAACTTTTTATACATTTTATAATGCTTAACAAAGAAATGAACATTCAATTCAAATCAGAATTATACTTGATTCATTAACTCATATTTGAATGTACATGAACTATTGATCTGAACATTGAGGCTAATGTTTGTTAATGACTACTGTGTGATACCAGATTTTTTTTTATGGCAACATTTTGAACAAAGTTTAAAGGGACATAGTGATGTAAAATATGTATTTTAATGCTTTCACGTTCTCTCACAAAAGTTTCGCATTCCCTTGAAAAACTTTGTGTTGCAAAAACCTTTGAGTTCACCTGAGAAACTTTGCGTTCGCTATATTTATATTGCTATATTTAATGTGTTAGTTATTAAGGTCATGATTCATTGTGAAGATACTAATTAAATTGTAAGCTTTGGAGTTTATCCTACAACAACTGAATGGATGCAGGCATGCAGTGAAGTGTTTCATAAAACACTTTTCTGATCATATACACATCACATTTATGCATTTGGCAGAGGCTTTTATCCACATTGCATTCAAACAAACAAATGTAACATCACATTTACCTCAGAACAAACATATTCAGTGACCATAAACTCGTTAGTCAGCTAGAAAAATGACTTCTAGAGAGGAACATTTAGCTAAATATAGGCTATGCACCATATTACATATTAATTATATTTTTTAATGTTCTTTAATAGCCTATATAATGCATGTTTGAATAAATCCATCAAGTTGACAGCCACCATTTAAATGTTTATATTTCAAAAAACGAATTGGAGTAGAAAAAAATGTTAAACTTAGTAGGCCTATTATAACTTTATTATTATTATTATAAAAATTTCCTTAAGTGTATTTTAAGTTTGTATACAAATCAGCTCATTTTAACCTTTAAATAATATAAGCCTCATCTTTCCATTATTGTTAATAGTGGTTGAAACTTGCAGTTGCACTCTTAAATGTGAAAATTGCCAGCTGATAAAACCTATGCTCCAGGGACCATATTCATAACATCTAAGGCTAAATGTAGATCTTGACTGGCTGGGTTAGACGGTGATTGACACTAAACAGTAGAAAATCAGTCCATCTCCAGCTGTAAATGTCATTGACTGTTTAAGTCTTGTGCTGCTTATAATAAATTGAAATGTTGATAACACACACATAAGCAGTCTTTCAGAATGCTCTCAATTACATGTAGCCTAGATCAGATGCATACTATATGCTTTAGTGAATGTGGTGGTGCTTATGGGGTGTTGCTCTGGGACAGGTGAGTATGAGGCCTGGACGGAAAAATCACAGTATACTTACTACAAAAAACTAGACGCCCCCCGTAACGCGATCACGGGGCCCCCTCCCGGAGATTTGCTTAGGGCCCCCAATAACCTAAACACGCCCCTGGCCGTGTGCTACTGTTCGAGCAACAGGAAGGCTGTATTGCTTTAAAGGCTGATGCAAAAATGCATCAGAAATAAAATAAATTAAAATTTTATTTCTCATGGTGTGTTGTTTTCTGCAGGTCGTCCATGCAGCAGAAAAACTGCAATCTTTGTGCTTCTAGGAACAGTCTGCATTATTATTTTCATGATCATGAACTCTGTCATCCGTGAGTAGATTAAACGACATACTTTAAATGTGTTATGTAATCAAATAATTGCATGAAAGTGAGTTTGAAACTGTAATGCAACAAAAAGGATATTATTTGATTTATACATAAATGGTAGTGGTATGCATACAGCTTGTAAATTATGCTGATTAGAAAAAGAGTTTGTTTTCGCACACAGTTTTTCATCAACAAAGAACATTCTCAGAGCTGGAGAGTTGGATGAACGTTCAAAGTTCCAATCGAACTTCAGTCAAACCTGATCTTCAGATCACAGGTGAGAACTTAAACATAGATCCTTCTTTATCAAGCACTGTACTTATACTCATATTTGAACATGTACATATCCAGATCAGTGACCACTGATTAGTGTCTTGTCTTTGCCTTAACTATTTTTCCTCCTTAAAGGGGGTTGATTATGATTTCACTTTTTTAACTTTAGTTAGTGTGTAATGTTGCTGTTTGAGCATAAACAACATCTGCAAAGTTACGACGCTCAAAGTTCAATGCAAAGGGAGATATTTTCTTTTACAGAAATCGCTTTTTAAGGACTACAACAAACAGCTGGTAGGGACTACAACAAGCTTTTGTGTTTGTGACATCACAAACCCCAAAATTGAAGCCATGTTGGGCTGCTTTAGAGAAGAGGAAGGGTTGTTGTAGTAGAGTGTTGTTGCCATGCCGTCATTTTACGGCGTGTTTTTGCTCACATCCAAATAGGGGCAAATTGACACACTATAATAAATTATTTGTCTAGTATTTTGAGCCGAAACTTCACAGACACATTCTGGGGACACCAGACACTTATATTACATCTTGTAAAAGGGGCATTATAGGTCCTCTTTAACTTTAGAAAAAGTGTCTTTGATTTTTTTATGTCTCTATCACTCTCTCTCTGTATAAGAAGTTCAAGAAAATAATATTGAGACCTTGATGAGCAGTCTTGCCTCTTCAATCACATCCAAACAAGAGGAAAGCTGGGGGAGATTTCAATTTTGTACTGTACCTTTTAAATCTTCTATCACAACATATGAATGTGATTAATCTAATTAAATCTATTTTTTTTCCTACCAGGACACAACTGTGTATTTCTGACTGTAAAATCAGAACTTGTTTTACTTCTTTTTCACAGAGCGTCAGCAGGGTCTGTCACACACTGAAGTGAAGAGTTTGATGAACAATTTGAGTTCTGCTGTATCAGCGCTGACATCCAAACTGAATGATGCAGGTCTGCAAATTATATCATTTAAAACAGACAACATAAATATTTTTAAGGGCAAACTCTCATATTCTTGATTGTTGATCAATCAAATAGATATATATTTTTTCCTTTCACAGTTGGCAACCAGGAGCAGAAACAGACTGAAACACAAAAAATATTAGACAATTTGAAATCAGCTGTTACTTCTCTACAATCTGATCAACGAGACAAGCAATGTGACTTTGGTAAGACGCGCAAAATTAATATGAATTTAACACTTATAAAAGTGTACATAACACACACAGTTTCAGCCAATCTTATGTTAATCTTGAGGTGCATGTCTCCGAAGAGTCTTTGGTTTTATCAGATTTATAAAAGACAGATACACTGTACCGAGTCTTTCCGAAAACAGCCGAGCTCCTGGAGGCGTGCCGTGGGCAAAGCTTAAGAGTCACGAGCGTGCGCAGCTTTTGCATAGCGAAGCTATCAATGATCAGTTAAACAAATGTATTTAAACACACACAATACACCATCGCATTATCCCAGGATAACTTTTGATTCATTATACGTTTGTGTCGTTTACATTATACGCACTTACACGCCGACTGCCAACAAAACAGACATTTGATGCAGTTTTACTCACCACCTGCGGTTCCGACTCATGACCGGGATCTTTTACCGCTGTGACCGCTCCATCTTTCAGTTTCAAACAATCTGTAAATCCAGCGCCGAACTGGGCCTTGTTTATAAAACCATAAGCGCCGATCCTGAGGGCTCGAGCAGCCACGGAAAACACAAGACATTTTCCATTCATTTTAACTAATAAAAACGAGATTGCAACTATCAGACTTTATCCTTATTTTGATAGTGAATTTAAGGCGGTTTCTATGGTTCTTTTAATGACAAATGTTGAGAGCGCATAAGTGTAATGCGTGAGCACAAATCTCTCAGCTCCACTTATTGCTGGGTTCTTTGGGAAACAAGGTTATCTTTCCCTCACAACCAAAAACACACTTCTTTGGTGACATTGTTGATTTTGTGGTCTAAAAACAAAGTGACAAATCTTGAGCAAGTCCTGTGCAGCGCTGCCGATGACATCCATAACCCGAACAAAACACATTGATGGGTGTGCTCTTGCTCTCTCACTCTGGATGATGTGCGTGCGCTCTTCCGGGAGAATTCCACCCTTTTATTATGTAATACAGGGCCATACTTGAAAAAAACTCTCCGAAACCCGGTCCAAAACCGGAAGTAGTGTATTTGGCACAGAAAAACTCTGGCCATGTTTAGCAAGAGAATCCAACTCTAACAGTGTCAAATAAGTCAGAATGCATGAAATAGCATTAGATCCCCCCTTTAATGAATTGATCTTATAGTGAACATAATTATCTTGTTATGCTCTCTTTTAAAATTTCTCATATAACATTAAATGTATCTGGTTATGAATGGATGCATGTGGGCTCAGAAAGCCGAATCCTAAATTAGGCCGCATTCAAATCCGCATGTTTTCTGTCTTATTGGAGACTTTAACACTGATTTCCAAGGAATTTCAATTGCAAGGAAAGTAAGTGCAAAAAGTACAAAGAGATTTTAACATGTTATTTCATTTGTTAAATTCGTTAGTTAGCATGAACTAACAATGAACAGTACTTCTAAAGCATGTATTAATTTTAGTTAACGTTAATCATTGTTAACATTGGTTGCACTGTGAAATAACATGAATATTAATATTTGTATTAAAGGTGCTCTAAGTAGAATTTGAACAACGCTATTGGACAACCCCTCTCTTCATTGCTCCGCCTCCAAAACTCACACTCCAATCCTAACCACCCTGCTTCAAGTCGGTCTCGAGCAATGAAGGGAGGGGTGTGTTTGTTTGGGTTGTTTCTCTGAAATCACTTACTGCACTTTTAACAAATGCTAAATGCTGTAAAAAATATTTATACTCATGAATTAACTATGTTAACAAATAAGATCTTGTTGTAAAGTGTTATGGAATTATAATATTATAATTCTAATAAGTTTTATGAACACAGTGTGCAAAGTTCTTGCACTCAAAACTGTAAAAATGTATTTTTATATTTTCTAATTCACAAAGCCATTATTGCTATGCACAGTGATCTTGCTGAATCAGTATATTGTATGGCTTTTGTCTCGTGTTAAAGATTCTCTGTCGAGCTCAATGAGTGACCTGAAGAGTTCAGTCTCAGATCTCACTTCATCTGTTTCATCTCTTTCTTCTCAACTATCAGTCACCAGTGAGTACACCCTACATTACACGGACAAAACAGCACTCATTTCAATAAGAGTCCAGTAAATGCACACACTCCACCCACACATCTACACTTCTTCTCCACAGTACAGGATGATTCGCAAACTGAAGTGAAGAGTTTGATGAACAGCTTGAGTTCTGCTGTATCAGCGCTGACAGCACAGCTGAATGATGCAGGTGTCCAAATCTTTTAATTTGAATTTTTAACTGATTAAATGTTGGCTCCTGTGGATTGAAGAAGTTTAAAACAGCAACCTCTTTTCTCCCAGTGAACAAGCAGGACCAGAAACAGACTGAAACAGAACGACTGCTGGACAGTTTGAAGTCCTCCATACAGACTGATCAACAGAACAAACAGCGTGAGTTTGGTGAGTCAGAAACATAAAAAAAAAATCATTAAAACAGCTAATAAGCATGAATACATAAAAGTTTGTATGAAGTTATAATCTAATTCAAGACTGTCTCAATAAAAACACAGTAAACTCCTATGCACATTTTGCTGATATATCATATTTATGGCTTTTGTCTCATGTTAAAGAGTCTCTGTCGAGCTCACTGAGTGTCCTGAAGAGTTCAGTGTCGGATCTCACTTCATCTGTCGCATCTCTTTCCTCTAAACAACAGACCTCTGGTGAGTTATACATTCACAGTACTCAATAATGCAGTTATTGCCCTGATATTGCAAAAAGTTGGCTATATTGTACTCAACTTTTATCTCTTTTTTTTAGCTGAATAAAGACATGATTTCAGAAATATAATCATAATTGTGGATTGATGGACGTGCATACTGATACTGACATTATTCTTTACGTTGGAATAATTGGATTGAAATTAAACTCACAGGACACTGACTGCAGTAAGTCTAACAAGGTCTGATGTGTTTTCTTGTGTTCTAGAGGAGAGAGTCATGAAAGCGCTGAAGGATCTGATATCTAACTTGAGCAACAAAACAGCAGGTACTGCATCTACACTCCAATAAAGCTTCCAAAAGGGTTTTTTTTTGCACCAATGCCATAGAAGAACCATTTTTGGTTCCTCAAAGAATCTTTCAGAGAACATTCTTAAAAGAATTATTTTTTTTCTTAGTGTTAAGAAAGTGTTACAAATCTAAACCATTTTACACTATGAAGAACCTTTTGTGGAATGAAAAGATTCCATGGATGTTAAAGATTCTTAATGGAACCATCGATGTCGATAAAGAGCCTTTATATTTAAGAGTGTAGCGCTACTTTATGTGGTTAAATGTGCTGTATATTCATTCCTCTCTTTCATTCCTCTTATTTTGCATCTTTTCTCTCTCTCTCTGACACAGATGTCCCTGTAACCTGTAAACCTGGCTGGATATCGTACAAAAGCAGCTGTTTCTTGTTCTCTAGAAATACACTCAACTGGACTGAGGCACGAGATTACTGCAAAACACAGGACGCATTACTCCTCAAAATACAAGACGACGACAGGGAATGGGTGTGTAATGTTCATGGCATGCGCATAACAGCATTTTCATTTCATTTTTTTTTTTTTTTTTTTAAACTCAGTTTTTATCTTTATCCTAGGCATTCTTGAACAATCATACCAAACCCATAAAGTACTGGGTCGGTCTAACGGATCAGACCACAGGCCAGTGGAGATGGGCGGATGACACTCCTTACACCATGAACAAAGAGTGAGCTGATTCATGCATTATTCACTTTCTCCCCAGATAAAGAGAGCTGGATTCACAAGAACATTTCTCAGCAAACATGCACTAAAATCATGTATTTTTACATTTTAATAATATACATATATACCTTTTAGAGGGTAAGTACCAAATTTTGGCCTCAAGATCCTTAAGTATGATCTAATATCCAGTTTATTTTGCTAGACGTAAATGAGATATTTTCTGTGAATGAACGAGACTTCCGATTCATTCAATAGCCGCTAAAGATAAATGATGACTGCATCCAAAATCACATACTCTCTTGAGTAGGTACTTATTTTGAGTAGGAAATTACTTTGTGACTGCTAAAAAAGTATGGGTGTGAATGTAGTATGAATGTAATCCGGACATACTACATCTGCCATGTTGAAAATGACAAATTAGATACCGTCGGAATCAGCATAAACCAAGGAACATAATGACATGATAAGAAAACAAATTTTGAACACTAGGTGGCACTGTTTAAAATTCTCAGGTACCTTCAAGACATGCCGATGATGATACCTACCGAATTTTGTGCCAATATGATATCGTTTAAAAGACATTGCATGATTTTCTGACAAACTGTTCAAAAGTTATTAGCGAAAATTTTTCAGATCTCATGACCTGTAGGTGCCACGTTTCTCAAATTTGGCATGGACCCTCAGATCATGTTCCAATGAAGCGTACCAATTTTCATTTCATTGCTTAAGGTTTGGCCAAGATACAACATCTAAGCCACTTTCGGGTTGATCTCGTTAAGTTTGTGACATTATCACTTTTGAACATAGATGATTAAAAAAAAATCTGTTTAGTAATTTCTGTGTGGCTCGGTCCAAAGATGATCTGAGCCAGTTTTCTTAAGAATTGGGGGTAGTAGTTAACATTTGGAGGAGTAGTGAAAAAAGGAAATACTGTACTTTTCAAAATGGCCACTACTGTACTGAGCCTTAATGTAAGATGTTGAATGTGATCATAAAGAGATCACATAAACAGACAAATCAGAAGCATTTCATTTTTCTAAAAAGGGTTCAAAAGTTATAACCTTTAGAAAAGTGAATTTTTGAACTTGTGGTGGTGCTATAGAGTTGGTCCTAGAGACTCCAAAATAGGTCAAATCACTATTTATTACCATCTCTATGATTGTGCCAAATTTCATCATTTTCTCATATTGTGCTCATAGGGCTGCCATAGACTCCCATTTGGGAAGAAAAATAATAGTGCGGAAAACGGATACAATAGGGGCTGTTCGTCCACGCTGCCTAGAGCGACGTTTAGTTAAATATGTGCTGCACGCTTTCCTCTCAATAACAAAATGTCAACACAACAAAATTGGCAGCGGTGAGAAAACAACAGTTCAGATTTTCCCCACCTCCTTCTAAGAAAGGAACGCCACTCAAAGTCAGACATTCGGCGTGTAAACTCGGGGTACATCGATCAACCCCGACCTCAGCGAAACGTGTCATTTCACATCACTTCCAAGATGTTGGCAAGTCTGCTTCCAATGAGCCAAATGTAAAAACAAACTTTAACATTAGACATTAAGTTTCTGTAATGATACCTTAGGTTTTGCTTTTCGTCTGCTGTTTCAAAGCAATTTTATGTTATTTTTATTCTGTTTTGCCATAATTGACACAAAAGCACCATATGCTCTTGTTGTGTCATGGCGACATCATGTGGTCAACATGTGAAGTGGGAAGTGGGACATTTAATTTGGGATATTCCCAGGTCCAAATCTCGTCTGGAATGCAGCATTTGTATTCATTTCAGCGCATGTAAATGTCACATCCTTTTGATTTTCCTGGCAAAAACATTCCGAGTCCTTCACATAAAAGTCAGTCTACCGGCTTTCATAGACAACCTAGGAAGTCGGGGAAGGTCTCGTTTCTTACAAGCTGTTCACACATTGGCAATACAAAAAGCAATTAATACATTAAAATTCTGTATAGTATGCATTAAACAAAATTTTCATCTGTTTAAATATTTGTTGTTGGTGGTGTTGGGATTAAATGCATAGTATAAAATGAAGATGGGTTGCCAGAAAGTTGTTCTATATGGAGATGGTGTGACATTTGTTGATTGGCATTATTCACAGACGCTGGGCTCCCGGGCAGCCGGATGACTGGACAAAGCACGGTCTGGGAGAGGAAGGAGAGGACTGTGGGCAGATTACATTTACTGGGAAACTAAATGACAGCCACTGCTCCATGAAAATTAGATTCATTTGCAGAGTGTAATTCTGAAACTGAAAATAGCTGTGGTGTAGTGCCATCTAAATGACAAGGGCATTTGAAATATTTTGTAGTTGAGTACTTTAAACAGTAGGTAGATGTATTACACAGTGTAAAGACATTGAAAGCAAACCCTTTAAATCCTCATGCCCTTTTTTGTGTTTATTTACCATTTAAATTCAAATAAAAAAAATATTTCACAAGTAGTTGTCTGCTTTTCTGTTGTCCTGTTCTAGAGGGCTCAATCTCTGTTGGAGGGATGCCATGATATTTCTCCAGTATTCAGATTAGATGTGAAGAAATATGAGTATTACCTCCAAACCTAAATAAACATTCATTATTAGGACATTAATGCTACCAGTTCCTGATAAATTCCTTGTGGGAAACAGTGTAATTTTAGTATGATTAATATATAGTATTTATAAACATTTTTAATTCATTTTTATATTTTTCGTTTTAATTTTAGTTTATGTATTAGTCATTTTATTGTGTTTTTGTCATTTTTATTTATTTATTTTAAATATGTCTATTTAGTTTTTATTATTTTTTATTTGAGTGTTAGTTTGGATATTTTCTGTTTTAGAAATTTTAGTACTTAAGCTTGAAATGTTGCCTTGGCTACTAAAATATTTGCAGTTTTTTTTAAATATATTTTATTTCTTTTCAATTAACATTTAATTTATTACAATTAACGTAAATTATTTTAACAGTTTTAGTTGGTAAAATTCATTATGTCAAACCTTTGAAAACTTGTCTTAAACCTTTGTAATGTTCAAAGATGAAATATTTGGCAAAACTAGGCCAAGTTGACATCAAGTTTAAAGGGGACCTATAATGCCCCTCTCACAAGATGTAATATAAGTCTCTGGTGTCCCCAGAATGTGTCTGTGAAGTTTCAGCTCAAAATACCCCACAGATCATTTATTATAGCTTGTCAAATTTGCCCCTATTTGGGTGTGAGCAAAAACACACTGTTTCTATGTGTGTCCCTTTAAATGCAAATGAGCTGCTGCTCCCGGCCCCCTTTCCAGAAGAGGGCGGAGCTTCAACAGCTTGCGCTTCGGTTGCTCAACAACAACAAAGCTGGAGAATCTCACGCAGCCAAAATGAGGATTGTCAGTAACGATTGTAGGGAACTACAGAAGTAAAATTAGCAAATGAAATAATTAATTTACAGGGAATTATAAAGAGTCATTTATTTACGACCGAGCAACTGAGTCGTCCAGCGTTAAGAGAGAGAGTGATATGATGAACAGAATTCCTAGCAAAATATGCACTTCAAAGATCTGACCTGAACGAACCATGAATCATTCATTTAAATGCACCAGTTCAGTTTTTTTAGAACCTGGAGGCGCTTGCTTGAGTCGACTTAAACATGTGCATCTTCTCGTCGGAGTGCAGGGAAGGGTTTTCCAAGTCGATGATTTGTCTTTTCAGGTCCAGATGGTGGTTAAGTAAAAACCAATCACGTTTGAGCTTGCTGGAAAGATGAAAGGAAGTCTCTTTGTCGCTGGAGTTGAAGTTGAAGCGGCAAAAGTCATTGGTTGAACTTTGCGGCAAAACTTAGAACACGAGACTTTCAGCGGAAAAAAAAATTAAGTAAAAGAAAAGAAAAGTGAGTGAAAGTTGGATGGCTTGAATGAGCTGCTTGTCTGTTCTTCTTGTTATTCCATAGTTATTCTTTGTTCTGCTTACTCTGGTCACTGCTGACCGGTTCTTTCTTCTAGTGTTCTCGTTTACTTCTCGTTCTTTGTCTTGCGATGTGACTATTTAAACGTAGGTGTTTGTCCCACCTCTGAGAGGAGTTTTGGCCAATCAGATATCGTCCTGTTTCAAAAGGTGGCTTTTCTCTGCCCCAATCATACATAGGTGTTACCTCCGGTCTCTGCTTTGGCAGAGAGTACCGTTTTAGACATAATTTCTATTAAATGGAATATGATACACTTTTACACAGATTTCATTCAAGCCATGATTAAGAAGAGAGAAAAGAATTAAATTCATTCCAAATAAGGCATACTTTCAATCAGTCATTCAAGAGTTATCACATTTACATGAATTGTGGATGTTCTAAAGCTTAACTGGTTACAGGTAGTATTTGTGGACATGATGTAAAATGTATGCAGTTAAAAGATGTTTGATAAGTCCATTTAAAATTGTTTGGAACAATTTTGATGCAGTTTTAGTTATAGAACAGTCTTGGTTTTTCTGTAAAGTTAGGTCCCTCAGAGAAACAAAAGAGGCCTGCATTGTCTCTCTGTCTCTTTTAATCTGGTGATCAAAGACTCTTTATCTTCTTGATGACCATTTGGTTGCTACATTTTGGTTTAAAGGTTATCATCTCTCCTGCAGTCAGGAAGCACGGGTGCCATAAAAAGTACCTATCAAAGGTTGTTCTGTAGACGGACTGGAGCCGAAAATTAGATTCTCTGAGTTTGGGTTTCTGGAATTATGTTTTAAAAGAATCCTCTGAATGATTCATTTGTCTGGTTCGTCCACGGTTCCTGCACGGTGTTCAGCCTTACGTTGTTCAAACCGACACTGATGGAGAGACTCAGGAAGAAGTTACAACTTTTAGATGTTTCTGAATGGATAGTGGATAAATTTATGTAGTTGCTGTGGAGTTGATTCAACTCATCCACTAGCATGTGTCGTTATGTTAATCTTTTGTGCAAATCCAGTGTTGAATTGACCCTCGTTTGTGAAGCAGTCCGGTGTAAAATGACGGCATGACAACAACACTCTACTACAACAACTCTTCCTCTTCTCTAAAGCAGCCCAACATGGCCCCGCCCCCTTTTGTTGCGTGTTCTCGGGGGTGGGGTTTATGTAAATTTTGGGGTTTGTGATGTCACTAACTCTTTGTAGTCCCTACCAGCCATTTGTTGTAGTCCTTAAAAAGCTCCCTTTGCATTGGACTTTGATCGTAACTTTGCAGATGTTGTTTATGCTCAAACATCAGGAGGAGCATCAGGAGGAGACATTTCAGTAAGTGAAGTCTTTCCCCATTTCTGAACAATCATACCTTTCTACTGGGTCAGTCTAACAGATCAGACCATAGGTCAGTGGAGATGAGCCAATGACACTCCTTACACCATGAACAAAGACAGTTTGATTGACAAGAACTCACGTGACCAAACATGCACTAAAATACAAATACCATTTAGAGGTTAAGTACCAAACTTTGGCCTCAATATGGCGCTACATTTACAGTATATGGTTCTCCTTAAGTAGCTTTGCTCTAAAATCCACCATATTTTGCAAGGTGCAAGTGAGGTATTTTATATGAATGTGTGAGACTTCACAGTTTTTGCAGAAATCCCCCTGAAAACATTAGTAAATTATTTTGGGAATGTCCTAAGGTACTTTGTTTTTTGAGAAATTATTTACAAAAAGAACTTAAGATTGTTGTTAATATAGTGTAGACTCTGATGTTAAATTGTTTATCATTGGATGGTGATAAAAATTTTGATTATGACACGCGAAAATCACTCATTCAGTCAGACATCGATTGCCACTCACTAGTTCGTCCCTGTCCCACGCCTCCCAGCTAATCATTACAGCTCCTCAACAATCATTACACCACCAACACCACTGACTGTGTCTCGTAATCTCAGTTTGCTTTCACACCACCTTATCCCTGTGAAGAAGCATGGCGGTGGAAGAGGAGGCCGGCAGACCCACATGGAGCAGGCAGATTGAGTTCACCCTGGCTGGGATCGGGTGCGCAGTCGGACTGGGGAACATCTGGAGGTTCCCGTACCTGTGCTACAGGAGCGGTGGAGGTAAGACACCTCACTTAACTAATGCTCCTCAGTACCACCAACTGACCAGTATAACTTGTCCAGGCTACGAAACCGGTCGGAAGATGTTTTTCCCCTCATGTCTCTTTGGACATGTACCAGGGTTAGGGTTGCAAAGGGGCGGAAAGTTTCCGGTAAATTTTGGGAAATTTATATAAATGTATAATATTTATATAAAATGTATCATATACAAACATAAATATAAACATTTTGTTTGGTCATAATAGTTATTTCTTTTTCACATTCAATTAATTTTAATTTAGTACATATGTAAAATAAATATATTTTTATTGCAGCAATTGTTGTGTGTTATTTATTTCAGTGTCACATGATCCTTTAGAAATCATTCTAATATGCTGATTTGATACTCAGTTATTATCAGTGTTGGAAAGAGTTTTGCTGCTTAATATTTTTTTGGAACCTGTAATACTTTTTTCAGGATTCATTGATGAATAAAAAGTTAAAAAGAACAGCATTTATTCAAAATGGAAATCTTCTCTAATCATTTCTAACAATATCACTTTGATATCACTTTTTATCAATTTCACACATAGTTGCTGAATAAAAAAAGAAAGAAAAAAATTACTGACCCCACAATTTTGAACGGTAGTGTATATTGTTACAAAATATTTATATTTTAAATAAATGCTGTTCTTTAAATTTGTATTCATCAAAGAATCCTGAAAAAAAGTATCACAGGTTATAAAAAATAATAAAGCACAACTGTTTCCAACATTGATAATTGAGTATCAAATTATAATATTAGAATGACACTGAAGACTGGAGAAATGATGCTGAAAATCCAGCTTTGCATCACAGAAATAAATTATATATTAATGTATATTAAAATAGAAAACCATTATTTTAAATTTTAGTCATATTTCACAATATTACTGTTTTTTCTGTATTTTTGCTCAAATGTGCATGTTATGGACTGGGGGAATGCACAGTGCATGCAGGGGGTGTGGCCTCAATAGCCTTGCAGTAAGAAGTGTGCTGTGTGAATGTGACTGAGGAATGTGCAGGGTAAAAATTCAACTGAAATTGCATTATATCTGGTTGTTTTAACCAAAATTATGCTGCAAGATGTTTTTTTTTCAACTACATTTAAGTGCCCTGTTATAGGCTAACCTGCAATATTCCCTGTTTATTCCCATTAATTCCCATATATTCCCGTTAATTCCCATGGAAAGTTTCCAGCTTTGAAAATTCCTGGAATTTTGCAACCCTAACCAGGGTATTTTATGAAGATATTTATCAATACATCATTTTATTTGGCCTTTTGGTCTGGAAAAACTGGCATTATGAAGCGATGCACGTTTCTAAGACAGCAGAGTTTGTTATCTTCTGTTGTTATTTAACAGTTTCACCTTTACCTTTTAGACTGTAAAAGTTAGAATGACCACACAGTCATCCACATGTGAGAAAGAGAGAATGACAGATGAGTTTATCTGTAACTGCAGTGGTGTGTAAGATCAACCATGACACTGCAATCTCTCTCAGATCATTTATACATTTATATATGCAGACTTATAACTATACATTCAGAATATATATATATATATATATATATATGTATATATATATATATATATATATATATATATATATATATATATACACACTGCCGTTCATAATTTTGGGATCAGTAAGATTTTAATGTTTTTAAAAGAAGTCTCTTATGCTCATCATTTATTTGATTAAAAATACAGTAAAAACAGTAATATTGTGAAATATTATTACAATTTAAAATAACTGTTTTCTGTTTGAATATATTTTATAAAGTAAAATCAAAGCTTAATTTTCAGCATCATTACTCCAGTCTTCAGTGTCACATGATCCTTCAGAAATCATTCTAATATGATGATCTGCTGCTCAAGAAACATTTATTGTGTACAATTTTTTTTTTTTCAGGATTCTTTGATGAATAGAAAGTTCAAAAGAACAGCATTTATTTGAAATATAATCTTTTGTAACATTATAAATGTCTTTACTGTCACTTTTGATCGATTTAATGCATCTTTGCTGAATAAAAGTATTAATTTCTTTCATTTCTTTTCAAAAAAATAAAAATAAAAATTCTTACTGACCCCAATCTTTTGAACGGTAGTGTATAATGTTACAAAAGCTTTGTATTTCAGATAAATGCTGTTCTTTTGAACTTTCTATTCATCAAGGAGTCCTGGAAAAAAAAAGTACACAACTGTTTTCAACATTGATAATAATCATAAATGTTTCTTGAGCAGCAGATCATCATATTAGAATGATTTCTGAAGGATCATGTGACACTGAAGACTGGAGTAATGATGCTGAAAATTCAGCTTTGATTTTACTTTGTAAAATATTTTTAAATAGAAAACAGCAATTTTAAAAATTTTAATAATATTTCACAATATTTGTCACGTGTTGTGTTGAGTTATGTTCTGTTTGTCACATGTTCTCCTTTGTTTCTTGTTTTCCCCGCCACTTATTTGTTCCTATGGTCACCCTCATTTGAGTTCATTTGTCCCAGCTGTGTCTTGTTAAAGGGGTGGTTCAGTGTTTTTTTTCTAGACTTGATTGTGTTTTGGGGGCACAGTTTAACATGTTTTAATGCTTCGTTTTTTTGAAAACGCTGTATTTTTCATATGTTTTACCTTTATTCTACACCTCTGTTTCCACTGTCATATGAACGGCTCGTTTGACTTCCTGGTTCTATGATACCACTCCCTCCGAAATACGCAATGTGCTCAGATTGGTTAGCAGGTTGGTAGCTGGCCCAGTGTATTGTGATTCGCTGAAGCGTCCGGAAACGCCACGTCCCTTACCATCCGTTGCTTCAGTGATAATGTAAATAATATTGTCTATATTGCTGTATCAAATTGCACTGCTGCATCCAGCGTAGAAAATATCACAGATTATAATGGGTTCTATATCTTTTGACGCGTCGCGTCCGGTGTACACAACTCTTCCGCTTGCATTATGCCGCGCGACATGGCTTCGCCCACTTTGTTGCGTGTTCCCGGGGGTGCGTTTTGCAGGGTTTATGATGTCACCAACCCGGGAAGAAGCTTGTTGTAGTCCAAACCGGTCGTTTTTGTAGGCATTAAACTGCCATAACTTTAAAAGACAATATCTCTGTTTGCATTGAACTTTCAGCGCTGTAACTTTGCAGATGTTGTTTATGCTCAAGCAGCAACATTACACACTAACTAAAGTTAAAAAAGTGAAATCGCCCCCTTTAATTAAGTCTCGTTTAGTCCTTTGTTTGCCCTGTATATATTCCCTGTGTTCTCCCTCAGTCTCTGTCGGTTCTCGTTTATGTTAGGTTGTGTATATTTGATCTCCTGAGTTTTGTCATTAAAGACATTTATTAGTGATGGTGAAATGAAGCTTTGTGAAGCTGTAACTGTAAACTGTATCATAAAAAGGTTCATTACAGTTTCAAAACAGTGCACACTAACAACATCTTGTGGTCAAAAGGTGGAAAAGGCTGCATTTGCGTTTTTGCTATGAAAAGCGTACAAAACAATGAAAAGAATTCGTCTATATAAAAAATTGTCTTTCACGTTTACTCACACAACTTGAATAAATGAGTCTGTGAATAAATTTCTGGGGAAAAAATAGGCAAGCTTAGGCATATATTATCAAAATAAATGAAGATTATCATAGAATGGTCAGTTGAAGTACTTATGAACTGGGAATAAATACAAAGTGAACATGCACAAAACTACACATGTAAATATTTATTCGTATTATAATTTATTCTTATCAAAAAAGCGAATGACATTTGACACCTGGGCAAAGTTTTGCAATATTTGAATCAGAATGCGAAGCAGTAACGTGGTTGTGTGCGAAAACGAAGCTTCGGACATCACAGATCACGTGGTTATGGCAAAACGCTCCGATACAGTGCTTCACTGTGAGATGTTTCGTTTTTTTTTATATGAGCTTCGAAGCTTCGGTGTTGAACGTCACATCACTAACATTTATATTGAAGCTCCATTTGTCTGCGTGTTATCACTCAACCAACCCCTGACAATAATATTACTGTTTTTACTGTATTTTTAATTAAATGCAGCCTTGGTGAGCAGACGAAACTTCTTTTAAAAACATTAAAAATCTTACCGGTCCCAAACTTTTGAACGGTATGTATGTGTATATATATATATATGACAATATAAGAAACAAATCAGGAGTCTTTTGTCTGCAGCAGCAAATTATTTGCAGGAATTTTAAGCAAATGAGGTTACGTTTGCTTGTTACTTGTTTATTTACTCATTTATTTAATAATTTACTTAATTTTATCATCACAAGAAAAAAAAACGCAAGAAATGTGAATCATTGTTCATCATTTTGCGAGCAATTGCTGATAAAGAAAAATGTCACGTCGCAATATTTAAAATATTTCCATTTTAAGCCATGAAGGTGAGCCAGTGGATATCACACATGTGCAAACTTTGTGTGACAGTTATGCCGGTGAAGAAGTCTCAATCGCCAGTCAATTATTCACGACAGAAACTGAAAGTAAAAGCTGACCGAGAAGTTTTTCTATATCACCATCTGATTTTGTTATGATATAGTAGAACTGAACTGAATGTGGTTATCTGTGCATCTTTCAGTGAACTGTAGTTGTGGTAATTACCATCCTCAGGAGCGTTCCTGGTGCCGTACCTGCTCATGCTGGTGGTGCTGGGGATCCCGCTGCTGCACATGGAGCTGACGCTGGGCCAGTACCTGAGGAGGGGGCCCGTCCTGGCCCTGACCAAAGCCTGTCCCCTGCTGAAAGGTTAAAGTGCATTAATGCATGCATACTGTGAGATTAATTGCAATGTTAATGCTGATTCATATAGAAATAACTGTCACTGATAATGATAAGATGACATGAGAATATATGGTTCAGTACTGACTAAAGGTTAGTAACATGCAATCAATCTATCCAGGTGTTGGCATGGCAACAGTGGCCATCTCCTTCATCATGTGCACATACTATAATATAATTATCACATGGGCGCTGTACTACATGTTCAGCTCATTTCGAAGCGAGCTACTCTGGGAAAACTGCAACAACACATGGAACACGGCCAACTGCACCGACCGTGTGACCAACAGCTCCTCGACCTCCACCGCCAGCCAGCAGTTCTTCAAGTGTGTTCATTCCCTCTTCTTGTGAAGTTACTGATTTCAGGGCCGTAACCACTATAGACAAAAGTCAAGTCACCTTTATTTCTATAGCGCTTAATATGGATTGTTTTAAAGCAGCTTCACGGTAATAAACACCACACGAGAAAAAACATCAGATATTGCCAAAATGTTTGATGCTGCTCTTCTGCACTCCATTATGCACCGTTCTTGTTTGTCATTAAGATGATAAACAGTTTTAAAAGTTATATTTTTAGACTGGTCAGCCTCAGCGGTCTAACTGTGCTCATCAATGTCAAAATGATTGAGGTGACCAATCAAATCAAAGAAGGCGGGGCTTTACTGTTCACAGAAGCCGTGCATAAATTCTATAGTGACACTTGAGTTTTAAAGGTGAAAGAGTGTGAGGTAAGATGATATAGACAACTGGAAGTAGCTAATCATTTCATTTTAACAAATGTTTTACTAGAGAAATATGTTAAACGACCAACAATAATATCCAGTGATGCAAACTACCTAACCCCTTGTGAAAAAGTGTGCTTAACTGTAATGAATGTGCACTTGTAGTGTACTTCAAATCTTATAATTAAAAAAAAAAAAAACTATACTTGCAGATAATATAATATTAATGAAATAAATGGCCACGACTTAAGTGTACTTGAAGAGAGTCACTTTTTTAACACACTTTTTTTTAAAAGTGCACTTTGTAATAATGATATCAAATTAAAAGTTTTACTTTATATTTTAAAACATTGTTTTAATAATCTTTTGTTGTGCTTTAAAAAAGCATACTTGTGTTCACTAACATACTAAAGCACATGTGAAGTACTTGATTATAATTTTAACTGTAGTGTGTTATTCAAAATTACATTTAAAATTTATATTTAAATTAATATAATTTTAACATCAACATTACAAATGTGACACTAAGATATTTAATTATAAATATATAAGATATATCTAAATATTTATTTAAAAACATGTCATAGAAATGACAAAGTATATTTTAGTTTGCCATAAATGCTTGTCAGTACATTCTGCAGTTTAACCATATTTCAAAAACAATAGAAATATTCATGAAATTACACATAAAGATGTACTTAAATCCTGCTTAAATGGGTCAAACTTCAACTAATTGCAACTATAATACATTAAAATGAGTGTCACAAAACATTACATTCAGTTTGCACTTCCATACTAAGTACTCTTTTTAAAAGTATACAGAAGTGTGCTTCTTTTTCATAAGAGACGTTTTGTCCAATTTCACAGTTTTGAATTGTGAATACAGGCTTTGATTCATGTAATTCATAACCGAATGTAATGTTACAGCATATGATTAAGACTAAGAGTGAAGGTGTGCAGATTTTAAAATATGCACACATTGAGTAGAACTAAAAAAATGTTCCCCCCAAATGTTCAAGACATGGTTATGGCCTTGCATGGTTTGTCACAGTGAAGTGTTATGGTGTTTACTGCAGTGTGAGTGTGGGGCTCTGTTAGTTTTAAGGTGCTGGAGAGGACGAGTGGAGTGGAGGAGACGGGCACCTTGAGATGGGAGCTCTTTCTCCTGCTGATACTGGCCTGGATACTCGTCTACCTCTGCATCTTTAAAGGGGTCAAATCCACTGGGAAGGTAAGAAATAAACAGATGGAGAACAACACAACAGTCATCATCATGCTGTACAGAGTCTGAATGCATTGTAACGCATTACAAGTAACGCGAGTTATGTATTCAGATTACTTTTTCAAGTAACTAGTAAAGTAATGGATTACTTTTAAATTTACAACAAAATATCTGAGTTACTTTTCCACCAAATTAACCCAAGTTACTTTGTTTTCTCTTCTATTGACTGACACCTCTCTTGTACTCATGTTGAGAAGAATCGGTAGTAAGTGCAGAGGTGTTGTGTGAACATAATGTTATTGTAGTTCTAGACTAAATGTGAACGTGCATCAAAGACTTTAGAATGACACAAGACGTGTCACTTGCATTGTTTTGAATGGGAGAAATTGCAACGCGCAATATGGCGGAATAAGTCCCGCCTTCTAAATAAGAGCCAATCATTGATTGGTAAAGTCATCGCGTCACTGCAGCGGCCGTTAGGAGCTCCGGTTCCTATAGAAACAGTCAGACGCGCGCCACCGAAATGAGACACAAAAGACGCGCATTTTGGACTGCGGAAAATACCAGCCTGAAAAATACCGTCATGATTCAAGCATTTAGAAACAAAATTTATGAAATTTAATCGAAAGCTTGGCAAACAGCTTTGGAGAATATGATGTTTCCCCATTCAAAGAGGTAGGACCTGCACTTCAATGCCCCAGAGGCGTTTCAAAGATGTCCGCCGAGTAAAATGATTTGTCTTAAAGGGATTTTGACATGCATTTACCCATCTCAAAAACGAATGGGGGAGTTCACGTATCCAAGTTTAACACACACACACACACACACACAAAAAGAAATTATGCAAAACATAATTTCCCTTTTTTTTTTTAATAATATTGATTTTGTGTTATTTCAAGGCGTTTCAAACAACACCATGGTATTATTATGTTACTATCTCCTAAAGACCATGCTAATACCATATTACTGCAAGTTCAGCAAGACATGAACAGACTGAAAATACATCAATCTTTGTCATGTACTGCATTACTATTTTTGCATTTCATTATTTTAATGACAATTAAACTCACCTTCATCACTGTCCTACCCTATCCATAATTATCATCCTTTTAATTTCTTTCAGATTTTCCATATATAAGTATTGTAAATTCATCTTTGTCTGCGCGTCACAGGTTGTGTACTTCACCGCTCTGTTTCCATACGTGATTCTTCTGGCTCTGCTGATCAATAATGTGCAGCTGCCGGGAGCCATAGATGGCATCCGATTCTTCATCATACCCGAGTGGGACAAGCTCCTTAATGTGGAGGTGGGTAATAAACAATCTTTCGCGCTTGTTGTGACAACTAACCTCTGCCGCTCACACACCAGACATGCGTCAGTAGCCGGAGCAACTTTTCAATGAAGGTAGAGCCGTTAAATATGTTTTTCAACGGCTCTGAATAGAGGGTATGCACGTGACGTCACCGTCGGCCGTTGTAACTGCGGTTACGCCCACTGAGTGTCAAAAGTAGCTAGCATTGGTTTTCAGGGTGAATGCCGCGAAAAACACACAAAACACATTCAAAACGGGAAAGAGCTTTGCTATTGACTGTAACAAATAGATTTGACAAGAAATCTGAGGTATATTTTTACAGACTGCCGAAAGCTACAGAAGAGAAGCAAATGGATCGCTGCAATTCACAGAAACAACTGGACTCCAGGCAGAGAAACATGGATTTGCGGTTATCATTTTGTCAATATGTTGAATTTTTCGGTAAAATTATATTGGATTGTTATTTATCGTATTGACAACTCATCAATTAATATTTAGCATCTTATATTCTGCATATGGGTGTTTTTAAATAAACACTGACAAAAACTATACAAGTTTTAGGACTGGATGATATACATAATATTAAGTGATTACCCGGATTTAGACCTACCTAGCCTATAATGTATTTATATAAAGTGTTCAAAGTCTAATATCAGGCACATATAAATGTAGGAAGCACAATTCCTAGCTGCATGTCAATATCCATAGATTACTGGATCTTTGGTAAGTTGTAACAGGAACAGTATTGAGTCCAACCTTTAGTTTAATCGTTTGCTTTACTTGTGTTTTCGCAGTTTCCTCTATTACATCCGTCGTGCAGCAGCTCTTTTGCCACTCAGTCCGGCTGAGGGGCTTGTTTCGGCGGGAAAGTGACGTCAGTGCATATCCTTTATATTTACGGATATGACGAGTCACATTCTTGTCATATATTTTGTTTTTGTATAATCCTTGTTTTTTTTTCTTTGTTTATTTTATTATATATACATGTGCATGTAATCCTTTGACAACGTTCTTATGTTATTGAGCATTAATAATTAAAAAAAGCCATCACAGAAATAGATTACTTTTATAGGAAAAAATATATATGATGAGTCACGCACGGAAGCTTTTTTCCCGCCTTTTTTCTCGCAATTGCGAGTTTACATCGTAATTTTGACTTTTTTTTTCCCTCAGAAGTGTGATATAAACTTGTAATTGCGAGTTATAAAGTCATAATTGTGAGATATAGGCTAAACTTTAAATTTTGAGAAAAATAGTTATTTTTTCCTCAGAATTGCGCTTATAACTCGCAATTGCGAGTTTATATCTCGCAATTCTGAGAAAAAAGTCAGAATTGTGAGATACTCGCAACTGTGAGGAAAAAAAGTTTGAATTGTGAAATAAATAGTTGCAATTATTATTTAATCCATGGCGGAAACAAGTTTCCATACTGGCGAGTGATGTACGCATGCAATTTCCCCCAAAAACCATCCGTCAGGAATATAGACTTACCATATCGAACAAAAACAAGGTGTACATTAATTAGAAGAACATTGGAAAAAGGTGTACACTGATGATGTATTGACTCATTATTTAACTTTCTTTAATTTTTAACTACAACAACAACGACAAAAAAAAGTTAAATAGTTCTTTTAATGTGTTAAGTTTGGCATCCCTAATGAAAAAGTAATGATGGTAAAGAAGTGATTAAGAAATGAAAGCTGCTGTAGGTTCAGGAGGTTGTGTGTGCAGTTCTTGATAAAATGCTGCTGTGTTTATTGCCATTCAGTTATACATGATTTTGTTTCACTGCTTTTTATATTAACACTGTGGAATGTGTGTGTTTAGGTATGGATTAATGCAGCAGCTCAAATCTTTAACTCCATTGGGATCGGCTTCGGCTCTCTGATGGCGATGGCCAGCTACAACAACTACAACAACAACGTCCTCAAGTAAGATTAGTTATCATCTATAGTTTAAATACTGTGTTGACTTAAAAAACAACTTGTTGCCTACAACATACCATCTCTAATCTACTTCCTGCACGAGAAGTTATATAAAACATAGCAAATCTAGTTGTATTTGTGTATATCTCTCTAGAGCAAAGATCACTGTGATAATGAATTTATTGCTGTAATAAATTTATACTGCCATGTATTTAATGATATGCCATCAGAGCTCAATGTGCAGAGAGAAATAAAATACTTATGAAGATTTTCACCACCATATTCATCATTTTTTATTCCCATCACTGTAGAGACACTCTGGCCATTTCCATCACAAATTCCTTGACTAGTATTTTAGCTGGATTTGTCATTTTTTCTGCATTTGGCTACATGTCGCACCTTCAGAATGTGCCAGTCAGTGAAATTGCAGTGGACGGTGGGTTATTTCAGTGTTGATTACTTTACTTTGTTGTTTTTCATAATGTTTGCATGGTGTGTCTCATGATTATTCTCCATGCAGGTCCAGGTCTGGTGTTTGTGGTTTACCCACAAGCCTTTGTGACGATGCCCGTTGCTCCTCTGTGGGCCTTTCTCTTCTTTTTCATGTTACTCTGCCTCGGACTCGACAGTCAGGTATAATGACAACACTCGTCCTTCATTTGAACCAACCCATACTTAGTTAATGTGGCCAACACAACACTGTGCAGTCCTGTGTTACATTAGGCTAATGTATGATGTCAAAATCAGTTCCTATAATGAATTATTATTGTAAAAAGTAAAGTCAAGGTGTAAATGCATAACAAGAGATGGGTTCACATTATCTGCTTTCATTGTCTTTAATTAAACATTGCTTATGAAATAATTTGGGGTGAACATTTCAAGAACTTATTTCAAAAGAAGAAGAAAAATCCTATCAGGCTTCTTTTTTATGCAAAATGTTATTTATATGTATATATTTTGGAGTGAGATGAACCTGTCTTTATGAGGATTATATCATGACTGAAGACAGATTAAAGCTGAAACTGTGATGTATAATTCATAAAATGCGAGCTGTTCATTCACTGTCATGATAAAACATTAAGCAACACATGCACGAATGTTCGCTGGAGTGATGCTGTTTGAATCATTTCACAGAAATCGCAGCTAACACACTGTTATTAATTTACCTTCTGTTGTTGTTCTGTAGTTTGCCATGGTGGAGGTGATGGTGACCAGTCTGCTGGACAGTTACAGTAAACCCATACTGAGGCACCTCAAACGCAAGGAGTTTCTTGTGCTCGTAGTCTGCTGTGCGGCGTTCCTTCTGGGCATCCCTAATGTCATGCAGGTTACATGATCACTTTTATTATATTTTTAGCTTTTATTGTAACATTAAAGTGGCTATATGTAGAATTCAGAAACCCTTGTTATTAGCGACACTGGTTAAGTGAACTGCAGCCAGTGACTTATTGCTTCCTGACTCCGTCCACGCTGCTGAGAACGACGTTTAGATTAATATGTGAATATGTGCTGCTCCTTCTTCTCAATAACAAAATAAACACAACAAAAATGAGAAAACAGCAGTTCAGAAAGCATCTGATCATAGTGATGAACCAGCTCTGAGATTCACCGTCGACAGATGAGGTCATTAAAATTACACTGTTATGATTGTTTGATTATAAAGTATATTTGAGACTATAGACTATATAGATCTGGCTATGTGAGACTATAGTTTGAATGAATCCCTGTTCTCTGCAAGACACATTGACATTACTGTACAGAACGGCTCTTTCAGTATTTTTTCCTGAACATTGTATAAGCATTCGTTTCATGTGTCATTGAACAGAAGAGAGGCTCTCGGGAGCGCGTGTAAACCACACATCCTTTGATTTTCCTGGCAAAAACATCCAGAGTCCTTCACATAAAAATCAATCTACAGGCTTTCATATGAAGTCGGGGAAGGCCTTTTAAGTTTTGTTACAAGCTGTTCACACATAGGCAATAAAATAGCGATTAATACATGAAAATACATGAAAAAATGACATTGAGACTTTAGTGTCGAAATGTCTGCCCAGCTAGCAAAAATATGTTCTAAGAATGTTTTGCTAATGTTCCCATTAAGTTTTGAAAACATCATTTTAGAATGTTTTCAGAACATTCAGTTTGTTAAATGTTCTCTTGGTTATGCGAACGTTAAGGAAGCATTCCATTTTATAATTCTTATGGGAACGTTACTTTTGAATGTTCTCTGAATGTTCTGAAACAAGAAGTAACATTTAAAAACCTTAGAGGAACATCCAACTTAAAACATTTCAGAAAAAACGCTCAATGAACAATGTATAATAGTGTTTTTGTGCTGGTTTTGAGAACATTATTAAAGCCCAGATAACTGTGAACAAACGTTCTATTACAGTTACTGCGTGAACATTTGTTCATAACTTTGACAGAACCTTGTCAGAATGTTCTGAGAACGTTTCCTGTTTGCTGGGTCAGTGTCATCGCATTACATACAAAATATTAGTCAAATGCTGCAGGATATTTCTCTTCCCTAAAGTTCATTTTTCTTAATTATGTCATTGTGCTTAATTGCTATATTTCTTTAAAATAAATGACACTTGCATTGAGATTTTGTTTTCTAATGCAATGATATTAAGTGTTTACATTTACTTCAGTGGCCAAAAGTGATATATTTGTTTTTAATGACCCAATACATTTTTGTTTAAATATTTTAAATATGAGGGAAGAAAAAAAAATTATCTGACAAAATGATTTGGCAAAAAAGGCAAAATGCATAGAAGAACAAAAAGTATACAGGAAAAAACATACACTGACTACAACATAATCATTTATTAATATTTTGTTTGTCTTGTTTTTGTGTTATCACAAATAAAACAAATTGATGCCAAACAAAACTATGCAATATGCTTACAAAATCTTTGATATATATTTAAATCAATGGTGCAGATGTCAGTTTTCCTAGGCCGGACATCACTTTTTGCCACTACTGTATGTTTGCACTGCTTATTTTTCATGCATTTTTAACCACAATTATGTTTTAAAAGAGCTTTATTAATATATTAATTATGATTATCTTTCAATTATATTAATAGAAAAAGATTACAGATGCAATTATGGTTATAAAGCAGGGCTGTATTATGAAAAAGTTCAGATGTACAGTATGTCTGATAAAGTTAATGAACCTGATGATGCTGATCTTTTGATTCAGGTGGGGATCTATGTGTTCCAACTGATGGATCATTACACTGCTATCGTGTCCATCATGTTCCTGGCATTTTTTGAGGTGGTTGGTGTTTGTTGGATCTATGGTGAGAGAGAAACATCTGAGCAATTTGAGTTTTGATTTCTCCAGACGTTGTGCCATTCTTTCTCGACAATGTCAAAAAAAATATTTTTTGAAGTTGAAAAATAAAACAAGAATGAAACAAAATAGTAAAAGTCCAATTTCTTGGTTAACCTGAGCTCTGTTTTAATAGGTGTAAACCGTCTGTCCAGTAATTTACTAGAGATGACAGGAAAAAGACCCAACATTTTCTTCAGGATCTGCTGGTGGGTCATTTGTCCTGTTTTGATAACTGTGAGTGTGATACACCGTTACTGACACAATGGTAGGTTTTAAATCCCATAATGGACTGGTGTTGGAATTGAAAGGTGTTTTCGTGTCTCCAGGTTATCCTGGTGTTCTCAGTGATTCAGTTTAAACCAGCTCGTTACGAGGATTACGTCTATCCACCGTGGGCTCAGGCCGTTGGTTGGCTCATCGCTTTGGCGTCCATCATCTGGATTCCTCTAGCAGCTGTGCACACACTCTGGGTTCTGCCCGGATCCTTCGTTCAGGTACTGAACGGCCTCTCCGTTTATGCTTTGATAGGAAAATATCATGGTTTTCTGGCTGGAAACATTTATTTACACCACCATTAAAAAGTTTGGGGTCGGCAAGACTTTTTAATGTTTGTAAAAAAAAAATCTACAGTTGTACTGCTTCATATTTGTGTGGAAACCGTGATACAGTTTTTCAGGATTCTTTGATGAATAGAAAGTTCAAAAGAACAGCATTTATTTGAAACAGAAATCTTTTGTAACATTGTAAAGGATTTTACTGTCACTTTTGATCAATAATGCAAGAAAAAAAACCTTACTGTCCCTAAAATTTTGAAAGGAGAGATCGAAGTTAATAGTTCAAGAATATTTGGGCCTATACAGTAAAAAAAAATTTTTTTTGAAGTCAGACTACAGGAGTACATTTTACAAGAAACTACTGTTTCAGTCTTTCTACATTAAAATTTTATGTTTAATTCAATGTGTTATTTGCCATTTCTTTGTAGTTGTATTATTATACTAGCAATTAATAAGTGAAAATTGTTTTAAAGTAAATCCTAGAGATCATTCTTTTTCCTAGTATAATGTGGGAAAGTATTTGAAATGAAATTATATTAAACTTTTCTGTTTCTTTCATGTATAGGCCCATCAGCACTAGATTGGTAAAGATACAGATTTGTGCTTCTCTTTTGTTTCAGAAATTAAAAAAGTCCATCACACCATTTTCTCTGGAGGACGACTCAGAGATCCCGTATTACCAGCAGAAAGGAGCCATTATGGAGGTGATCCCCAACATCACCATCATCAGCTCTGATAAACCACCAATCCAGACTAATTTTTGAACTGCTATCGAACCTGCCACTGGATCAGTGGACTACAACCAGACTGATGAAATCCAGTGAACGTGCCTGAGGATTATTTACTGGATCAGTGAAGATCTGTCTGAAATATTGGCCTATATGTTAGTTTCAAAAAGTATATTCATATCAACTATGACAGAAACAACCTATTTTGGGTTTAAGACTTTAACTCTTTTCCCACCATTGACAGAATTTTCTAGCAATCCATGTTTTCACTGTTATACGGTAGGGGGCGCTATTGCACATCTTCTGAAAGAAGCAGAAACAAGTGATAGAAGCATTGCTAATGCACTTTAAACAGTATATAAATCAAAACTGCCAAATGTTACCAAATGAAACCCATTAAGAAATGTATTGTTGAAATGTATGTTTTGATCATCGTTCTGAATCCGACCCAGACAAAGTATTTGACAAAAATACAATTTTCGCAGCATTGTGTTTGAAATGTTTCTTTTATATGAAACTTACCCACGTTGTTGATAAAAAAAAATAAATAAAAAAAAGCTAGAATAATATCCTTCTAATAGACTGTATGCTCAGATATTACATATTACAACAAAATATTCTGGAGCCCATGAAAGTTTTGTGAAAATGATGAAAAATGCTGGTGCTGGCTGACAACTTTAAAAAACTTTTTAAAAAAGCTGGTGGAAAAGAGTTAATATCTACAGTTTTTCTGGCGGGGAAAGAGTTAATATCTACTGTTTGTCTGGTGGGGAAAGAGTTAATATCTACTGTTTGTCTGGTGGGGAAAGAGGTTAATACCTATAGTTAATATCTACAGTTTGTCTGATGGGGAAAGAGTTAATATCTACAGTTTGTCTGGCTGGGAAAGAGTTAATATCTATAGTTAATATCTACAGTTTGTCTGGTTGGAAAGAGTTAATATCTATAGTTAATATCTACAGTTTGTCTGGTGGGGAAAGAGTTAATATCTATAGTTAATATCTACAGTTTGTCTGGTGGGGAAAGAGTTAATATCTATAGTTAATATCTACAGTTTGTCTGATGGGGAAAGAGTTAATATCTACAGTTTGTCTGGCTGGGAAAGAGTTAATATCTATAGTTAATATCTACAGTTTGTCTGGTTGGAAAGAGTTAATATCTACAGTTTGTCTGGCAGGAGTTAATATCTATAATTTGTCTGGTGGGGAAAGAGTTAATATCTACCGTTTGTCTGGCGGGGAAAGGGTTAATATCTACAGTTTGTCTGGCGGGGAAAGAGTTAATATCTATAGTTAATATCTACAGTTTGTCTGGTTGGAAAGGGTTAATATCTACAGTTTGTCTGGCAGGAGTTAATATCTATAATTTGTCTGGCGGGAAAAGAGTTAATATCTACAGTTTGTCTGGTGGAGAAAGAGTTAATATCTACAGTTTGTCTGGTGGAGAAAGAGTTAATATCTACAGTTTGTCTGGCAGGAGTTAATATCTATAATTTGTCTGGCGGGAAAAGAGTTAATATCTACAGTTTGTCTGGTGGAGAAAGAGTTAATATCTACAGTTTGTCTGGTGGAGAAAGAGTTAATATCTACAGTTTGTCTGGCAGGAGTTAATATCTATAATTTGTCTGGCGGGAAAAGAGTTAATATCTACAGTTTGTCTGGTGGGGAAAGAGTTAATATCTACAGTTTGTCTGGCAGGAGTTAATATCTATAATTTGTCTGGTGGGGAAAGAGTTAATATCTACCGTTTGTCTGGCGGGGAAAGGGTTAATATCTACAGTTTGTCTGGCGGGGAAAGAGTTAATATCTATAGTTAATATCTACAGTTTGTCTGGTTGGAAAGGGTTAATATCTACAGTTTGTCTGGCAGGAGTTAATATCTATAATTTGTCTGGCGGGAAAAGAGTTAATATCTACAGTTTGTCTGGTGGGGAAAGAGTTAATATCTACAGTTTGTCTGGCAGGAGTTAATATCTATAATTTGTCTGGTGGGGAAAGAGTTAATATCTACCGTTTGTCTGGCGGGGAAAGGGTTAATATCTACAGTTTGTCTGGCGGGGAAAGAGTTAATATCTATAGTTAGTCTGGCAGGAGTTAATATCTATAATTTGTCTGCCGGGAAAAGAGTTAATATCTACAGTTTGTCTGGTTGGAAAGAGTTAATATCTACAGTTTGTCTGGTGGAGAAAGAGTTAATATTTACAAGTTTGTCAGATTCCTGAAATTTCCAAGATCACTCTGGAAAAAACAACGACTTTTACAATTTACTGTATGTGCATTAAAAAACATTGTAATGGAATTTCATGTTGACATCAATAAAATTAGAAATCTTGAACCTCTTCTGTTTTAGAGACAAAGGCAAGAAAAAGAATGTAAGAGTCATTTCTTGTGCCCATTATGTTTTTATTCTCATTAGCAGGTGTTTTGTCGTCTTTATGGGCGTGAGGATTGATGATAAAACACTCCCTCAGGGTCCATGCAGTGAACTTCACCCTCAATATGTTCAGCGACTGGCCCTTTTGCTCTCCTTTACAGTAAAAGTTCCTTATTTTGTACATCTTCAGTTTTTATAAGTGTTAAAAGCTGACATTCATGCGAATTCATAATTAATTCATGCTAAAAATATACAAACCAAATACCGTTAACATTGGCAAGAGTTCATGTGGATTTATACATCATAACAGAGGGACATTTCAGAATACCTTCAGATTAAGACTTTGTTCTTTGTTCCCACCCTGCTGTAAATTTCTAAGATTTAATTGAGCGAATATCACAGAAACATGTCCAGGTTACATTTCTCCCTAAAACCAAAATAAAATAAAAAATTAAGCCTCATTTTTGGAGCATAAAGATTTTTCCTTTTGATATTATTTTAATTGCAATTAAGCACATTAAGTTATTGTTTTACCATATTACATTAATAGGAAAATTACTACAATGATTTATGAATACTTTTTGGGGTTATGGTAATGAGAATTGAAATTGTCAAAAAAATAATGAAATAAAGAATTTTCAGGCGAATGTGAACTGGACATGTTTCCTGAAATTCAAATATTGAATTTTATTTATTTCATATTTTATTTAAGCTTCAAATAGTTAAATGAAGGTTATAGTTTCCCAAATATAAACAACATTGTTCAACAGAAAAGATCAAGTTTTGGATTGTTTTGAGATGTAGAGGTGACATACAGTGAAAAGGAAAGGAATTTATCCATAACCAATAATAATAATCATCAGTAAGAATAGATTATATCAAGTATTATTTCATTTCAAGTACTCACTACAGTGTTTCCATACTCGTTTTCCCTATGAAATAAGTCAGTGTCAGACCTTTCATTCATTTAAAGTTCAGTGTAAAAACCAACATTTATCAGCTTCCTGATTCGGAGTGTGAATTCAGTCAAACAGGGTTCTCCCTTATGAAAATCATGCATTTGATTTCATTTCATAAAAGTACGGCCAATGAAGACTCGAGCCTCGCCGCTTCAAAAGGAACGCACGGTACAGTAGCGGGATCCAAACCACGGTAAATACGGTATGAGAACCACATCTACATACAATTCAAGTTAGAATACTTCAAATTAATACAGTAATTAACATCACCTCAACCGGCACCGAGCGGCAGTGTTTCATATCGACACATTCTCAAAACAGATATGCAATATGACCTAAAAAATAAAAAAAAGACCAAAATGATGTGCAATTCATGGCATAGCGTCTCTGTATAAGCGGCCGTTTCAAACAGAAACACATCTTCGTTCTTTTGTTCCAGTTTCCCGCGTTGTGTTTTGTAAAAGGCTGAAAGTTTCCCCTTATATTTAAAACAGCAGCAGACTGTGTACATCTGTAAATTTAAACGGAGGTAATGGCGCTCTCCGGCTCGCTCCTGACCGCCCGAGCGTCGCGTCAGATCGCCGCGTTCTCAGATCCGATCCGATCTGCAAACCCAAACCAATTCCCTTCAATCAGTTCTTTAAAACGAGGTGTTATACATGTTTTGTCCAGCAGGTGTCGCCAGTCACCGCTTGCGTTGACTCTGCTCTCCCACTGCGTGACTTCCCGTCCCCGATCCGCTCCTACGACACTTGCTCTACCGGCCGCATCTGCACGTCGCCGATCTGAGAGAGAGAGAGGAATAGATTCAATTTGACAAATGTAATACCTTTGCAGATGGCTGAGAGAATATCGATCAGCAGGTGATGAGTCTGATTTGATTTATCTGTCTGAAGATCAGCACAACAAGTCTTGATGATCCCAGTCAATGATCATACAGGATCAAAAAATAGGATTTATGTATTTGAATTGCATATAAAACTTCTATCCATCTGAATTACACAGACAAATTAATAATCTTAATGTGATGCATATTTGTCAGTCATACATAAATGAACCACGTAAGATTTATGCACTAAAATAATATCATGGCATAGTTTTAACTATTAGCATCTGCTATTAAAGAAATTAATAATTTTGAAAATAAAGGCATTTAAAATGATTCTATATTCACATTGAAAACAGCTATTTTACATTGTAATAATATTTCACATTTTTACTGTATTTTATAATAAATGCAGTCTTGGTGAGCAGAAGAGACTTAATTATTCCAAACTTTGTGTTGGTAGTGTATATATTTATTATGGACTCACTTGAACATGAGCAGGCGCGCTCAGGACGTATGTGACGGCACTGGCGATGTCTTCTGCTTTCAGACACTGTAGAAGACAAACATGATGCGGTTACACAGCTGGACACGTGTGAAGAGACACGTCACACTCATGCGTCTCTTTACCTTTATACTTTCATACACCGCCGCAGCTCTCTCTGGATCACTGTTGTGATGCCGGAAGGCAAATTCAGTTTCCACTATTCCAGGTGAGATAGACTGGGGGGGAAAAAAAGTGATAAGTTAATAAATATTACTGTGACTCGACTTAGTAATAGTTATTTTTTTCCCCATAATTTTTCATTTTTAGTATTTCATTCATTATTAGCTTTTTAGTTTGGGAGTCCATGATCTAGGTTATGCATACCAGCATGTGTGTGTGTGTGCATGTTTTTGTGACATATCAGGACACAAATTTGTATAATGACATAGGAGAGGGTGACTTATGAGGACATTACCTCATGTCCCCATTTTTCAAAAGGCTTATAAATCATACAGAATGAGTTTTTTTTGAGAAAGTAAAAATGTGCACAGTTTCCTGTGATGGGTAGGTTTAGGGGTAGGGTTGGTGTAGGGCGATAGAAAATATGGTTTATACAGTATAAAAACCATTTCAAAAACAAACATGTGTGTGTATATGTGTGTGTGTATATGTGTGTGTGTGTGTGTGTGTGTGTGTGTGTGCTCACTGTGGCTCGGATGTGTGTTTTGGCCTCCCGTAGCTCCTGTCTCAGTCCTTCTGTCATAGCGGTCACAGCGTATTTAGTGGCACAGTAAAAGTGTTCGTCAGCGCTGGGCACCATCCTGTGACCCCCCATACTGCCGAGAGAAGATGAACAACTGCCTCAGGTGTGTGTGTGTGTACATCAGGACTAAAGAAGGCATTTCTGCTGTAAAAGGGCTCAAACAAAGTGAAACATGTCCTGAAAAGTGACATTTTGAACACCCCCTGGTGGCTGGCTGCAGTATAGGTCATAAACCCTGCAATCTCCAAAAAAATCAAATTACACTTCAAATGATTTATTTCCAAAGATGTTTTCTGTCATTTTAGGTAGTTCTTATCAAACAGACGCCGGTTCAAGTGTTCTTTTTTCCAGTAAGTTTGGTTTTAGTTAGTTATTTGATGCTATACAACTGGGGCGTAACGTCATGATTGACAGCTGCGCTTGCAAACGAGTCTGCGGGAGTGTGGGCGGGACCTTGATGCCGTGGCTCCACCTCAGGATCGGGCTCTGAATGACGTAATCAGCAGCAACCGTTTCTGGGATATTTTGGCTTAATTTTTGTACAGTTGAATGAAGTTTAGATGCATCGTCCATCTTTTTTTACAGTCTATGGCTCAAACATACAGTGAAGTGAAGCAGTACCTGTTGATGTTGATGATGTGTCCGTCATCCACATTTCTCTCCTTCATGGACTGGTAGGCCTCACGCGTGCAGATGGCCAGAGCGAGTACGTTTACCTGCAGATGGTAAATGAATGAATGGATGATAAAGATCCAGATCACGTCCAGGTCATATTTTACCCCAAAATCATTCCTGTAGCTCAAGCATGGCACTAGCAGCAACGCCAAAGTCATGAGTTCGATTCCCAGAGAATGCATGAACTGATAAATGCCTTGAAATGCAATGCAAGTTAATCATAATCATAAAAACAATTAAGAAAATATACAGTTATCGGGGCCAAGCACAATGAGCATAATAAGCCATGCCAACATGGCTGGGAGCATCAGACCAGCTGCAACAAGAACTAATGACATTCAATTCAATTAAATTCACATTTATTTGTATAGCGCTTTTCACGACACATATCGTCTTTACAGAGAATGCATGTCAACATTACAATTTAGAGAATGCAGTTATCTAAAAATGTAATAATTTAGGCAATTTAATTTACAGTCACTGTTAGCAGTTTAATTGGAGGTAGAAGCAATGAGAAATAATGAATTACATATTAACATATTAACAGACATTTTAATACAATTTTAGGCAAATTGGCTGAAAAAACAAATATAGCCATTAGGGACTGAAATGTATATCACTGTCGACCAATAGGTAGCGCTGTGACCAAATTGATGTGGTATGGTCAGACTGAGGTGACAATGACTCATGCAAAGTTTGATGTCAATATGCCAAAGCATTGCAGAGATACAGATTGAAGTGTCAGTTTTGCATCATGCATCAAATCGACTTGAAATCCATAACTTTTTGTCGGCATGGTCTGAAGATGATACAATTTGATTTTGGTGAAAAACAGTCTAGGAGGAGTTCAAAAAAGTAGGTTCTTAAAGAAAAACAAAATGGCGGACAGGAAGTTCTGCCAACTATGGCAAATTGTGCATCTATGCACCAATCCAACTGTAAAAATTGTAACTGTAATTTTTATTACAATAGGTTAATATATTCAAAAGTTATTAGCATTTTTGTAAATTTCATTATAACTTTCGACCAAAAGGTGGTGCTGCCTCGAAAGGTTTTGTGTACTGTCAGGGCATGGCCGAAGACCCATACCGAGTTTCATAATGATATGCTAATGTGTTCATAAAATACAGCATTTTCGTTCAAAATTCAAAATGGCTGATATGGGAAAACTGGATATCATTTGACTCAGAATTTAATGATTTTTGGATAAACCATTCAGAAGTTACAAGCAAAAATATCATTTTTTTTGTATCTCCAGACCAGTAGGTGGTGCTGCACCGAAACACAGCATGTGACCTCAGGTCATGCTTGTGATGACATGTACCAAGTTTGGTTTGAATATGATAAAGAGATACAGTCTATTTTCTCAAGCGCTACGTAAAATTCATTTGCGCGAAAACAGTTTGACTAATCGACTTGAATTCCATAACTTGTCGGCATGGTCTGAAGATGATCCGGTTCAATGTTCAACGGCCTAGGAGGAGTTCGAAAAAGTAGGTTTTCTCAGAAAATTCAAAAACTTTTCATGACGGGTGCAATCGAATCGACTTGAGCCAAGGAATCAGAGGAAAAAAGAATTAAGTTATTAGCATAAAAGTGAGTGATAATTTGGACAGCTGGTGGCACTAGAGCGATTGAGTTAGAGACTCCAAATTTGCTCTGTTGGCAGTTCAGACGGTCCTCTATCTGTGTGCCAAATTTCATAACTTTCCTGCATGCGGTTCTATGGGCTGCCATATACTCCCAGAGCAGAAACGGAAGAAGAATAATGATAAGAACGGCAACAGATACAATAGGTGCCTACGCACCTTCTGTGCTTGGCCCCTAAAAAATAGAGTTGGGGAAAAAAAGACAAATGCCAAGTTTATGAGGGGAAAAATGACAAAGGAGAAAGGAAAAGACTACGACACGTCTTCAAATGAAAGAAAGATTATCAATGCAAACTCACTCTTCCACATAGAAGTAAACAGAAATTAAAAATGGCACACAATTGATGTCTCTTATCTTTCCTACAGTATCTAACAGGTGATGCACCATCTTCACTCTCACCGTTATAGTTGTTGCATCTATGCATTTGGCAGATGCTTTTATCCAAAGTGACTTTCAATGCATTTAAGGTAGTTTTAATCAGTTTATGGTTGACCTGGGAATCGAACCCATGACCTAGCACCATGCATTTTCCTTTTCTGAGCTGCAGGATTGCTCCTGTAATCATCTGTCGCTCATGTTGTGGTTTGAGTAAGAACAGAACTGCAGCAAACGATTAAATGAAGTGGTTTTTGAGAGCCCACAGCCGTCCATTTAACTGCACTCCATTAAGTGTTTAAAAAAGTGAGTTGAAGAGGTGAGCGAAAATTGAGAAGTTTGTTCCAAAAACAAGTGATTTAGCAGATTCTAATATTGCAGGTCTTCAAATCAGTCACTTTTGAGGCTTTATTCTATGTAGACATCAATAGTAATGTTGTGTGTGTTTTTAACTTACATCGATCATATTCTTCCAGCCTTCTGTCCTTCCGCTGAGCAGAGGTTCGTTGTGAGCCAGACCGGCGTTGTTGATGCACACGTCCACTCCCTGATGCAACGTCTTAATAGCGGAAAACATGGAGAGAATCTCTTCCTCGTTGCACAGATCACACTTGTACGGGATCAAAGTGCCGCTGTATCCCGCGCTCTGACACTCGGCTGCCAACTTCTGCAAGGACAAGATGAGAAAAAAAACATTTCACCTTCATAAACTCTGATGTATTGAACACTGACATATGAGTTTCGTCTGAAACGGGTGACGAGACTGACACCTGTCTGAGAACATTTAAACGCTCTTTTATGAGAAGAAAGCTGTTAAATGTGTTGATCAAATGAAATGTTCTCGTGACACTGAGTAACACTAACGCTTCATTGCTTACCAACGCTGCATTTATTTGATCAAAAATACAGTAAAAACAGTAAAAATTTGAAATATTATTATAATTTAAAATAACTGTTTTCTATGTGAATATACTGTAAAGTGTAATTTATTCCTGTGATCAAAGCTGAATTTTCAGCATCATTACTCCAGTCTTCAGTGTCACATGATCCTTCAGAAATCATTCTAATATGATCATCTGCTGGTCAAGAAACATTTATGATTATTATCAATGTTGAAAACAGTTGTGCTGCTTCATATTTTTGTGGAAACCATGACATTATAAATGTCTTTAGTGTCACTATTGATCAATTTCATGTGCTCTTTCTGAACAGAATTGATTTCTTAAGAAAATACTATATTATATATATATATATATATATATATATATATATATATATATATATATATATATATATATAAAAATACAAAAATATTTATTTTAATTTTAGATCTTTATATTTGAATTCATTAATACTTTAATTTACTATAACAATTAATTATTACTTAATTATTACCTTACAACTAATTATTAACAACTTGCAACTTTTTTGTCTTGTGGACTTTATGTAAACATCGTTTATGTAAAATATCTTACTCAGGACAGTACTAAATAAAAAAAAAAAATGACATGCATTTTGTATGATCTCTCTTATTTTGTTAAAATTATTCACATTTTCACTGTGGTTCACAAACCACTATATATATATATATATATATATATATATATATATATATATATATATATATGTATAGCCCTAAACAAGAACAATGATATTGCTAAAGTAGTAATTTGTGGGAAAAAACAACTAATTATTGTATTTAATTCCTATGATAGATATTTAACACATTTAACACAACTATCCTCTCTGTGTCACCATGGCAACAGTAAAGCAGGTTAATGGTGCAACTACATTATATTAGCATGTGAAATTACTTCACCAGACATCACAACCGTTTATTCAAAATCAAAAATAATTATGAGTTTACACCATCCTAAATCCGACTTGTATCGCTTTTCATTTTTAAACACATTCAATCCATAATCTTTGTGACTAACATTACTAAACAGGTAAAATGCTGACACTGATGGATGATGGGACGTGTCCGATCTCTCTCTCTCACACACACACACACAGGCCTATAAAAGGGTAAAGCATTGATGGGTGTCACTTGCTTTTCATCAATTGGGTTGACAAACTGCCCGAGTCGAGTCATTCACACTCAGATGCACAACACGCTCCGTTCTAAAACCTGCTGAGCTGCCTTGGTCACTAGTGCACACTGCACAGTGCTTTACATTCTGCATAAGGATATTGTTCACTAGATTTTGGCCATGTATTGGCTCTTCAAGTCCCTGGTTTAATGTAGTTCACGCTCTAGCAGTCTCCTGAAATGTCATTACATGCCTTTGTGCTTCATCCCAGTTTAATAATGCAAAGAAAATCCATCTTAAAGAGATGACGGGGTCAATATATCATTAAAAATGATATTTCACTAGAGCAGGATTCATCTACATAGATTTACAGCTTTTTGTGAATTGCAATAAATACTGTGCAGTATACCTGTTCATTTATCTTTAACACACACACACACACACACACACATATACATGTTTAAATTTATAAGTAATTTTAACAGAAAAATTTAAAAATGCTACAGTAAAAACATGTTCACTGGTTAACTAAGTAACCTTACCATATATGGTAATATACTGTAAATAGTTTAACATCACATATATGCAATTTTACTGTAAAATACTGTCAAATTCATGATTTTTGCACAGAAAAACTATTAAAATTACCATATTATTTATAGTTTAAAAAAAACAACAACAATAAAACAACATTCCCAGAAGTGCATGTATTACACATCACATAAGATTACATTTTTTAATCAATAATTTTGTTTCTTCTTATTACTGAGCATGTTTTATAAACAGACTGTTTACGATAAACTTTGATTCATCATGTGGCTTTCTAATGTGACAGCTGTATTACTGTGGTGCTTATCGGTACATTTTAGGGTAAAAAGGTCGTTAAATTAGATATATTAACATTTATATTACTTACGGTTAGAAGTTGTAAAATATACAAAAAACATTGTCACAGTATTTTTTATGGTGAATTTCTGGCAACCACAGCTGACTTTTATTTACTGTAAATTTAACTGGATTTTTTTTTTTTTTTTACAGTGTGTGTATATATATACACAATTACACATATACACACACAGACTCACTGTATATAACTGTTGTATATATATGCACACATAGCATCACCACACAAAAATCTCCCCAGTCTCCAAAGTATTAATGTCTGGAGTCGTTCTCATCAGTGAGTCGACTGAGCTCGCAGATGATTGGTTCTCTTTTTTGGGGACTTAGTTAAGCTTGCGATTGGCTCACGTCCATCCCCGAGGGGAAGATGGGACATGAGAGAGAGGGGACAGGATCTGTGTGTGTGTGTGTGTGTGTGTGTGTGTGTAGATGCACTGGATGAACCCTTGATGCCAAATCAGAGCAATGAAGCGTTGTTGGTGCTGCAGCTAAAAAATATCCTGACCCATTTGAACATGGTGACAAAGCCATTATTTTTACACCAACTCTCTTAACAGCAATGACAATCTGCACATTAATAAATCAATTAAATAATGCAATCATAACATTTAAGTGACACACACTATATTCCCATGCAGATAAAGTGAACCACTTTTCGCTTAATATTAAAAATAATGCATTGCAATAAAGTGCAGCATATATGTGTTAACATCTCAAAGAATGTGCTTCAGTGTTTCATGATCCTTTCAGAGAAACTATGCATGAAAACATAAGTCGACAAAATACACACTCACACAGGCCTCAAAGTATATTATAATTTTCTGATACTATTTAGGATTTCAATAAAGATAATAAAAATTCTACCACCATATTGAAAGGCGCTCAGCACAGGCTACAGGACGCACAAGTGAAATCAACGCCACACACTGCATTAACAGCGGAAAGCACTGAGATTTCATTTAGAAAGCGAGAGAGAGAGGATATAACAGGATGAGTTGTGCTCTCAAATTCACTTACTGTTCTTTTCTTACAACCGTATGAAAGAAGGCACAAGCACAGCAGGAAAAACCTGGTGTGAAGGAGAGATGTTTGGGGAATTCTCAGCCATACACACACACACACACACACACACACACACACACTTCCTTGTCTCCTTTCACCTGTAGCAAAGAGTAATTTGGCCTGTCACTGTATATTCACATCTTCATTAGCAGAGCTGCAGATCTGAGAAAGTGAACAAAAGAGCCGAAACAGTCCAGACTTACAACAGTCACAACAACAATCAAACCAGCAGTACTGGTGCTCAATAAGTTGATACTGAAGCATACAGCATTTACACTACTGTTTAAAATGGTCAGTAAGATTTTAATCCTTTGCATTAATGCATTAGGATGCATTAATGTGACCAAACTAATTTGATCATATTTCAATAAATGATAAAACATTCAGCTTTGCGTCACAGGAATAAATTACATATTAAAATGTATTAAAGGAGAAAACAGTTATTTTAAATTGTAAAAATTGTAGCATCTGAATCGAACACACACACAATTGTAAAAGTTATTCTTCACAACCCCTCAACCATGCAGACTCCGTAATGTCTGGCTCCCCCACGGAGAGCCGTCACCCTTCTGCTTGTTCTCAATACAAGAATCAAACATGCAGCCCATAGAAATGGCATCCTTTCCACTAATTCATTGACAAATTTTCTTAAATGAATGAACATGCATTTCCGCAGTAAATTTTGTGTATTGTTACTGTTTGTATATTGTTGTTTTTTTTTTGTATAGGGCTGCACAATGTATTGCACGCGATTTGGCAAAGGCTGTGATTATTTTATGCGCAGCTTGTCAGAGCTGTACGTCTGTGATCAGTAGTAAATCCATCTCCATCTGAAAGCCAGAGGGCGCTCTTGCGCAGAAACTCTAAATATGCCCTGCCGCAGAAGAAGATAACACACGTCATATCGCTGTAGCTGAATAAACAGACGATTAAACATGACTAATAAACACACGACTGCCTTATTCTGTGTAAAAAGCCACATCATCTCACAGAAGGACGCTATATAGTGAGTTTGGAGTAAAAACATGTTATTAAATGTTGTCTTTTGTTGGACAAGATGTTAATAAATGCTTCTCATGTCTGGAAAGATGTCTGACGCGTGTTGCTTTTTCAAATGTACATTATAAGCGACTCAAACTCGAAGATGGATTAGCATTTGGAGCCATACTTCATTGATAAGCTGCACATAAAAAATAAAAACAGCCTTTGCGATTTCATAATCACGTTTAAGCGATAATCGGGTTTAAGTTCAATGTTATTTTTCGTATCGTGTGATAAATCATGCAGCCCATAGAAATGGCATCCTTTCCACTAATTCATTGACAAATTTGCTTAAATGAATGAACATGCATTTCCCCAGTACATTTTGTGTATTATTACTGTTTGTTTGTATAGTGTTATGCACGCCTGATGATAGAAATACTAGATAATGTAGCCCATCTAGGTGGCGTCTCATATCAAAATTCTTGTCGTTTAATGACTCACACTTTGGTGGACATCACCATCTCATAGAATGCATTGTATGTTGATTAAAAAAAAAAAAAAAAACGTTATTTTCCTGTGGCCATGGAAATATCCTTTCTGAAAAGTTGATAGACGATCAATACTGAATTGATTGTAATATTAATTCAGCTACATCAAGTAAATTAGATTAACTGATTCAAATATTTATAATTAATTAAAATGAGTTATGATTAATTATACATATTTCCCTTTTGAGCTAATTCGCTACATAATACATTATTTAACAATATTACTGTTTTACTGTATTTTAATCAAATGCAGCCTTGGTGAGCAGAAGAGACTTCTTTCAGAAATGTTAAAAAAATCTTGCAGACTCCAAACTTTAGAGTTTGTGTTTTAGGCTATACTTATTTTTATATATTACAAATACAATATTTAATATTAAAGTTTCCTTTTCCATTTGGTTACTTGATCCTGCTGTTAAGTACCTTAAAACACTTCAAGTACCACATTTACTTCATTTCCATGTCTTATTGTTTTTAATTAACTGTGTTGCTTGTGGTTTATTTCTTATTATATTACTGACTGCTTACTTAAATAATTACTTAATTATTTGAATTAATTAATTAATTAATTGATAATTTATTTAACCTATATTTATATACTCACTCACACACTCACTCACACACACTCACTCACTCACTCACTCACTCACACACACTCACTCACACACACACACACACACTCACTCACACACTCACTCACACACACATTCACCTGTGATAGATTACAGCTGTGTGAAGGCTGGGCGGAATCGTTAATCAAAGTCATTAAAATCGAACTGCTAAAATGACTCAAACCCTGCAGACGGCAGGAGGGTCATTAACGATCGATCATTGGCACTGCCGGCCGCACCCGCTGACCTGAGAGCCGTCGATTGAGTTCCTCTGTTTATTATTGGAACAGAAGCGTGGAGTGAACGGAGATCAGAGGACAGGAAGGGTGCGGTCAGCAGGATCAGTGTTGTGTAACACCTCAACTAACCTGTGTGGCCAGATTTCACCAACAGGCTCCGACTGACACAGATCTATAAATACACACACACGCACTACAGAGAAAACAGGTTCTGCATCAGCTGAGATTCAACCACTGGACACTCTGCTATCCCATAATGCCACAGCAGAACTGAAAAGTTGATTATTTTTAAGGTTGTTAGCTGTAATTCAACTTAAACTAAACAAAAAAGAGAAATGTTGCCTTGGCAACTACCTGAAATAATCTGATTAGTTTAATTTTTTGCACAGCATCATGGGTAATGTAGTTTTTCACTAGGAATTCCGCTGTTAAACACAATTACTTTAAACATAACCTGAAATAATGTGGGCTATCATCGATTAACAAACTCAGAGCTCACAGTAGGGCTGTGTTTAAAAGTTTATAAGTTATCGTTCAAAATCAATATCCATATGGAGAAAATGAATAGAGTTTTTACTTCCGGAAGCCAACTGTTGCACTCTAAACATTGTTTGAGATGGAGACCATAAGATAAAAGAACTACAACAGAAAGCAGAAGTAGGACAGAAGAAACCTATGAGATGACTGATAAAGGCAGATATGAGGAGTGTGTGTGTGTGTGTGTGTGTGTGTGTGTGTGTGTGTGTGGTTGAAGGAGAGTAAAGCTGCTGTAATCTTTAATCTGGTCAGTGTTTAGTAACACGGCAATCAGCCGCTCACAGCACTTAAGATCCTAGAGTTGAACTAGACGAAACACTCAAAAATGTACATGACCATGGCATACTTGTGTTAAAATATATTCCTGTCCAAATGAGGGTGAGATTGTTTGGATGTTTTTTTTCCTTGCATATGTGTGACAAACTGCACAGGTCATGTCGAGATGAGTAGAACTGCACCGAACACAACCACATCATCAAATTCATCATATTATGGATAATTATATTTATGTAATTTTGTCATGCAATTCCACTGACAAATGACTGGTAGGGACTACAACGAGCTTCTTCCCGGGTTGGTGACATCACAAACCCCAAAATGTACCTAAACCCCGCCCTCGAGAACACACAACAAAAGGGGGCGGGGCCATGTTGGGCTGCTTTAGAGAAGAGGAAGAGTTGTTGTAGTAGAGTGTTGTTGACATGCCGTCATTTTACGCCGGACTGCTTCACAAACGAGGGTCAATTCAACACTGGATTTGCACAAAAGATTAACATGACGGCACATGCTAGTGGATGAGTTGAATCAACTCCACAGCAACTACATCAATTTATCCACTAACCATTCAGAAACATCTAAAAGTTGTAACTTCTTCCTGAGTCTCTCCATCAGTGTCGACTCCGGTTTGAACAATGTAAGGCTGAACACCGTTACTGACAATCCTCATTTTGGCTGCGTGAGATTCTCCAGCTTTGTTGTTGTTGAGCGACCGAAGCGCGAGCTGTTAAAGCTCCGCCCTCTTCTGGAAAGGGGGCCGGGAGCAGCAGCTCATTTGCATTTAAAGGGACACACACAAAAATGGCGTGTTTTTGCTCACACCCAAATAGGGGCAAATTTGACAAGCTATAATAAATGATCTGTGGAGTATTTTGAGCTGAAACTTCACAGACACATTCTGGGGACACCAGAGACTTATATTACATCTTGTAAAAGGGGCATTATAGCTCCCTTTTAAATTAAACACACAAAGCCAACTTAGTCAGAAAATAGTTTTCCTATTGTAAAAACTGTAGAAATTGGTGTATGTGATCATTCGGGCGATACCAGTGAGGGCCAGTTTTATTGTCACCTCAAAGACAATCTTTGCTGACAGAGTGTTTGGCGAGTGTGTTAATTCAGTGTGAGTGTTAGTGTGTGTGTGGAGGGAAGGGCACAGCGTGGCATGATGTCTCTGCCAACACTACTCTATTAAATGTGCCACTGAAGCACCGACCACTGCGGGGACAGCACTGAGTTTCATCTGTGTGTGTGTGTGTGTGTGAATGTTGGACTCGGATGGAGTATGTGAGAATTTGAGATTCTCTCTCTGTGTTTGTGTGTGTGTAAGGAAAGACATCCAAATTGATTTCAGCACCACGAGAAGCATCCGGCTCTGTGTGTGTGTGTGTGTGTGTGTGTGTGTGTGTGTGTGTGTGTGTGAGAGTGTGTGTGTGTGTGTGTGTGTGTATGTGAGAAGTTGAGACTGAAAGCCAAGCATTACTGCATTACTCTTCCTAAAAAAAAAAAAGAAAGAAAAAAAAAGCCAAGAGCAGCGAAACGAGCAGATGATAACGGTTTATCTCCATGGCAATGTCATTCAGTACATTTAATGACTGACATTTCATAAAACAGTTTATCTGAAAAATGACTAAGGTTGTATTTTAAAACATTTCCTCTTCTCTCGAAATCATTAGTGACTGTCAGTCAGTCACAGATATTTTGCTCAAATATAAAACATGAATAATGCCCAATGACATCCATAATTATATTTTTTGACTATTAGGAAATATAAGGTATTGAAAGTCTCTCTCTATTTATTCATTCATATTTGTTTATTTTTTTTATTCTACTTTTTGCAGAATATGGTGTTGTTATTGTTAACTAAAACTATTAAATGGTTTTCATTAAGTGAAATAAGGCTAAAATAAAAATACATAAATACTAAATAATAAAAAAATGAAAATTAGAAATGTTGCATTGGCAACTAACTGAAAAAAAGTTGAAGTTGAAGAACTAAAACTACAGTAACCGTTTCATTTGTTAATCTTAGTCAACATGAAATAACAATAAACAATACTTCCACATTATTTATTAATCTTAATGTTAATTTCAACATTTACTAATCATTTTTAAAATCCAAAGTTATATCGGTTAACATTAGTTAATGCACTGAGAACTATCATGAACAACTGTATTATTATAATTATTATTATTAACAAATGCTGTAAAGTATGTTGCTTATTATTAGTTCATGTTAACGAATGACTCTAAAAATAAACCTGAAATAGAAATTAAAGCCGAATAGAATTGTCAAAAAAACAAAAGCAGATTAAAATGACTAAATACTATATAATAGCATATAAATAAAACTAAAATAACACTGGCAGAATAAAACTATAGAAAGAGTAATCAGGCTGATCTCAGAAAGCAGTGCAACATCATGAATTCTACATTTATAAGAGACAAATTTAGCATTGCAGAAAGTCTCGAGCCTTCAGCCAGGAAACGTGTATTTACAGCAACAACCCAGTTTCTCTTACAAAAGTGCTTATTTCAACAGATCTGCTCCAGCCAATAAGATTGACTGAGGTGTCAAAACCTTAGTGGATGTTTAGTATGCACACTCAGTATTCTGTGTGTACTAGTCCTTCTGGCCTATAGGCACAGACAAATCTTGTTTTTCTAATCTTAAGTGTCAATGCTGTGTTGTTCAAGGTGATCTTGATCATTTATAGTGCTGTATGCCTTTAAAGTGACATCAGTCTCCAGGGGCTGTTCAGAGAAAGACGCTGTTCAGCTCACTACAGGAGAGCCCGTAATAGAAAGACAGCATGTTCGCACGGCACGTCCTCAGACAGTCTGACCACCGATGGATGAATCCATCTCACGGCACGAGGGGGTTTCATTATCATGCAACAGCTCAGTATAATCATGGATTACAGCAGACAAAGCCTTTCAGCATATTTCTTCATGCAATTATACGCAGATTACTGTGAGAATAAAACGACTCAATGAGAAATAAAGAATGCTTTAAGTCTTGTTATGAAATATAATCGCATTTGGTTTATTGCAGGGTCGATTCTCCCGTCTCTCTCCCTCCCTCCCCGGGTCTCATGCAGTGCACTCGATGAACCCGTGTGTGCGTCCGTACGCGTCTGCTCGAGGATTGTGATGTCGCTTAGTCTGCAGAGACAGTGGCTCTCAGAAGATTCAGGATGTCCCCCGGAGGCCAAATAAAGGACATATTGCTTATTTCTACAAGAAACATTAGATGCGCTCCATCTTTCCATCTTTATACACACACACACACACACACACATATATATATATATATATATATATATATATATATATATATAACTAATATATATATATATATATATATATATATATATATATATATATATATATTATATATATATATATATAACTAATATATATATATATATATATATATATATATATATATATATATATATATATATATATATATTGAATGTTGATTATTTTCCTCATATTCTCCATTGTTGCAGCTCCTCTCTTCCCAGTCTGTCAGTAACGCTCTGTTTAGTTCCTGTCTTAATGAAGCCCCTCCTTCTGAAAAGCACAATGTGCTCTGATTGGTCGGCCGGACCAGTGTGTTGTGATTGGTTAGGTGCTTTGAGCGTGTTTGGGAAATGTCCCGCCCCTTGCCATAACCGGCAGTTCAACACACTACTAACTAACTCAACCAGGCCCCGCCCCTTTATTCTGCATTTGAATTATTTAAAGGAGGAATATTGTGACGTGTTCATGGAATGAGGAATATTGTCATGTGTTCGTTCCCAGACGAAAACTCAAGATGGAGGCGTTCAAACAGTTCAAACAGCAATGTTCAAACAGCAACAAGTCAAACATGTGAAAAAGCATAATAGGTTCTTATTAATATAAGGCACAGAAAGGAATGTATTACTCTCGATGAAAACGTGGTTTATTTGCATCATATTGCATTTGCTGTTTGCGCCATTTTAGCACGAGTTATGCAAATCAGGTGATGGTGCAAAGTGCAAACACACTCATAAGGTGACTAAGGACTTGATCGTGATCTTTTAACAGTCTCAGATCTATTGAGTTACAATGGGAGAAGCTAAGAGAGGCTGTGTATGTGTGACAGCAGCACACAGATCGTAATGTCACCTGCAGGTTGTGATGTGTCAGCTCCACACCCAGCATGGAAAACAGGTCCAACACTTCACACAAACAAAACATGCAGACACATTACCAACACGCAGAAACATAAAGTTCTCAATCAGGGGGAGTCCCAGCAAACTAACAAGGGATAAATTATTTAAAATAAGACAAAACAAGCATTAAAATAAAAACCTAAAAAGTCACAATATTTTAAATGTACCTCCTCAACTATTTTTTTTCTTTGAAGAACCTGGGTTACTACTGTCTAAAGTCAGACTACATGCATTAATGGTTCTATGAAGATCCTTTAACATCAATGGAATCTTTCCAGGTTCTTAAAATAGTTCTTTAGGTTATTAAAACATTTGTGTCACTAAAGCCCAGAATGCAGTTGTCAGTCCTGTATTTGAGTCCCTAATACGGTTACGTTCACACACAGTTCAGTTATTTCCAACCGCATTCTAAAACCGAACTCACACCTGTAAATTTTCATTCTCTGAAAACTGTGTAAACAGAACCGAACTAGATTTTCCATTGGCTTTGGGATTATTGCAGAAAATAAGGTCTGTGACCAACAAAAGTTTATGATTCTATTCTAATACGTTTTTGTTCATCATGATAATCTTCACAAATGAACACAGAATTTTGAAGTCTAAATACATTCGGGAGAAGAGCAAAACGTAGGGTATAAACAAGGTCACATGACTTACATGTCACCATCTCTAAGCTTCCGACAACTCTTCCAGTCTATATTTACAAAGATTTTCCCTAAAAGTTTGAGTTAGAATAGTCTGAAAGAGCGAGGTTTTGAACACAATGAGGGTGTGAAAGAGATGTAGATGAGTTAACCTGTTCGGCTGATGATGTTTAATGTCCTTTTTCAAGGCAAGTAAAATCACAAGGGGGTATTTACTGACGCATGTACTGTCTTGAGCTTGTGTTCACCACAGACCTTATTTCAGGCATTTAAGTTTAACCAAAAACCCACTGAATTCAGGACGATGGAACCGGAAGTGCTAAAACGCTTTGTTTTCAAGTTTTGGCTTACAAAAGTACATCATCCAGCATGCAAAAGACAACAGGTTCTGAAGGAGTTTGTCATTAAAACGTCACTAAGCGATATAAAACGATCAAACTATAAATATTGGTTAAAATAGTTAATAAAGCATCTTAGCAGGTGGCTTTTGGAACAGCCTTCGCGTCTGCAGTGAAACTATGATGCTCCCTAAGTAGGTAGCTCACTAGTTTTTGGAACAGGGATAGAAAGAGTGCATCAGCAAACACGAGTGAAGCTCAAAGCACAGTGGGAAAAACCCTCTTTACTCGAACTGCAGCTGGCAAACAGCCCAGCGCTCACAAGAGAAGCAGAAATAAAAGAGGAGTCCGGTCCGTCTGAAGGCACCGCAGTGACGCGCTTAAACAAATACAAAACGCCGCCTGCCAAGAAGACAGAATTCATTGCCTGCAGCGCCACGATCCTCAGCCACAGGAAGACTGTGAGTCTGTGTGTGCGAAGGCTATTTGAGGTCTGATTAAGTGCCTTTTACGAGAGCCGTGAAACTTGGCGTCAAATCTGACGGCCGGGGCTTTTTCACAGATCTAATAGAGCACAGTTCCCACTGCATTCAACTCACTGGCTTCATTTATCTATAGAAACGAACAATTCAACATTACACAAAAATAAATAAATTGTACACACTGCTCTTTTCCATACAATGAAAGCAGGGTTTTAAAGGGGTCCTTAATTATGATTTGACTATTTTAACTTTAGTTAGTGTGTAATGTTGCTGTTTGAGCATAAACAACATCTGCAAAGTTACGACGCTCAAAGTTCAATGCAAAGGGAGATATTTTCTTTTACAGAAATCGCTTGTTAAGGACTACAACAAACGGCTGGTAGGGACTACAACGAGGTTCTTCCCAGGTTGGTGACATCACAAACCCCAATATTTACATAAACCCCGCCCCCAAGAACACACAACAAAGGGGGTGAGGCCATGTTGGGCTGCTTTAGAAAGAGGAAGAGTTGTTGTAGTAGAGTGTTATTGTCATGCCGTCATTTTACACCGGACTGCTTCACAAACGAGGGTCAATTCAACACTGGATTTGCACAAAAGGTTAACATGACGACACATGCTAGTGGATGAGTTGAATCAACTCCACAGCAACTACATAAATTTATAAACCGTTACTGACAATCCTCATTTTGGCTGCGTGAGATTCTCCAGCTTTGTTGTTTCTGAGCAACCAAAGCACGAGCTGTTAAAGCTCCGCCCTCTTCTGGAAAGGGGGCGGGGAGCAGCAGCTCATTTGTATTTAAAGGGACACACACACAAACACTGTGTTTTTGCTCACACCCAAATAGGGTCAAATTTGACAAGCTATTGACAAGTATTTTGAGCTGAAACTTCACAGACACATTCTGGGGACACCAGAGACTTATATTACATCTTGAAAAGGGGGCATAATAGGTCCCCTTTAAGATATTATAAACAATTTTTGACTTATTTCCAAGTGTGCTATTCCTTTAAGGGAAAGATGAAAAGAGAGGTGATTGACGGATGTTTGTCTCATGAACGGATGGATGGATGGCTGATGTCATCCTTGTTTGTCCTTGTAATCCGACGCGTTATAAAAGCGCCCGGAACTGGTTTGGTTACGCATGCTTCAGTTGCAACAAAATGTACACAAAGGCCATACATTACTGTAACTGACAACTGGAATAATCAGTTCAGAGAACTGTGCTTTGAGGGAGCTGAGATTGACTCCAGACAGGAATAACAACATTGCAAAATGACATTTCCTATTCATGCACACCATCTAACACATGCAAATATGTGACAGTGTGTGATGTTTCTTTCACTCTATTGAATGTCATTTAGGAAAGCAAAAAAAAAAAAAAATTCGGTAATTAAAACACATATGTTTTTGTAGACCCTGAGTGCTTTATGCACTTATATCGACATGCTTAATGACCCAACAACAATGTAAGATGTCTGGACAATCCCAGCAATTGGGTTGTTTTGGCCCAGCAATTGAGTTAAATGTTTGACCAACCTGCTGGGTAGTTTTATTTAGCCCAACTATTGTTTAAAAATTACTATATTGCTAGCCTAAAATGAACCCAAAATATGTTAAAATTTATGAATAAGTTTAATGAATAATAATTAAACAGTAAACATTTATTAAATTGCTTATTAATATATGTTTACCTTTTGATTATTATTGTTGCCTCTAGTAATTATGTGTCTGATTTTTAATTTTGGGTTCATTTTAAGCCAGACATATAGTAATTTTTTAAACAATAGTTGAGTTAAAACTGCCCAGTAGGTTGGGCAAACATTTAACCCAACTTGGGTTGTTTTTAACCCAGCATTTTTAGAGTGTAGGTATGCAGGTATGTAGGACTCTAATCAATTCTTTCTTTTAGGAGACAATAACTTTATTTGTCGTGCACTTTGATCTTTGACACTTTGCAGAGCTTTTACATAATATTATTATGTAATTTTAAAAAACAAAAGGATAATGGGGCACTTTAAGCAAAGCCTGATCGGTTTTGTTGTACAAGCAAAAAATGAGTTCATTAAAGAAACCCAGAAAACAACATTTATATTAAACATTAAAATCATTGGGACTTTCTTTTGTCTTGATGGCAAAACTTAAACAGATGTGCACAAGACATGAATAAAATGAAAAAACGCATAGAAGAGCCGATAAAAATGTTTTGTGTTCATGCAAAGCCAAAACCGGGGTAATCTGCAAAAATCTAGTTGTGTCCATCAGGATTTGCCTCAACGGTTCTCCTCAAATCACCTTATGCACCCAAAAAAACCCAAGTTTGAGTAAGCATAACCGGTGTAAGATGTGCACATAAATGCCCTCATTAAAACCTGATTTTACATATTCTTGTAACCTGTGCAAATTCATAACTAAATTAGGAAACAAAGTCATTAAGAGCAATCAAATGATTTAACCAATCAATCATACCTGTATTTGCCTGAAGGCCATGATTAAGATGCTGCGCTCTATTGGAGATCAAACTGATCTCAGCAAGCACTACTAAACGCTAATGCAATGTTAGTCAATGCAATGCAATGTAAATATCTGTGCAATAATGTTGGGATGCAGTGAAGGTGTGTTTGACTGCTGGATTTCACTTTGCTTCCCATAGTGATACTCACATAGTTTGCATACTTTTTCACAGATGTTGTTTATTAGCTGTAATATTGGTCAAACACACAGACATTTTCATGAAGCAACGAAACACTTTTCATTCAATACTTTATGTACCGCTTAATACAGAATAAGATTCAACATAAGCCAGAGTTTTAATTTGATTAACATGACACAATATAACATTAAGATTACATTAAAAGAATTTTCACTGCTATAAAAAAAAAATGGAGTAAAATTTGAAAGAATAAACATGTGATCACTGTCATCAGTGAATTCGGGCAATCGTGAAACAGCGGTGACATCATCTGAGTTCATGCAGCCGCAGAATGAACCAGCCGACTGCTCTCGAATCATTTACTTTAATGGCAAAACTTTTAACAGGCATCCACGTCAAGTCAGACGTTGATCTGTCTGCACAGTGCCGCATGAAGCCAAACACACCTAAAACGTGCATTAACAGAGTTGAGAAGCGACTGAAAGTTCATCCCAATCAGCCATGAGCAGCCCTGATCACATGATCACAACTAAACACTCAGTGCTGCCAAGGTCAGCGGAATATTCCAGCTTACTGATTCCATGCGTGATACAAAGATCATGACAGCACCGGTGGGCCTGCATGCACTGAGTCATGCACCACATGTTTCCTAGGAATCGATTGAGCTTGAAGGACAAACACTCATAGAGACACTCTTACTACCACTGCAGATTTAGTTTAAAATAACATCTCATGTACATTACACACACACACACACACTCTTGGAAAGTGATTAAGCCATTTCCAGTTCCAGATTTGATTGGAGCATTGAGTATCTCACATTAAGTGATAAAGATTAATCCAATCAATCCAAAGACACAAACCCTCGTCCAGCACTCAAACTGAGTTAAAGTGTGCGGATGGATTTATAAGTGCAGCAGAGCAGTATGGGTGGAGTGTGTTGTAGTATTAATGGAACAGACTGCTGTCTGACTGGACTGAAGTGCAACTACTGTACGCTGAAGTACACCAGTACATCCTCGATAGATAGATAGATAGATCAAGCCTCTGTTTGGTAGGCATCTCTGGTTTTCCTCATGTAATTTGGAGTGTCCTGGGATCAGCGATCCATCAGCTCAAAGGCTGCCATGGGAAAAGCTGATCCTGGAACATAACGGATGCTGCCAATGAAGGCCCCTCATCAGAGCCGCTTTCCATTCCATCCCGTCTCCCATAACGACTACATTATTACTCCCTCAGAGTCCCTGTTTTTTCATCACTATCCTGTTCCCAAGCCTTTCTTACTGATTTTCCCAGTCTCTCTCCGTTTGGTTGGAATACAAGAGCAGGGCTGCAAAACTCAACTATACTACTGACATTGGCAAATGCACAGTTATTGGTGTCAAATGTCAGTATGGTGAAAACTCAAAGCATCTGGCTGTGTGTGAATGTTTGTATTCTTGGGAGACAGTCCTAAGATCGATGTGGCCCCAAAAACACACACACAGAACACAGCCTTTCACACAATTACAGTGGTGCCTTGTGATCAGACGGACACAAAGATCGCCTTGTCTCTCATTTCACTGTGGAAACGCATCTCATGAAGTAAAGACGTACTGTATCTCGATCTTTGTTGTTGATAAAACCTGCCGAGACCCTCAACTCTGCTCCTCAATAACGATTTACAACACAGACAGACTGTCAAAATGAGGCATTTCCAGGAACGAACTGGAAAATCAAAGCGCTGCAGTAAATCTGAGCAGCATGTCATAATTTTCAACCTTTGTCCGTCATAACAATATATCACAAACACACACTATGGTTAATATGAATGGACTGTGCTGTACAATAAGCAACAGACACACAAAAAACTGAAGCACTTTAATGCAATCTCAATAAATCAGCAGTGAGGAAATGAGTAATTGTTTCAAGTTAAAGAAACACTAGCACTCATATTACATCATGAGGCATCAATGTCAAATGTATCTTTTGAAATAAAAAAGCACACTAAAGACACTCTATTTCCCGCCCTAAAACAGACATGACAAGAAGTTTCTTGTACACACAACTACACAACACCTGGAGACTTTTGAGAACTCAAGGGCAGGGCTGAAAACCCCATTAATGATTGACATGACATTATTCATTGATTGACAGCTTATGAGGAAGGGTTGAGGAATGTTGCAGCGAGACCGCGTTGAACAAAATAATATTATCACACAAAATATGAAAATAGTTTAATTTACTCATCGTCATGCTGTTCTAAACCCGTATGACTGGAACACGAGATGTTTTGAAGAATCTCAGTGACTATGAATATGAATCATACAATAGATTTATACAACTGATAATGTTCATTTTGACTGAAGCTTCATCAGAATTCTCCTCCTTTTGTGTTCCTCAGAAAAAAAATAACAGTCATGAAGGTGAGAAAATATGTTAATTTTAGGGTGAAAAACCAAGTAATATTATATTTAATGATAGTCCCATAACTAAAACAACTCTCAACTAAACTAAAAGTCAAACTTAAACTCACCTAGGCTTATGCATATACGCATTTAACTGCATATGAATTGTCAAATGAAGAGCTCGAGGTGATTTTGAAGAGTAAAGTGGGCGGGGCGAAATCTATCAATACTTTACAGGCGATCAATCACTTTAACAGGTCGATTGTAGCTGAAGTGTCATTTCTCCAAATGAACACACTCAACTCATAAATAAAGGATAAACCTTCCTTGGGGAAGAACGCATGTAAGTGGAGAAAGAGTTTGATTGAGATCGATGTTCACTCGGACTGCAGTGAGCTAACACGAGTAGCACTACAGACAGATCATCATCTCTGAGGCCTTTGAGCACTAACAACTCGCTTTAAGATCGTTTACCTCGATTTTGTCCACGTTCCGAGCGCATCCGACCACCTTCATGCCATGCTGGACGAGAGCGCGAGCCACAGCCGCTCCGATGCCGACAGACGCTCCGGTGACCAGCGCGACTCTCCCCTTCCAGCGCTCCATCATCAGAGGCAGCAGATACAGTGTATAACAATGTAACAAAGAGTTCTAATCCGCGCCGGAATGGAACAATGTATCGGATCAGAGTGCGCGCGGCTGTTACTTTGTGTCTGTCTGTGTCGCGCACGCAGCGGCCGTGCAGTAATATCTATGATTCAGAATAGTATCAGTCAATGTGTTTAGGGCGGGAACAAATCACTCCAGCCCTCCCTGATCTTCTGTCGCTAACACCCAGGAACAGCTTGACACACACGGATCCAATCCCAGCAGAAACCACGATTAATTATTAACGACAGAAGAAAAGATAAAAATTAGGTTGCTATCGCCGCCTGCGCGGTTTTTTTTTTTCACTCATTAACTCATACTGTACATTGACGCTGTATATTGAACGTGTACATTAATGTCCTCTGATTCAACCACTGATTTTGATTCCATACTTTTAAAAACTGGTCATAAATGTCACGTGACATTATATGTGACATTTTGTCAGTGATCCACGTGCAGCGTATAATGTTTTCAAATGATTATAATCATAAGTGTAAATTCTCATCAGTTGTCTAATAAAAAACTCATTAAAATTATATTGAACTTGTGATCATTTTAATGAAAACTGCTTTAAAAAAAGAAAAGCGCTGGCCACGATATTACACACTCTCTCTCTCTTTTAAAAGACGATATGTTACAATTTGGCATCAGGTGACAATTATATAGATCTCGTTTGTTAACTTTTATTGTCTGTATTTTAATGAAGCATAAGGAGGAAACAGAACAAAACACGCCATCTAGTGGCTGACTATAATTTTATCAATGCATTTATCCAGGCTTGAGAATACAAGATAAGGTAACAAATGAAACAAGCTGTTTTAGCAGCATAACTTAAAAGTATATTTTTATATGCTAACCAAATTAGATATTTATAAACCTATAACCCAACAGAAACACTCACAAGAGACATGAAACACACTGAAATCTGATGCATATTAATAAATATTCTTTATTTTGTAAATTTTGCACATTGCTTTCAACATCACATCCAATCCTCTTTATAAATGGATGTTTTCATCTTCCTGTAAAATCTTTTTATTCAGATCATTTTATTTCTGTACACATTTATTGGTACAATTCTTGCCACTAAAATAGTCACAGTCAGAGAAACAATCTGGGAGAAAAAAAACAAACAAAAAAACAAAGAAATGCTTCACAAACAATACATTAAGACTACCAACATCTAACCCTACAGTCAAGGCCTGCAAGCTCGATTATCAATTTAATAACTGTGTTCCTAACAACCTGCTCCCTAATCAACATGTCAAGAGAGAAAGGAAAACAAAGCCAGCTGTGATTGGTTGAGAAGGATTCAGAGTGAAACAGGAAGGTGCCTGAAGGGGAAGACATGTATATAGATGCGAAAAAGACGTGTAACTTTACCCAAAAAACATGAACATCATCAAATACAGCGCTGAAATTGATTCTTTTACCCATTTCATATTCCCAAATTCTTGCCTGAAAAAAGCAACAATGCAGCAGTGATCATGAGTGTTTTCACGGTCTATAAAAATAAGTGTGCGTTAGTGTGCGTGTGCCGCGGGCTCTAGCTGACGCTGGTGGTGGGCAGCCACTCTCCGCGGCAGTATTTGGTAAAGCGATCTTTAAGGTGCTGTCTGTACTGGTCTCGTGTGCGGTAGAAGGACTTGTTGTTCTCCACGAACGACTGGATCTCATCCTGTGTCAGACAGTTCTCTTCATCTGAGGTCACTTCAGATTCATTCTATTCACAAAGAAATTAGGGGAAGAAAAAAAAATCACTACTTGCAACTATTTCAATAAAAACAAATAGTAGTAAATAAACAATTTCACAATTCATTTTTATTGAACTGACAAAAGTACATTATTAGATGGTTTATTCTTCTAATGTAATGTGTAATTACATCTAATGTATTCTCCTGTGTTGGCGTATTTTTAAACAGGACCTATTATGCCCCTTTCACAAGATGTATTATAAGTCTCTGGAGTCTCCAGAATGTGTCTGTGAAGTTTCAGCTCAAAATACCCCACAGATCATTTATTATAGCTTGTCAAATTTGCCCCTATTTGGGTGTGAGCAAAAACACGCCATTTTTGTGTGTGTCCCTTTAAATGCAATGAGCTGCTGCTCCCGGCCCCCTTTCCAGAAGAGGGCGGAGCTTTAACAGCTCTCTCTTCGGTTGCTCAACAACAACAAAGCTGGAGAATCTCACGCAGCCAAAATGAGGATTGTCAGTAACGGTGTTCAGCCTTACATTGTTCAAACCGGAGTCGACACTGATGGAGAGACTCAGGAAGAAGTTACAACTTTTAGATGTTTCTGAATGGTTAGTGGATAAATTGATGTAGTTGCTGTGGAGTTGATTCAACTCATCCACTAGCATGTGCCGTCATGTTAATCTTTTGTACAAATCCAGTGTTGAATTGACCCTCGTTTGTGAAGCATTCCGGTGTAAAATGACAGCATGACAACAACACTCTACTACAACAACTCTTCCTCTTCTCTAAAGCAGCCAACATGGCCTCACCCCCTTTGTTGTGTGTTCTCAGGGGCGGGGTTTATGTAAATATTAGGGTTTGTGATGTCACCAACCCAGGAAGAAGCTCGTTGTAGTCCCTACCAGCCAACCAGAAATCATAATCAAGGACCCCTTTAAAATTGAGCACTCTAATTTAATCAAGTAATTGAGACAGCCCTAGTTTATTGTATTGTTATTTTTGTTGTGTAATTTTTTTTTTATATTTTCCTAACAGCCCAAGCATACATACAGACTTACAGAATGGTGCGTAAAACAAATTCATACAGAAAACAGAAACAAAGTCTTAGGACTTAAACGCAGCGCTAGAAAATTACAGGCAGGTGAGTTGGTCAAGGTTGGAGCTTGTTTTTCATGAGATTTTGTAAGTACTTCAAAATGTATTTTTAAACCTAGTGATTTTATAATGTTTAATATGTATTCTAAAGCAAAATGTGTGGAAAGAAATATTTTCCAATATTATTTCAAAATAATTTCTGCTGCCATCTGCTGGTTATAGTGGTAATGACTTTTTTATTTTTAAATAAAAGTGTTTTCTATCAAATGTTGGATTTCCTACATCTTGAAATGTTATTCCTTACATCTTGAAAACAAATAATGTTTTTGGTCATGACATTAAAAGTAACATTTGAAGTGCTGGAGAAATGTTGCATGTCTAATTACAGACACGATATTTCTTATTCAAACGTTCCAATTATCTTCGTCTTTATCGCAATCAATAAAACTGGTTTATTGGCAAATTAGGCATGTGTGATAACTGCATTAAAATATGAATACAACATTAAAAAGTCAACCATTGATGGTTTTGTTTCAATGTATAGCGTGTGCAGAATGACCGTTCACTGGAAATGCCCATGCTGGCTTAACGAAAACCAGGAAGTAACCATGCCTATGTTCATTTCTGCAGTGGATCTCGAGGGCCAGAGTTGAGAACCCCTGATATAGTATATAAATAAAACTAAAATAATACTCGTTCACACAACTTGGATTGAAAACTGGACAGTTTGTGGTATCAGACCTGTGAACAGACTCACCAGTAGCTCTGCGAGGCTCTTGGCGCAGCTGTTACCCTGTGTGCACGTGTCTGGCAAGAGAGGCTGACTGTGGAAATGCCTGCTGCTGCTCACATGATGGCTGAAGCTCACTAAGGATTCACAGCACAACTTAGAGCTCGGAGTTTCTTTGCTTCTGCACAGAGGCGGTGAAGGGGAGGAAGACTCGTGAACGGCAGCAGATGCAGATCCTCTCCGACTGCCGTCCGATACACAGCCCTCCTCTGCTTTAGACCCCTACGATAGAGGGGAGAAGATCACAACTTCACTGAAAGAACTAGAATAGTTAGACACAATTTATTTTTTATACATTTTTAGCATTCATATTATGATTGTTGTGAAATTCTGATACAGATTTGTTCTCCTCTGCATTATCTTGCAGAGCTGGTTGTATTTGTAATATTTAGCAGATAAAGTGTCCGTAAGTCAACAAAATGCTGTAATTGCTATAATGATTATATCTAATGCTATAATGATTACTATAATGTTCATGCCAGGTATGAATCAATAATTACATGATAATTATGTTCCCCAAGTAAACTCACATGTTCGCTCCTGCAAAGCGACTTGTTTTTTCTTTTCTTCTTTTTATTTTTGCCCTTTGTGTTGTCTTCTGAGTTGGCCCAGCACTCCACACAGCTGTCCACAGCATCCTCTTCCTTCTCCTCCAAGCAGTGGTGACTACACGAGTATTCACCTGAAGACAAACATAAATATCATCATTATCCAATGACTTTTAGAAGAATACTTTAGATATGATCCTGATTATGCATAAAAACAGCCTAACTCTCGCAAAACAAACTCAAATCTGACTGGTTGGCTTTACCCAATGGTCTGAATCTGAATCAGTCCAACAGGAAACAAAAATTATGTTTACAAGTTTCCAGAATAAGATGCAATGTCAACACAGTTGAATAGACAAATGTTTGACCATCTATAATCATAATAACGTTGCTTTACCCGTTTCGTCATGGTTACACATGCCCTCGGTGCAGGCCACATCTGAGCCCTCTCTAGAGCCCGTCTCACTGCCCTCCATACTGGAGCAGTAACCACAGTCACTGCCATTACTGTGAGGCAACACTACTAGAGGAACAAACAGGCACAAACACACCAGTCAGAGGCATTCTGGGTACTATTTTTTTTTTTTTTTTAACTATTATTAAGGGGCACCTTAAACTAATTTCCAGGGCATTTCTACCTTTATAAGAGTAGACCTTATTAGACGTATACATATGCTTTTGTCAAATTCTCATATTTAATCAATAAATTCAATTAGAATAATGAGACTATAGACTGTTACCAATCAAATGAAATCAGTACCAGCGAAATCCCTTTTTGTACTGCAGATGTTGCATTTACACTGCAATTATAATTGCACAAATAATGCTATGACAATTAAATGATTCTTTAAAGTGCCCCTATTATGCTATTTTATAGGTTCCTAATTTTGTTTTGGACTCTCCAACAATGTTTACATGCATCAAAGGTCAAAACACAGTTTAATTTTCTCATAATATACATTGCAGCATCACCTCAGTTCTCAAAGAGTCTGAAAACAGTTTGTTTGAAGATTCGGTCTCTTTAAACCCTGCCTTTCCATGAGCCTGCTCTGCTCTGATTGGTCAGATGGCCCAGTCTGTTGTGATTGGTCGACTATTTACGGCGTGTGTTGGAAATGAAATGGCCATTACCATATCTGCATTTCTGCTTCTCAGCACTTGATACACAGTGATATGAACAGTGACGATGGCAACGGTTTTACTTTATCAATTCCACCGTGAGTCCTCATTCTTTTGAAGTTCATGCAAAGCAGAAAACAGCGATAAACCAAACTCTTCCAGCCTCAGATACAACTACAGTGTTTGAGGGCGGGGTGAAGGAAACGCTGTTCGTAGCCAGGCAATGAAGACCACAGGCTGGCATTATACAAATTTGCTACAGTGTTACACTGTAACAGGAAGTGAGACTGGAATTGCTTACAACTCGTTTCAACGGTTCAGAATTGATTCTTTCTTTTAGGAGACAATAATGCACTTGATTTTTAAAACTTTGCAGCGCTTTTACATTCACAAGCAGCTATATTACACACTGCATGAAAGGTAACATTCAAAAAAACATAATGGGGCAACTTCAAATATGCGAGTCACTGTCTTAATGAGTAATTCATTGAGTCAATTATTCAACTGATTGGTTCAAATGCTTGATTCATTCAGGAATGAAGCAAGTGACTGTCTTTAAGAATAGATCACTGAATCACTGATTTGTTCAAAAACACTGATTCAGAAACACCACTGTGTTACTCAGAGATGCACAACTCTTCTGCTGTGACTTTGTTTAGAACTATTTTCATTGACGAAAGAGACAATATTGTGCCTAAAATATAACACGATAATAAAGGTGCACAACGTAGATGCATATCTCACAGCCATACTAGGCATTTTCTCCAAGCTCTCTTTACCTTTCTTGGTTTTGGGGGAACGCAGGATAGAGGCTGCGGGGCAGGTGCAGGAGGAACTCTCGCTGGTGATGATGACCTCCACGCTGCCGCCAGACTCCTCTCCACTGCCACACGACTTACAGCCGCCGTCCACAGACTCAGATGAACCCTGCGGAAAGACAATGAGGAAGTGAATTAAAGAGTAATTCTAGAAGAGCGAATAGTGAGTAGCAACAAACTACATTTTCAGCAGCTTGACAGTCAACAATGTAGCTTTTTTTGTTGTTGTATTTATTGCAAATGTATCTTAAAAATTCAAAACAGTCACAGTGAAGGAGAGTAACAGACACACAATAAATGAGTCATTACCTCATCAAGAATTTTATCTTTTTCCCCCTCAGCCTCTTGTTCAAAACCACACTTGTTTTTACGTTTGTTCTTGCGTTTTTGCCTCTTCTTCTCCTGTTTGAGTTCTTTGGCTCTCTCCTCTTCTGAGAGTTCCTCACAGAGCTGCTCCAGCCGGCTGATGCCCTGAACCCTCTCCACCGCCATCTGCACATTATTTAACACTGATCAGGTGAGCTTTAGAAACATCATGGTCATATACAGCACAAAACTGGGCTTTTAACTACTTTACTGAATAAAGTCAATTTATTTTTCTTGTAAGGAACCTCAGAAGGTCAAACTAAATATCACGCAAACATTTTATTTCCTATCTATTTTAGAAGTATAAAACTTTTTTTGCAACCTTATATATATATATATATATGTGTTCAAAATCCTGTGATTTTAATATTTTCCAGCATTAAAGATTTATTTAAATAGTATAAAATTAAAAGAAGGAAAAAAAAAAAAAAGCGACAAATTTGGCCATTTAATAGGACATGGATATGTCAATTCAGCAAAAAAAGTATTTAATTGTTGGATATAGTCAAGAAGGATTTGCATTCTATTCATGGAAAGTGCCATTTAGGAATTCAAAATGAATCAACATGAACATTACCTCAAAGCTTTTGCGCAGTGCATCAATGCCCAGATAGAAAAGCATCTGCCACGTCTGCTCCTCTGCTCGCAGCTTCTGCCAGATTCTGTGCAGCCGCTCGTACAGGTGGATCCCTAGACACGTCAACACCTCCTCCTGTGCGATATCTATGGTCTTTGCGTGTCTCTCTCGACGCCTGTAAATGATCCAAACACTTTTTAATGAGGGTGTATGCATGATAATGGAATAACCAATTAGGGGTGGGTGATAGGACATAAATATCACATCACATTTTTCAGGCAGGATAACAATCCACAATTGTGTCACGATTTTTTTTTTTATGTTGGTAAGTTACTATAGCTACATACAAATATAGCCCTACAAGGCCGAAGAAGAGTTGAGCAATATGACCAAATTTTTTATTCTATTTAATTTAATTTTTGTGCATGGTTTGGGTGTGTGCGCTCAGAAAACTGTATATCCAAAGTTTAAAAAGGTGACAGGGCTTTTTCAGTTCTCTGTCCAAAGCTCTGGAATTCCCTACCTTTGTCTATTAGACTATCTCCTACTCTATCCACATTTAAATCTTCTCTTAAAACCTTTTTTTTCCCCTCAGGCATATGCTTAATTTGATAATATTTTAGTTTTAATTTTGTTTTATTTTGCATGGTGATTTTTTGTTTTAATTTTATTAATTTTTTTTTTTCGATATATTTTTTAGTACTTAAATTGTATTGTATGAGGATGTTTTTGTCTTCCAAGTTGTGCAGCACTTTGGTCAGCATTTATGTTGTTTTAAAGGGCTATTTAAATAAACTTGACTTTGACCTTAAACTAGGCTTCAAGATGCATGCAAACAATAAACTTTTGTGATGACAAAGAACTGCAATATCAGAGAGATGATAATCAAAAAACAGAAACTTTAACTGATAGAATGTGCACTGGAGCACAATACTATATGATTTCCATGATGCAGAAAAAGCGGACAGAATCACGGAATCCAGCCATTAAAACGGAATTTACTGTATAATTTAATTTGTCATATAAACACACAGAAACGCAAAGGTCTTCACTGCAACCCGTCAAAATAAAAGTTCGGTTTAACTTTAAGAAATTATGACAGAAATATATTACTGTTGTACAGTAGAATTTAGCTATGTCTCAATGTAATTATAATACTAACACTAATAAAAATAATTATTTAATTATTTATTTATATACACAATTTTTCTTTCATGTTTTAATTTTAACAGTAAAGCTCTGTTGTGCAGCACTTTGTTTGACAAAAAGTTTGTTTAATGTCATATAATTAAATTATTCAAAAAACATTTAACAGAAATTAATTTTAAAAAATAAAAATACATTTTGTTGTTTTTATAAATTCAATTAATTAGACATGCTTTTTGATTATTAGAATTTAATTAAACCACTAAAATGGAAACCAGAAAACTTAAAACAGAAAACAGAACGGAATTTGAGAAAAAAAAAAATAAATAAAACGTACTTCATAGGGTCCTAAAAAGTGTAATTTTTGTTAAACTTTTAATAAATGGTTGTTAAATTGTGTAAGTTTCATCATTTCAATCAATAAGACATGCTTTTTGATTACTAAAATTTAATTTAACCATTAAAATGGAGTCCAAAAAAAATGGGAAAAAACTGAATTTGGAAAAAAATAAAACTGATTTCACAGGGCCCTATAATACTAACAATCTCATTTTAACGAGACATTTTAATCGTTACGATCTAATTTTGCCATATCGCACACCCCTATAGCTAAAGCTTTCAGTTGATGATACAGTATAATTTAATGCATGTTACACAACGTCAAATAAACTCCACAAAGACTTACTCATAACCCCCCGCGAATTCTGGCTCTGCTCGGCCCAGTAAGTGAGCGATGAAGTCGGTCTCGCAGCAGACGTGGATGTGGCGCTCGTGTGGGCAGCAGCGCAAACCCTCGTACAGAGACGCACAGTAGCCTTTCTCTTTACTACAGTCCAGGTCCCCCACCAGGATGTTATACGCTCTCAGTACCTTGTTCTTACAGTCAGTACAGAACCTGAGAATGATGTTGCAGAAAGAGAAAATCAGAGATCAGCTACAAAAAGTAAATAAAAATCACATTTTTGTCACTGAGGAAATTAATTAAGAGAAATGTGTAACATCACAATCTCTTACCGGTGTTTGCGCAGGTACGTCTCCAGAGTCTCCAATAGAGAGGTGCTGTCAATCAAAACCACCTCATCACGACACTCCTGTGACATCAGCTCCCACACGTCCATCCAGCTGCCCCTGCACCAAACAACATACTTTGTTTAAAAACATTTTTTCTATGGAACAGAGTAAATGTTTTAATAGCTGATTAGGATTTGTATTGTTTTTAGATTTGCATTATATTTTGCATTTGTTTATTGTGTGGCGTTATGCATTTCTTTGTAATCTTTGTCTTGTGCTGCCTATCTTGACCAGGATTCCCTGGTCTCAAACACCAAATGTCACATATATAAAATAAAAATAAAATACTTACCCTAAAGGCTTCGGTTTGTGTGTGTCTAAAGAGTGCAGCTGACAGCGTTTGTTCTTTTTACTCTTGGGGATGGAATCAATTATGTTGTTTAACTTTGACCTGCAACAAATGAATAAAAAGCACATGTTAAAATAAAAGCCGTAAGGACTTGATGGGATAGTAAGGCTGATGATGATGATTAATAGATTATAATATTTTCCTTGCCCATCATTCCACCTTAAAGGGATAGTTCACCCAAAAATGAAAATTTTGTCATCATTTACTCACCCTCATGTTGTTCCAGAACTGTATAAGTTTCTTTCTTTTGTTGAACACAAAAGAAGATATTTTAAAGAATGTTAGTAATCAAAACACTTACCCATGAACATAAAAGAGTGTGTAGAGTTTCCTGGGATCAGTAAGACACGCCCGTGTGACTGACAGCACTCCAGAGGATCCCACAGTGAGCGGTTCCAATGCGAAGTATCCGGAGTCCGTGAGCTGAGAGAACAGGTGCTCCACACTGCGCCGGCAGCCCACGCACGGCACCAACTGAGACAGAGCGTTGATGACCTCACGTGACATCACCATCAATGCCATATTCAGGTCCTGCTGCTTTAGCATACTGTGATGCTGGTAAACAAAACACAAGAGGGAAAGTGAAGCTGAAAGCCTTAAAAGTCTGACTCTTTATAATTTTATTTGCACCTTGTGTCTCTGTCAAGCTGGAAAAAGGAACTAAAGAGTCTCACAGATGCGCAAAAACGACTAAAATCGCTGTATTCTGCTGCCAGGCCAGTAGATGGCGATGTCACTTTGTAAAGAAACAAGGCGCCTATAGACTGAACACATAATACGCATGTGCATATCACTGTTTTCACAAATTTGCGTTTTTGTAGTTTACAGAGAGACGATAATGGAATTGCTTTTAAAAGCTTGCACTTTGAAACCTGTTTACAAAAGTTTGCTTTTTTCAGGCAACGGTGGAAAACGGTGTTGTGGAAACACGCCTTTAAAAAAAACTGTATTTTCTAATGTCTTGTTATTGGTTTAGGGTGAAATATGACCCAGACATGTTCTTGACAGGTTTTCAACAATCAGAAGTGGAAAATGTCATTGTTTACCTCAATAAACTGCTTCATTTGTGAACTGTTGATCTGGTAGTTGTCAAAGTCCAGAATACTGTCAGGAAACTCCATCACCATCTACAACATAAACATGCATATACACAATCACTTCTTCCAATATAATACGGTCTGTGACTTTAGTTTGCTTTCAGTAAGCATATATAAAAGAACATTTAAACACTTGGTATTTAGTGGTACTTGGCAAGGCAAACTACTAGAAACGGTTTAATGGTAATGGTCAATAAAATACGCAAATTGACATATAAATGATGCACAATAAGACCAGGAACATATTTTTAATGTAAATAGGTTTAATGTTCATTTCACAACAACTTTAATGATGGCAAAATGCAAAGTGAAACCAATGAATTGATCTTACCGTGAGTGTGTCATCGATGTACAAGGGAATCTGGCGTGCAAGAAAAATATAGTCCTCTTCCCCATCCCTGCAGACAGCCACTAGACGTGCCATGTCTTTGTCCAGATCTGCCTGTTAGTGTGTGGACAGAACCTCAGTTAGCAGACTCCAAAAATCCCAAAGAGCATTTGGGTGGTTTGGCCCTCCCTAAATGGGTTGTGACTATGCGCTCCACACTATACTGGGTTAATTCAAACAAATTAGATAACCCACCAGCTTGGTAAAATATTGAGAATGCTTCATGCAATTCCTCCATGTTGAATGCTCTATTGTTTTCCCATCACACTCTCCTCACTGAAAATCAGTCTCAAAGTTTGGACTCTGCTTTTACGCAAATATGGCTTCCAAGTTATTCCTCGGTCTTCCCCACACATTCTAATCCTTCACTTCTCCCTTCTACTCTGGATGGTGTATATACCTATTGGAGGGATCAAGGTCTCCTCTCTGTAGCTAATTTGTGCATAGATGGTAGTCTCAGCCTCAGACACCACGCCCATGGACCATTGGCTGAATGTCTGATGCATATGGCACCCAAAACTGGAAACACTTCAGGAGTTTTGAAGTAGAGGTCGATGGATTGATCAGTTTTGCCGATTAATCGGCACGATAAAAACCGCTGGAGCAATGTCGCGTTCTTTAATGGTCTGCCTGGAAACAAAGCCGTCATGAAGCCAAACCCCCTCATGGAAGAAGAAAGCTGTGGTGTTTACAACTGTGACAATGAGCGCTTATCAGGATCAACTAAATGCTGGATTTTCATGTGAAGGTCACAGCATATTCTCTTTAAAATACGTCCAAGAGTTTTACATATCTATCTGTTATTGTAGGGACATCGACATTACATCACCTACCTCTAAACAGGATGCTGAACAAAACCAACTGTGATTGGTTACTTTACATGTCAGCTTCTGGGTGGTCCTTGAACAAAGAAAGCTGCGACGAAGTCCAGACCTTCTGCTGTCAGTCTGAAGGCCTGGCTACACGAGACTACATAGATGGTACCTTTGCATCATTTGACCAACTAACTGTTTTACAAATACAAGACTCTGTTCATATAAACTTTGCAAATTTGCCTAATCCTCTACATTCTTCTCTTGACACCAATCTCCACATTAGTCAATACATTTCCTACTCTGCAGTCTTTACTCTTTGATCATTTGCATACCAGCTAAGCTTTAAGGCCAGTTCCCTATAAAGATAACGAAGATATAGTTCTAAAAATCATTCTAAATATAGAAGAATAGCACTGTCCACACCACAGCTGTAACGATAACGATGTAGAGAAACAATATCATTAACTATTTTTTTTTCCAGCTGTTGAACTATAAAACACTAACAGCCAATCAAAATCCGTTCTGATTTAAGGGCTTGCGCATTTAAAATGGCAAATTACATTGAAAGAAGTTAATCGCCGAGGTCCAGAAAAAGCCACCACTGTTTGACAAGTCTTTAAAGACTTTAAAGAAAATGGATAAATGGAAAACAAATCAGTCATACCCTCGGAATAAAAAGTAAGATCCGGAGAGGAGATCATTATGCCAGGCTAGCAAACAGTGTAAAATAAAATTACCTCAGGTATCCAGTGCTAGTTTTGACAGCATTGTCTTGCTTCCTTTGTAGTTGCAGTGAAAAAGACGGTGTTGTTTTTATTCCACTATATTGACTTTGTCAGCTAAATTCACTGTTAGATTAGAATGATTACACTAGCTAATCACTCGAAACATAGCATGCTGAGGTTATCTGCTGGTTAAAGTCGTGTAAATGCAACAAGAACAGCAAAAACATGTTGTACACACTTAAGGCAGGAACACACCAAGCCGACGCCGACGAACTAGTGGCAATGAAAGCAGAATGCGGGGTTGGCTCACATCAGCAGCGTCTGTGTCCAAAGTTGGCCTGACACACCAAACCGACACACGACAGCCGACAGCCAAGTAGCACATCCGTTCTGCGCCTGCGCAAGATGAAATGGCTTTCCGTACCAGCAGGTGGCAGTAGCTGAAGAGCCAATCAGAATGATCAGAAGGCCCGACGGACCGACAAGCTCAGACGCCGATTCAACATGTCAAATCGGCCAGAAAAAAGCCAACAAAGACCAACTTCAGCCAACAGTGTGGAACACACTGAGAAAACTTAGTCGGCCGACAAACAAAAACTGCCAGACGGCCGACCGTCGGCTTGGTGTGTGCGTGTGAGCTTAGAATAAACCGTATCGTTCGTTGGTGTGAACGCAAATATAGTTATCTTTATAGTTATCGTTCTTGGTGTGAACGGGCCTTTAGACCTTAAAGAGTTAGTTCACCCAAAAATGAAATATCTGTCATTAATCACTCACCCTCATGTTGTCCCAAACACTTAAGACCTTCGTTCATCTTCGGAACACAAATTAATAAATTTTTGATGAAATCCGAGAACATCTGACCTCCCTAAACACAGCAATGTAATAACCCATTTCAAAGCCTAGAAAGGTAGTAAAGACATTGTTATAATAGTCCATGTGACTACAGTGGTTCAACCTTAATGTTACGAATCGACAAGAATACTTTTTTTGCGCAAAAATAAAACAAAAATAACAACTTTATTCAACAATTTCATCTCTTCCCTTTCAGTATCCTACACTGTTGACATAGTAAACAGTTCAGCACTTCCAGGTTTCACGTTAGAACGCAGGCTCAGAACGATGTCTTTCTGGGCATTGAAATTGTGACATTGCTGTGCTATGGGAGGTCAGAAAGCTCTTGGATTTCATCAAAAATATCTTAATTTGTCTTCCGAAGATGAGCGAAGGTCTTTGGGATGACATGAGGGTGAGTAATTAATGACAGAATTTTCATTTTTGGGTGAACCAACACTTTAACATAGAAATAGACCAAGAAACATGGGAGGGACAGGATTCACTCCTCATCTATTTGTGCACGTCATGCTCTTATACAATGCAAGACGGTTCATAGAGTACACTGGTGTAAATGCGGACTTGTTTGGATTAAACCAACCATTGACCCAGAATGTGATAGATGTCACTAGGGACCAGCCACACTATCTCATGTTTTGGACCTGCCCAGCTCTCTCCTCATTTTTATTTGTGTATGTTGGTATAGCCTATATGTGTATTATTTAATGGTTCACTATTGTTATTATTATTAATAATAATAACAATAATGTTTTTTCAGTCTCTCTTAAGCTTTTTTTTTTGTAATGATTTGTGTTTCTAAAATGTTAAAATAAATCATAAACAAAAAAGAATCTCAGTTAGCTTTTCATTCACAATATCACCTCCAATATTTCCATTTTTCACCCAGATGAATCAATATTATAGTTAATGTCTAGGGAGCAAACACTGTGTGCCTTCCCAGCAGCCCTTGTAGCTTTGCTAAGGATTATTAGCTTACACATACACTCTTATCTGACTACAGAGGCTTAAACACTTACTATACCCAACTCTACACCCCAGTCTGAATGAAACACTGGTGAACCTGTATAATATGCTCATTTAAATGTATACAATTGCCAAATAAATGCAGGAACTCTTCAGAGGTGCAATCATGGAGAGGTCAAGCCACATAACGACAAAGAGCAGCTAAACAACCACCAAACCAACCTCTCAAAGCTCTGAAATATCAAAATACACATTACAGATTAGATTCATATAAAATATGTTTGACAGCCTGTTGACATGACAACAATTTCATAATCAGAGCTGTAATAATTGCACTCACATTCCCTCCGATGACACAGATGCTAATTAGCCTGCTAACCTACGAAATGCTCACAGCCACCTGAAGAGCAACTTAAACGAGTCATTTTAAAATGTGTAATGTTGTAAATGTAGTAGGGGTGGAAAGTGAGATGATGTTACAAAATAAACAGGCATTTTTGTGTGTCGAACTCAAGTTAGCACACGGCTAACCTGTGAAACTTTTCCAAGCTGATTAGCATGCTAGTGCTGTCAGTGCCTAGCCTGCGTGAGCTGCACGGCAACTTTCAACCCAAAAAAGCATGTTTTAATATACGTTAAACAGAGTGCAAATGTACTTTTAACATAATACAAGGTATTTAAATTCAAAAGTGTCGTGTCAAAGGTCTACTTTGACTGACGGACTGACACCCTCAGCATTAACTCAGCGTTTATCCTTCCCGTAACATTACTTTTCAACCGTAATTGCACTTAAAACAGCGACTAAATGCACAAATATCAAGCTGCAGCTGTTGTACTCACCTGTTTTCGACAGTTGTTTTCTTTTTTTGGACAAAAACAAACAAGTGCGACAGAGGAGTATGTGGCAGGCGAATGTTCTATGACCCTTGGCACCCTGATACGTCAGAAAGTAGTTCCGGGCTCTGAGGGCGTGACGTGTACAGTTTGATTGACACATGGGTGGAGATTCGTCTTCGTCGAATGGGGTGGAGGGATAGAGTTGTGGGTAGGGTTAGGGTGTGGTTGTACATTAGCTCCTCCTCGCTGGACGTCTAGCTAACGTAAGCTCCACCCATTTGCTCTGCAGTGAGCACCTTCTCCATGCAGTTATGAACGCATATTAGTTGACATATTAATTAATTAATTATAAGACTACATGAAAATAAAAATATTTTGCATGTAGTTTTTGACAATATTAATTTATTTAAAATAATTTGGAATATTAGCAAACAGGTTTTTTTTAAAAATTATTTTATAATTAGTAAACATGCGAGTTTTATTATTGCATATTTAAATATTATTTCATTCAAAGACTGCACGACATATTTCTTTAAAATGCATCTTCTAATTATTTTACATGTAGTTTTATGACTTAATATTAATTAAAAGTTTAATGAAAGGACTTTGGAATATTAATAAACATTTTTCCTAATTCTTTTCTAATTGTTATGCATGCAGTTGTTATGATCGCATATTAGTTGACATATTACTTCATTAATTATAAGACTACATGAAAATAAAAATATTTTGCATGTAGTTTTTGACAATATTAATTTATTTAATATAATTTGTATATGAATATTAGCAAACAGTTTTTTTATATTTTATAATTAGTAAACATGCAGGTTTTATTATTGCATATTTGTTTAAATATTATTTAATTCAAAGACTGCATGACTTATTTCTTTAAAATGCATCTTCTAATTATTTAACATGTAGTTTCATGTAGTTTTAATTAAAAGACTATATTAAAGACTACATACATTCTGCATATAGTTTATGACAGTATTAATTTAGTTAAAATAATTTGAATTATTAGCAAACATCAGCATTTTTAAATTATTTTATAATTAGTATACATGCAGGTTTATGATTGCATATTTTTTAAAAATATTATTTCATTAAAAGACTGCATAGCATATTTGTTTAAAATACATTTTCTAATTATTTTGCTTTTTTTCATGTAGTTTAATGACTTAATATTCTTTAAAAGTTTAATGAAAAGACTTTGGAATATTAGTAAACATTTTCCTAATTCTTTTCTAATTATTATGCATGCAGTTGTTATGATTGCATATTAGTTAATATATTAGTTCATTAATTAAAAGACTACATTAAAGACTACATGAAAATAAGAATATTTTGCATATAGTTTATGACATAATATTAATTTAGTTCAACTAATTTGGATAATTAGCAAACATCAGCTTTTTTTTAAATTATTTTATAATTATTATAATGCAGGTTATATGATTGCATTTTTAAAAAAATATTATTTCATTCAAAGACTGCATGACATAATTGTTTAAAATGCATTTTCGAATTATTTTACAATTATTTTTCATGTAGTTTTATTAATATTTTTTAAAAGATTAATGAAAATAAAAATCGCATCTAAAATAAAAGTTTGTGTTTACTTAAAATGTGTATATACTGTGTATATTTATTATGTATATATATATACACACACACACACACACACATTCATGTATGTATTTAACAAAAACATTTATAAATGTTTTATATTTTTATATAATATAAATTACATATATATATATACACGTAAATATATCTTAAATATATACGTGTATGTGTGTATTTATACACGCACACACATATTATGTAAACAAACTTTTATTTTGGATGCGATTAATCATTTAACAGCACAATTTGGAATATTAATAAACATTTTTCCTAATTCTTTTCTAATTATTATGCATGCAACTTTACAACCTGATATTAAAAGTCTACATGAAGTATTTTTAATCTATTTACCACACAGAACTATCTATATGAACTGTGAAAAAAGATAAAAGAAATAATGGCCAATTAGAGCATATAAAAAGACAGAAATCTCAGTCTAAAACTGATGTAATGTCCACGTTATTTGCATCTAATATTGGCATGAAATCATCCCATTTAGTGCATTCATACTTGATATATAATACAGATTACACATATAGTAACAGTATATTTACAAATAAACACATTCAATTTTATTTGCACTTTGCAAACAATTTATATACAGCATTTCACAGCATTTGAAACGAGACAGCCATTCAGAAAAATACAGTGAATAGGTGTTTACCAGAACTTAATGGTTATTTTATTGATATGCAAAATGAATATGACCAAGCTGTTCACGAACATATACAAGAGCAAAACACTCACGGCTAAAACATCACTGCTGTTCAGAGTGTCTACGAACACATTGGTCAAACCAGTCATGACATTCGCCAGCAGGAAATATAACAACTGGTTCCGGTTAACAGACTGTATGAGGCATAATGCATCCATATTATTTCTCATTTTCTCTGACTTCCTTTTTTGATATGGACACCACGATGCAGACACAAGTGAAAAATTAGAGACAACTTTAGAAAAAAGTAACACTAAATCAGCAAAGCTTATGCAAGTGAGAAAAAACGTGGCCTGCGCTACAGTCCAAACACAGAAAGAAAGGTTGGCCATTCTGCGTGAGACTGGCTCGATGCATTTCTGGCACACGTATAAAGCGAAGAACAACCCAAAACTGGTCAACAGAAGGTTACGGATCACTCTGATCCAGTCTCGAACTAAAGTTCGACTCTGCATGAGGTAGTGTCCAGCCTGAACCCCAGCCATATAGATGGCTATATATCCCACAACTGAGAAGATACCCTCTTTGTTTTCCTGTAGAAATCCTGTGCGGTCATTATTGTGGATGAGGAAGGACTTCAGTCCTGTCGTCTCCAAGATAACCTGGTAAGTTCCACCAATGAGCAGAGCAAAAATCCATGAGGATTTGACAGGAAAGAGAGCCAGAAGTGCGGACGCCACCACTCTGACGATGGCTAACGTGAAAAAGAAGTTCCAGTGAACCCCATACTCCGTCACATGTTCATGGTAGCCGGATGACTTGACGCTTGCAAGTCTCACAAACCCTAACAGGACCAAAGGCCAGACGGAAATAAACTGTTTTAACACATGACTGATTTTCGACCCTTTTACGTCCTTTCCTCTTGCCTCAGGACACACCAACGCATTGGCCATCACATATGCTCCGACACCGAAATCCATCACCCCTGTTCCATACGTCTCCGTTTTGGCATAACGTCTTGGGAACACGCTAAAATCAACAGCCAGAATGCTTATGGCGGTCTTCACATTGACCAGAACTCGGAACACAGTTACAAACGGGACCTGGTTGGATTCTACTCTGCCTTGCACAAACCTGTCAATCGTACTGGAGAGGGAACCTTGCTTTCTGTTCTTGAACACGAGATACAGGACAGCAAAGTCAACTGCGGCTATGCCCATGATGACAAAGTGGAGGATGTCGCTCAGAGCGGTGCACGACAGGACCAAAGGCATTATTAGTGCTGTGAAGTCCAACAGGAGATGGGCTGCCCAGGAGAATGGAAGGACCCCTTTTCCCAGGTGGAACACTATCAGGAAGAGTCCTCGGCTGAGAAAGCACAGCGGGGCTAAGAAGGATCCCAGAGAAACCTCCGTCAAGGTGGTTCCATTGAGATTGCTGACAAATGCAACTTTCTCATCTAGTGATGCCATTGTCTGTAAAAAGAAACAAACATGTTTTATTTATATTATAAAACATAGTGTGTGTGTGTATACATACATACATATATATACACATACATATATACATTTATATGTACATATATACTACATATGGGTCAATGACCAGTGACGGGTCATTTTTTTGTCCAAAGGCCTTAATAATAATAAAAAACAAAGATATGACATCCAAAGCATGTAAGGTAGTACAACTAGATCTCTTTTATTGAATTCAAAAAGTTTTAATTATATTTTGCTACATATAAAGGTATTTTAAAAGATTTTGAAGTGCCAAAAGGTCATTCGGTTTAACCGTCCAAATGCCAATACAGCCATTTCATTTGTGATTAAAATATCTTAAAATGTAACAAATGTATATATTTTTTTTATTCTGGCATGATTTTATAACATATATCAACATAGTGCAAAATGGTATTAAAATTATGTGTAGAAGTCGTTGCTTTGTTATGAGAAAGAATGTCTGGAAAAATGAATGTCATTGATGTCATTTGGAGTAACCAATATAAAAGGACCATTTTGGATCAAGTCATGTGGTCAATATCATGTGACATCATTCAGACACCTGCAAAGGACCACATGCTGGTCGTGAAGCAAAGTAACTCTCTTTTAACTATTTGAAAGTTCATGTTTTCACTTGTCCCGAAACATCAGGTCATTCGGTACATGTCTCCATGTTTGTTTGTTTTTTTTACACTTTTAAAAACCTTATTCGTCAATGACCCATACACACACATGGTAGGTTTGATCTCAAAAGTTTATGTTAAAATAATTCCAGACATTAAAACGATTTAATCAAGAAACACATTTTTATGGAATCTACTGCATTATAGAAAATGTGAGTTACCTCTTCCCGTGTGATGTGTGGTTAGATGAAACTACTCTGTAGCATGACAGTGGCCTGTCAGGATAAACCGGTTTAGCACGCTAAACAGGGACTCCTATATATCATTACAGTACTTGCATCTTTTTATTAAATAGTAGAAATAAACATTCCTTTAATCGATCGTTTATTGTCCTGTAATAATCCTCAGTTTATAACAAAGTGTCCTCGCACATTGGGATGTTTCTCTTCCGCGTTGGGCGTGGCTTCAGGAAAACGTCACCATATGGGCAGGGACTGTTCTTGAGCCTAAAATATGTGACGTTACTGCGCAGGTCAGTAGCCGCCGGTGTGAGTCGCGCGCGGGTGGGAGTTTTGTCCTTCACTGAGGAATTTTCATGGCTGAAAAAAAACATAAAATAACTAAAAAAATATCCACCTAATGGCAGTGATATAAAAAAGTAAATAGCGCGAAACGCGTCTTGTTAAAGTTTACAGTCATGGCGAATGTCAAACAGAAGCTTTTATTCAGAAATAAAGACGTTTCGACCGTTAACAGCTCTGACGGGACATTCAGGAGTTTGGAAAAACCTGGAAGACCAAATGGACAGAAGGAAAAGGTACACTAACTTTATTATTCACTGCTCATTTAATACTTTTACCTCACTTTTTCTTTTTGTATATCAAGGTTTAAGATTTTATTTGTTTTATCATCAAGAAACAACGCTTGTTAAAGTTAAACTGACAAACTGAACATCCATTACAAAAAGTAATTACCGTATCATAGTGGTATCAAATATTAATATCATGGTACTAAATTATTGTCATGTTTATGCATCATAATATTTACATGGTATTACAAAGGCACATGCCCAAAACGTGATATTACTATGGTAATTTACCATGTCCAAAAACATGGTAGTACAATGGTACACATAAGTATTCATAGTTTTCTCATTTTCCCATCACAATTGTTTTTATTTTGTGACTAGATATATTCCTGTCCTAACAATAAATATTTTTAAAGGAAGTAACTTAAAAAAAGTTAATGAATGACACCCTAGACCAGGGACTAGATTTCTATTGAGTTTAACAATAACTGTAAATAAAGTGATTTACTGTGATTATAAGTTATCACTATAAACTGGCTTGTTTTTCCGGTGTTACCTCATTTGCATGTTGATTGACGTGGCTCGTGTTGTCATTGGCGGATTAAACAGCGGTGCAGTTAATCTGAAAAAGGCCATGCTCAGATTATTCCGCAGGTCAGCCTAATCTGAGCATGCGCAAAAGTACCTAAACACACTTGTGTTAGGCTCTCCTGTTTTTGGCATAACTTTATACGATGTCAAGGGAAACTTCAACCTGTCCAGGAGCAAATGAAGACAAGTTATAGTATTTTATGTTAAATATTGTCTGTGTTCATATGTTTTGATTTGTTAATTCTAGTCTAATAAAGTTGCACTATTAAAGGTCACCCTCAGGTGTTATGTCTTGTTTACTGTTAAGTGTCAATAGTGCACATGGTTTGTTGTGCCATGCATGCAGTGTTTCTCATGCCCACAGCGTCTGGCACAGATACAGTCGTCTAATTTTTTCTGAGCCATTATGATTCATGCATTGACTTCAGTGTTGGTGCCAGCCAGAAAGTTACTGTCAGTTGAAATAGGGTCATGTTAAATTCTATAGGAATCTGAAATTGTTTTGTTAGTAGTACAGATTTTTCTAAATTAATTTGTCATTGATCTATATCTATGTGATATGGAAGCTTGTTTCCGCCACTAAATAAAAAATAAAAAAGGTAATTGCGACTTATCTCACAATTCTGACTTTTTTTTCCACAATTGCGAGTTTGCATCTTGCAATTCTGACTTTTTCTCAGAAGTGCAAGATTTAAACTCGCAATTGTGAGTTATAAAGTCAGAATTGCATGATATAAACTTGCAATTCTGAGAAAAAAAGTCTTTTTTTCTCTCACAATTGCACATTATAACTCATTTGCGAGTTTATATCTCACTTTTCTGACAATTCTGACTTTATATCATGCAATTCTGACTTTATATCATGCAATTGACGTTATAACTCAAATAATGACTTTATAACTCAATTCTGACTTTATAACTCAATTCTGACTTTATAACTTACAATTCTGACTTTATATCATGCAATTCTGACTTTGTAACTCAAATAATGACTTTATAAATCACAATTCTGACTTTATATCATGCAATTTTGACTTTATAACTCAAATAATTACTTTATAAATCACAATTCTGACTTTATAACTCGCAGTTCTGACTTTAAATCATGCAATTCTGACTTTAAATCATGCAATTCTGACTTTAAATCATGCAATTCTGACTTTATAACTCGCAATTCTGACTTTGTCACACAGTTCTGACTTTATAACTTAAAATTCTGACTTTATATGATGCAATTGACTTTATAACTCAAATAATGACTTTACAACTTGCAATTGTGAGTTTATATCACGCAATTCTGAGAAAAAAAGTCAGTAATTGCGAGGGGAAAAAAAAGTCAGAATTGTGAGATTAAAAAGTCGCAATTACCTTTTTTATTTTTTATTTCATGGCGGAAACAAGCTTCCATAATGTGATCTCTGTACACTGTCAGCCTTACCATTATTTGTTTCTAAGTTGTTCACCTCTCAGATTTCTCTTAACTTAACCAGGTAGTCTTGCTGTAGTTTACCTGTGTTTGTTATAGGATTAGGGGCAGGCCTGTCCAGCAGACAGTGTGTACTGTGTATTATTAGCTTGTCTTCAGCATGTCCTGAGTCCTGACCCTTCTCAACACATGCTGTCATTAGAGCATATAGATTCACAGCAGCATCGGAGGAAAGACGTGCAATTACACTATACTCGGTTTATACCCGATATTCATCATTTTCTTCGATGTCATGCATAAACATAGCTGACATAATGCAAGCTTAATGATGATATTGTGGATTAAAACATCGATTGCATACTGGTGGCTCTGAAGTCTGAATGGATATGTTTAAATTATTCTGTTTTTAATTAAATTTGTATTTTAATGTTGTGCCAAACAGCATCAGGGGTTGTACGTATGAAACATTTCTGAACTAGATTGCTGCATCAGTACAGTGAGTGGAAGCTATTCTTTCTGAACGTATGCTCTGAGCATTTTTATTTGCATTATGCAGGTAAATGGACTGAAAGACAAAGCCCAGGGCCTCGGGAAACCTCTCAATGATTCACTGGAAGGGGATATCAGAGACTTCCTCATCAATGAAGCTGAACTTCACACGTACGATGACCTCACTAAAGTCAACCCGGTTACCCCTTCTACAGGTACAGTCTGTGTGCAAAAGCACTTGGGGACGGGTTTGTGTGATTTATGTCAGTGACAATATTGGTCAATTATCAGCATTGGCCTTATTTTAATTGCTAGTAAATAATGTCAAGATTTATTTTTCCCCAATTCAGATTGCTATTCTTTCCACATTTGATTTTAGCATGTAAAATTCTAGATTGGAGTTTGAATTTTGATTCATAATATCAACCATCACATCATATCAATATCAACATATCAGCCTAATTAAGTTCAAATTTTGTTTTCATTCAATAGTGTCAATGCAGTTAAATGGATATTACTGATTTTTAATTGTCTTTTAAACCCATTTTAAATATCTACTTACAATACTTTAACAAAATAATACAAGAAACATTAATTACTCTTTCACCTTATCTTATATTTCTAGCCCTTCTGCTATTGTGAGTCAGTGTTTAATTCCTGCTGTGGTGCTTTGTGTGTTCGGCAGTGCTGAAATGTCTGCAGGCCAGGTACAGCGCAAAGGTTTTCTACACACATGCTGGCTGTACGCTGGTCGCCCTTAACCCCTTCCAACCCATCCCTCACCTGTACTCTCTGGATGTGATGAAGGAATATCACTCCGCCCCTCAGCCTCAGGTAAACACGTGATGACCTGAACAAGTCTATCAGTACATCTCTAACATAAAAATGTGGAAGTTACAAATACTTTGACGTGGAAGCCATAAATACACCATGAGTTTATATGGTTATTTGTAGGGCTGGGTGGTTTGATGCTTCATGCCATGCAATGGTAGATGTATGTTAAACGTAATTTCAAATTAAATTAAAAGTAAAAATCGATGTTGTTGAGTATATGAAACCGTGTCAGTCGGCAGATGACCAGTAACATTTTCATGAGTTCTAAAGGCCCCGATATACTTCAAACGAAATCGAAGAACGAACTGATGTGACGTCATTTAGAACAAAATCAGGCCAAAACAAAGTTCGTTTTGTGTTCTTTTTGGAAGTTCGAAACGGCTTGCCAATGCGAACCTTCAGGAAAAGTTCACTCCAGCTGCAAAACACCTACCATTGGTCCGTGACGATAGCGTAATAGGAGGTGTCCGCCGAGGCTCCACCTTCTTTCACGTGGAACCCTTCTCTCTGACTCATTTCATTACTCGAGTTCGTTGAGGTAAGATCTCCGCGGGTGAAAACATGAACACACTGGATAGCCACTTTATAGTACAAAATTAAGTTGTGCTTCTGATGAAATGAGGCACTGACACAGTTTTTCATGTTTGATACTATAAAGCTGCTTGCTTTTAAGCAATCTATTGAATAAAGTGCTAAATAAATAAACGTGACGTGACTGGAGTGCTAATTTGCAGAGCTCGTGCTAACATAGCAATGTTGTTATGATCAGATGCTTTTCTTATGCTTTCTATAAAAATGCTTGCAGTTTTCTCATTTTTGTTGTGTTTATTTTATTACTGAGAAGAAAGTGTACAGCACATATTTACATATTCATCTAACCATCGCTCTCAGCAGTGTGGGTGGCGTCAGATGTTCGATTACAGTATATCGCTGCTCACGTATTTCGAACTTCGTTTTACTCCTAAACGAAGAGGAACTTCGTTTGAAGTATATCGGGGCCTTAACAATGCAATGTTGTGATAACATGAACGTGAACGACGCTCTGTACAGTTGACGGTCAGTGCTGCATCATCACGAAAATTTAAGCCTTTCCACTGTAAATAATTAAGCGCTAGAACACGCGAAAGGGAATTTGTTACTCACGTGCTATGTGGGAAGTTCAACCAAAGCATTCAGTCTTAAAGTGATAGCATCTTAAAAATCTGCTTTTTAATGTTAATCAAACAACACAGAGAAAAAAATCACTCACTGCTCTTTTAAAAGGATGAAGACTACGCAGTGTTATTTATTTGACTAGCCTACTTTATTACATTTCTGTACCTGAAAACTACTGTTAGACCTCCATGAAAAGCACTGTTTGTTTCATTTGCATCTTTGTTGCATTGTATTTATTTGTGCTGTTGCTTGTAATTTGATTGTTTGTTCTTATTTTATGTAGGCTATTAAAATTATATTAGTTAAGCTAGTAGTTTTAGCCGTGGTATCGAATTTGGAATAGAGGATTGTGAATTTTCACTAGTATCTAAAATATTGGTGTCATGATTGCCTGCTTTTGTTTCATGGCTGGTAAAAAAATAGTTTTGGCCTGTAAATTTTCTTAAGCCACCGGCCATTGGCAGGTGTGGCAAAACGTTTCAGGCGCTGGTTGCAACACATTCCTTGTTTTTAACTAGGTGTAACTTTTGGCTATTGTACAACAGTTTCAAACATGGCTCAGATGAAGCAACTTTCATTTATTTAGTATTTAGTTTACTGCATTATTATCAAAGTTATCAAAAATAGACATTACTGCTTGAGCATGTCATACAGAAAATATTTTTTGGTTAAATTGTTGTTGAATGAAGCAAAAATAACCACATTGTGATTATCTACCATAGCCATGATGCTGTAAAGTTGCTTGTACCATGATGTAAGGTTTTGGTCATACCACCCACCTCTGGTAGCTTGTTGTCTTTTGAAACTAGAGATCTGTACTGTTATTGCATAACAGATGACAGGATGATGTTTAGCCGCCCATCTGCCATTTGTCATAGCGGAAGACAGTGTCAAAACAATGTTTGCACTCCTGGTCTGTTCAGTATGCTGCAGGTTCTGTGGGATTCAATTTAAAGTTAATGAGTCAGTCTTTAACTTTTTATATTTAAAACAGGGTTACGTCTTCTGGTCACCAGTTGCCATTAATTTAAGCAAAAGTAAAATACAAACTATTAGTCTATTATTATTTATGAGTTTTTGCATTTGTGCCATGGGCCAGCAACTTAGACAATGCTTTGCTCTGCATGTTTATTTTGACATCTGAGAATGTTCATAGAAAAGGAAGTTGGATATAAACAAACTGAGGTCAGATAATATTGACTAACCTTTTATGGCCATTTTCTGGGACAGGTAAGGGTAGATTATTATATACACCAAAACATTTACCAGCTCAACCGTTGAACAACAGTGCATGCTGATTTACAGAAAGCACTGCTATATAGAAGGCAATGTTAAAGCATCTCTTTGTACATAGGAATTCAAGCCACACATCTTCATCGTAGCAGAAGAGGCTTATAGGAATGTGCAGGGTCAGGTGGAGCCCATCAACCAATCGCTGGTTGTCTCTGGAGAGAGTGGAGCTGGGAAGGTAAGTGGTGTTTGTGTGGCGTAGGTCATGTTTTCCAATGCATATGTGTTATAACTACTACACAAAATTAAAGTGAACCAGAAAAAGTCCTAGCTCTATGTAAATGTCTCTTCACATGTGTATTTATTGACAGCACTTTACTGTGGGTTTCTCTATACCTCACTTTTGTAAAGCTACATCACGTTGTGACAGATTCATATAACAATCCCAGCTGACATGTGATGCTCAAACTGTTCAGAAAAATTAAACTTTTTTGTTTTTTAAAGGTCCCATGGCATGAAAATTTCACTTTATGAGGTTTTTTAACATTAATATGAGTTCCCCTAGCCTGCCTATGGTCCCCCAGTGGCTAGAAAAGGCGATAGGTGTAAACCGAGCCCTGGGTATCCTGCTTCGCCTTTGAGAAAATGAAAGCTCAGATGGCCCAATCTGGAATCTTCCCTATATGTCGTCATACGGGGAAAGGTTACCTCTCCTTTCTCCGCTTTGCCTGACCATGAGAAAATGAGCTACTACCGTGCGAGGCGAGCGCAATATTTTTTTTTCCTCGAGATACATCATGGCTTGAAAACGAGAGAAGCATGGCAGTTGCTCAGTGTTTGGATGTACAAATGAACACATATATATATATATATATATATATATATATATATATATATATATATATATATATATATATATATATATATATATATATATACGATAGCAAATCAGAGCAACATGAAAAGCCAACAATGTAGGCTACATGATAATAACTGTAACAACATACATAAACAAACCAACTAAAGTACCGTGTCCAGACACAATATTTTAAACTAAATATTCGGAGACATCCTGCTGTAGCCGCTGAGTTGCAACTTCTTCATCGGGTGCTTCTCCATCCGGATCAGATTCTGGGTCACACTGAAAACCTTGAACGACTGCGTGTCTACGAGCCATTGCGATACATCCACTGTCAACATTAGCGCATGGTACCGTGGCCGCAAGCTGGTTAAGGCCACACACCCACTCTCCACCTTGCCCCGCCTCTCTCCTCCTCATTAGCATTTAAAGCTACAGACAAAGAAATGGCACATCCTAAGGAAAGGTCATTGTGGGATTGGCTCATAGTGGCTGAAATTCTGCACCAAGGCTGAATTTTGGGAAAGAGACTTCAGATACAGTACTAGGGACCACTTAGGCCTATATAAAAGCATCCAAAAAGCAGCATGTCATGGGACCTTTAACAATGTGAATCTCTGACAATTCTCTAAGCAATTTTAACTAAGACAGGGCTTAGCCTAAACTATGATTAGGCCTTGGTTCAATTAGGATATTTAAGTAGCTTTTATAAACGTACACTAGAAAAATACATTACTGGTGTGCATCTTGAGACAAAACAATGGCAGGGACATATTTTAAGATATGTCAGTACAAGTTGCTTTGAGTTAAAACATGCATTTTAGTCTAGCAGAAGAGGCGACTGCGGCATAATAAAAGTTTCACTGCTCTCGAGGCGTATGTCGCACTCGTCTCTCATGAGCAGTTCCTCCGGCGGCCTCGTTTCTGCTCCCACAGCACTCGACCCGACTCTGCTTCATACTACAGTAACGTTATTAATCTCATCCTTGAACATGATTTCTGCCGAGTCCTGTCCCGATTCTTTTCCAACGGCTGTGAGGTGAAGACAACAAACAAAAATCTCGGCATCATCAAGCTACGCCTTTGTTTTGAATAGGTGACTTCTAGCGGCAAAAAAATTGCATATTGTACCTTTTTTAAAGAAAAAAATAAAGGAAAATTTGATTTCTTATTATATGATGTCTTTAAACAATCTGTCAAGCTCAATATTTCAAACTCATATTAAGTTTAGCACTCAGCTGAATCGAGATGGATCTCAAAGCGATTTAGACCAGATCTTCTGTACTAAATATCTCTTCAGACATGGACGTCACGCTGTCTTATGAAGTATTATGCCACTGTGGCCACCTCCTCTCAGAAGTGCCAGAATACAGTTCAGAAGATAGAGAGACGAGTACTGGACTCCAACCCTGTCATGGAGGCGTTTGGTGAGAAAGACTAAAGACTAAGAACAGTTGATGTTTTACTCTATACATATCTTTATTACAGTCTTTCTAAAAGCCTTTATTTATTTTTATTTTCCCTTCTTCCCCAGGCAATGCCTGCACATTACGCAACAGCAACAGCAGTCGCTTTGGAAAATACATTCAGCTTCAGCTCAACGGGTCAGTTGTGCTTTCTCTCATTGACTTCAGGCACATAAAGCATATTGCGATTGGTTTAAACCAATGTGATTTTATAATTCAGCTCTCAGCTGCTGGTTGGGGCATCAGTGCATACGTATCTCTTGGAGAAGACCAGAGTGGCTTTCCAAGCACCAAATGAGAGAAATTTTCACATATTCTACCAGGTGAAGTACACAAAACCTACCAGAAATACCAATACTACCAAAGACTTCCATTTCCAGTAATACTCTCAGTTCTAATGTCCTTCATGTGTACATCATCTACAAACATGCACATGTGTCAGGCAGTCAGAAGATTTTGTTTGCTTGAGTGTTCATTTGTATGTTGGTTGTTTATTGTTGGTTTGATTTGAAGATGATGAAAGGAGCCACAGAAAAACAGAGACTGGAATGGATGCTTCCTTTGGAACAAAACTTTGCTTGGTTGCCACATGCTGAGAAAACCTTAGAAGGCAAGAATTAAAGTTAAAGATTTTCAACCCGCTTTGTTTTGTTACGATGTCAGTAGTAATGTAAATGAATGATCTTTACTCTTTCTCTGTGTAACCTGGAGTTTATTGTAGTTAAAATATACTACAATAATTTATCTTTTGAAGCATTCTGTGAGGAATTTAAGGAGGCATTATTTAATATTTGACATCTTGCGTTCTGTTTGTCTGAGCAGAAGACTGTTTCCAAGAGACGGTGGATGCCATGATCAACCTTGGCATTGATGAGGGGAAGCGGGCACAGATTTTCAGGGTAAGTTGTGACATGGGTAAAATGACATCAAAACCTTAATGATGATTGGAGTTGAATGGTATCCATGTCGGTTGATGATTGGTTTTTGGGTTTTTAGATACTGATTACATTTGGTGGTTTGGATTGATTAATTAAACTTGACTATGATGTTAATAAGACCTTATTTGTAAGAATGGTGGGTGAAGACACTAAATTAGTTTGTTTGTTCCTCCATGTGATAAATAAATGAAGAGTTTGGTTTCAAAACGCTAAAAATGTGTTTTCTTTACCAAGAAAGCAGAAAGATGAAAACCACTATTTTCTGCTTCAAACTTTCACATAGCATCTTTTGGTTAAAAAAACATTAAAAATTCAAATCTAGATTTTGATTTTCAAAGGTTTATTAAAAAAACTGATAATTCTTTTCCCCAAAATGCAACTTTTTTTTTTTTTTTTTTTTTCAAAATGCAATTAATCCATCAATATAAAAGTTATTTTTCATATTTAAAATACACAACAAAGTAAGTTGATTCACATATATGACAGCCTCTGAACTTTGTCAATACTAATCTTATACACAGGCATTTGACTAAAATACATGCAGTCGTCGCTCCCAAAATGAGTCATCTTGTTAATGCTATAAATGAATTATGTCTCCATTTGTCATTACCGATTAAAAAGTATCTGGCGCCACCGCATCGTTAAAATAAACACATTTGCAGAGTATATTGGTATTAAAAACGGCTTTTAAAAACTGTTCATGATTCAGTTTTGGGGACCGTGACAGAAGTTTGATGCTGTCGTGGAACAAGCAACAGCCGGCATTTTTCCTCCTCCCGACTCGAGTGCCTCATCTTCTTAATCTCCTCACATAAATGATTACATTTCAGTGACTTGCGTTTCTTCCCCACCGCAGAAACCACCACAGGTTCATCAATGCCATCAAAATTATTCATTTTTCTGTTTTTGTTGATCACAAAGTACAAAGCAGAAGAAAACTAGGGTGCCGGGTGTATTCAGAGCGCCGCCATTACAGTTTACGGTGCGTGGAATGGTGCGCTGTGATTGGTTGAGTGGATATATCACATTCTGCAGAGAAGGGAGAAAGAAAGGGAGAAAACATGACAGAATATGCATTTTGCGCAAAATTAATAAATTACTTTTTAATACCGACCAGATACAATACTGATTTTTGGCGGAAACTCAATTTATCGCGTTTTGAAACCAATCTCTTCAAATATACTAGATTGTAAAAATGACTCAATTGTTGTATTTTTGCACAGATCCTTGCAGGTCTTCTGCAGTTGGGGAATGTGGACTTCAGTCCTGCATCAGAAGAGGCTCAACCATCTGATCTTGATGGGCACTCCAAAGGTGTGGTGTTTCCGCTGTATTGTTTATCTAAAAAGCAAAGTTATGGCTGTGAATTAGGTAAGGTGCATACTCCAGACATGATGAGACAAAGTACTATTATGGGTGATGTAAGTACATGTCTGGGCTGTGATGTGTCCCTAACACATTCCTCCTCTCTCTTTGCTATATACACACTCTTTTGACATATAATAGGTCATTGTACTATTAAAAATATCCTGTAAGTTAAGGAACTCATATTTTTTGTTAGTCGAAAAACAACTTTTATCGAAGCCAAGCTCAGAAAACTACTCGTTTTGGATTTTGTCTCAGTATGACCACATAGTGTGATGAAAGACCACAGTAAGTACAAGAGCGATGCAAATACAGGATTACTCCAGCAACAAAATGATAGAGACGCCTCTGAGGATTACAAGATATTTTGCAGTTCCAACTTGTAGAAAAACAGCCTTTGCATTGCATTTTTAATGAAGTTCCAGTCAGATTGCTCATTTTTTTCACTTCATTTTACTGCGGATCAGTTTTTACACAGTTCGACGCAGGCTTTTCAGATAGACTAAAAATAAAAGATAATTCAGTGATGACTATATTGGATCCAACAGTAATGTCACAACACAAGTTTGAGTAACAGAATTTTTGCCATGTGTCACTATTGCTTGTCTGTTACAGATCGCTTGATATGTACTCAGTTTACTAAAAATGATGAACAGTAATTATAAAAATGACTGTGACAAATGATGGTACATTCATTTATAATTCATTTACATGAAACACCATAAATACTTGGTATTTGAGATTTTGGTTCATCTTCTGATTCGGGATCAGACATTTATGACGAACATCGGAAGTTTTCAAAACAATTCCACACGTGTAATGGTGGGATGTTGAAAATTATTTTAATATGCAAAACTCTCATACAGAGGGTGTTTACTTCCAAGTCTTGAATGCGGCATGTCTATCAAAGTGTTTTAAAGAGGGGGTCAAAAACAGGATGGAAAATAGCCCATTACTTCTAAATTATGTTTTTTGATTAAATTAGGACTCTATGTTGTGTGCAGGTTTCCTGCAGAAGACCGCTGCCCTGCTGCAGGTGCCGTTAGACGAGCTGCAGTCGTGTCTGACAGTGAGAACTCTGCGCGCTGGCAAACAGAACGTCCTCAAACCTTGCTCTCAGTTGGAGTGTGGTGTCCGCAGAGACTGTCTTGCTAAAGCCATTTATGCGCAGTAAGTCACAGACATATACAAATTTAATAAAGATGTTTGTTGAGCCATATTTTATAGATAATGCAGCATGTAGAGTGTTGTGTTATTTGTTAAATGCAATATACTTATACTTAGGGTTGTCACGATACCAAAATCTCTGTAGTAGGTACCAATACCAGTAAAATTTTGCAGTTCTATGTACTAATTTCAGTACTACATCAAAAACTGTTAAATTAAAGGGATAGTTCACCCTCATTTACTCACCCTTGTGTTGTTCTAATGCTGTTATTTCTTTTTTGGACAACAAAAGGAGAATTAAAAAAAAAAAAAAAAATCCCCCTCGTCCATATAATGGCAGTAAATAGCGACCACCAGCTTAAAAAAAACAGATGCAAAAGTATCACAGAATGATCCCATGCCATACGCGTCATATATTCCAAGTGCTCTGGGGGGTTACGATAACAAACCAAAATTTAATGTATTCTTTAACAAAAATTCTGACTTGGGCAGTTGGTCTTCTGTACTCGACTGCGCGTTCATGAGACTGTTAGTGCCGCAGTTCACTCAGACCCAGAACAACACAACAACAATCAAGACTAAAAACAACGTTACATGAAATACAAAAAAAACAAAAAAAAAACTTAAAGGATTAGTTCACTTCAGAATTCAAATTTCCTGATCATTTACTCACCCCCATGTCATCCAAGATGTTCATGTCTTTCTTTCTTCAGTCGAAAAGAAATGAAGGTTTTTGAGGAAAACATTCCAGGATTTTTCTCCATATAGTGGACTTCACTGGGGTTCAACGGGTTGAAGGGCTCTACATGATCCCAGATGAGGAATAAGGGTCTTATCTAGTGAAGAAAAAAAAAAAAATATTATAGACTTATTAAGCATAAATGCTGGTCTTGCACTGCTCTGCGATGCGCCACGCATTAGGTAATCACATTGGAAAGGTCATGTGTGACGTAGGAGGAAGTACTGCGGTAGGGAGAAAAACTCCATCTCATTTTCTCCTCCAACAATTTTTTTTTTGTAAAGGCCATTTGACTGTTTGTCTTTGCACATTCGCTTTGTAGACACTGGATCGGTACTTCCGCCTACGTCACGTGTGACCTTTCCAATGTGATCACGTAATGCGTGGAGCATCGCAGAGCAGTGCAAGACGAGCAAAAAGTGTATAATTTTTTATTTTTTTTTTAGAAAATGACAGATCGTTTCGCTAGATAAGACCCTTTTTCCTTGGTTGGGATTGTTTAGAGCCCTTTGAAGCTGCACTGAAACTGACATTTGGACCTTCAACCCGTTGAACCCCAGTGAAGTCCACTATATGGAGAAAAATCCTGGAATGTTTTCCTCAGAAACCTTCATTTCTTTTCGACTCAAGAAAGAAAGACATGAACATCTTGGATGACATGGGGGTGAGTAAATTATCAGGAAATTTGAATTCTAAAGTGAACTTATCCTTTAAAGCGAAACTGAAGAACAGAAGATATTTTTATTATACTGGTGCAAGTATTTCAGTGACCACATTTCATTTTTTTATTTTCAGGCTGTTTGACTGGTTAGTCACTTTCATCAACAACAGTATGTGTGCTGACACTTCCATGTGGTGCAACTTTATTGGTACATATTATAATTATTTACTTATTTAATTTTAATATATTACTTTCCAGTCTATTCTGCATATAATTTTAAGATTTTAATGTGTCAAATCATTTATGTACATCTTGTTTTCTAAATGGAATGAAAATACCTCTAAAGAACAATTAATACTTGACTGGTGTCTTCTACAGGCCTGCTGGATGTGTACGGTTTTGAATGTTTCCTCCTGAACAACCTGGAGCAGTTGTGTATTAATTACGCTAACGAGAAGCTGCAGCAGCACTTTGTGGCTCATTACCTGAAGGCCCAGCAGGAGGAGTATGTGACCGAAGGGCTGCAGTGGTCCTTCATATGTTATCAAGACAACCAGGGCTGCCTGGACCTGATTGAAGGCAGTCCCTCCAGCATTTTCTCCCTGCTCAATGAGGTCTGCTTCCACTTATTATCTCAGAGAGAGAAAGAAAAAGATGGGGGAAAAAAAACAATGACTTTCTCTTCCTGTCCTTCTAATACTTTGTCTGCTCTTTCCGTCTGTCTGTCCTTCAGGAATGTCGCCTGAACCGAGCATCGGATGCGAAGCAGTTCCGCGTGCGTCTGGAGAAGGAGCTGTCAGATAATGCCAACTTCAGCTGGGATAAATTCAGCAAAGATCCCCATTTCACTGTGGCCCACTACGCAGGCAAAGTCCGCTACCAGATCAAGGGCATGATGGAGAAGAACAAGGTACAAACTATATAAATAGTTGCATACATAAATATGTAGCTGGTCTAAGCTGAACACAATGAAATATTTCCTTGGGAAGCACTCGTTTGTGTTTTTGTCTTATTTGCACGCACGCGTCCATGTGTTCTGCAGGACCCGGTTCCTCCTGAGCTCATCTCTGTCCTGCAGAAGTCCCAGGATTCTTTGCTGCACAGTCTCTTTGCTGGCGGTGACCGTGAAAGTGAGGGCTCTAGAGGACACAGCAAAGTGATCACTGTCGTCTCCAAATTTAAGGTACAGGATTTAAAGAGCTTATGATTTGTTCATAGAAAGATTTAATTATTGTGCTTTAGCCTTTAATCATTAAGTTTTACTTTCACATTATAGGATGATTTCAGATTATTTCCTTGTCCCAGTCCTTTCAACATCTTTCACACATATTTGTTATATTCTTGATTGTACAAAGTAGTCAAGGGTCAAGTTTTAAAGTAGACAAAAGAAGGTGCTCTGTGAAGTTAAATAAATTGTTTGTTTTTTAACAGCATTTTAAAAAATATGTAAATTTTAGGGTTTGTGATGTCACAAACCTGGGAAGAAGCTCGTTGTAGTCCCTACCAGCCATTTGTTGTAGTCCATAAAAAGCGATTTCTGTAGAAGAAAATATAAACTTTGAGCATCATAACTTTGCAGATGTTGTTTATGCTCAAACAGCAACATTACACACTAAAGTTAAAAAAGTGAAATCATAATCAAGGACCCCTTTAATATGATCATTTGTTTGTCTTTCTGTGAATATGCAGAACTCACTTGAAAGCTTGATGAAGATTTTGCACAGCACCACCCCGCACTACACACGCTGCATCAAACCCAACCCTGACTGCAGACCGCTCACCTTCAAAAAGGAAGAGGTATGAATAATATATGCATTTCTGTCTGTTCACTTGAGATCCCATTAAGAGTTTCAGGATGAAGAAGTTTACAGTTCATGGACTGGTTAGTGAGTCTTGGTTTGGTTTGGGTTCAGGTTATCGCTCAGCTTGAGGCCTGTGGGATAGTGGAGACTATAAACATCAGTGCAGCAGGATTTCCCATCAGGTAACGCTACACACATCTCTTACCATACAATCTCTAGACTACATCGTACAACTGTTTAAAAGGGAACTACTTCCAAGAATTGGTATCGCCTCAAGTTTATAGATGTTATTACAGAATTCCCTTCAGAATAAAAACGAAATCGTTCTTTTGTATTATTTGTGCAGGATCCCGTATGGCAGTTTCCTCCAGAGATACGGGCTGATCACAAACAACACACTAGCAGCGCAAATGAATAGAGAGAACAGTATGTGGAACACTAAGTGCACACAAAGTACCATCTGGTTTTCTTTTTCTCTTCTTTAATTCCTGATTCTGTCTTTTTTCTTTCAGTATCCTCCTCTCATTTCTTCCTGTCTTTTTTTATGAACGCACTTAAAATGACGTGAATCTGAATTCTTCAGGTGAACTACTGCATGCAGATATTTTGCATGCAGTTATGCACTTACTTGCCTTTTCTTCTTAATCTTAAATATCTCCATCTTCTGTATGTTGAGTTTAACTCTTGGCGTAATCTGACTAATGTCTCGTGTAGAAATAAATAGGTCTTTGTCCAAGTGTTTGAATTGTTTTGCATGTGGTTTCATGTCACTGCTTGAGGGATGTGGTAAAGATCAGACTTGTTCTAGCTCATCCTGCATGAATTAGTTGCACATTAGTTGGTTAAAGACCAGCAAAAAATCAGATTTAAATCTCAGATAAATCAAGTGTGCTCATTCCTGCTCCTGAAGATCCAGCTCCAGCTCTAATCGAACATAGATAAACCAATTAAGCAAGGTATTTTGAACATTACAGGTGTGTTGGAGCAGGATTGGAAGTAAAGTCTGCAGGAAGGTGAATTTAGGGGAACAGGACTGAAGTTTTGCCCTAATACCTCGTGCCACAAAGAGTCTAAACAAGCTTTTAACTAATCATGATGCACTAATATGCTGATACGAAAGAGCTTGAATTTAGTTGCATTAAGGCAAGACACTACAGGTGAATAGGGTAAAAACTATTAGAAATCACCGTACTTCCCCAGCTGATTAATCTTAATACATTAGACAATAGTTTTGTATTACATGTTTTCTGTATAATTTTGTTGACAAATTACAGTTAAGGTTTTTACAGAGGGGATTTTCTCTCTTATTATCACCCCACAAATCAGAAAGTACTGTCAACAGCCAAATTTTTATTTCTTTTGTTTACCATGTTTTAGGAAATAAAATGTTATATAAATCAGGTGAATGAAATTAAAACAAATCCCTCTGTAAAAACCTAAATGTTAAAGTTTGGTGTTCGTGGAGATTTCAGACTCATTTTGAGAAAACGGACTTTAAAGATATGTATTGTAATTGAAATCTACTGATGCAAATAGATAAAGTGCAATAAAATAAGCACTTAAATGTGTATTTTAAATGTTTTCTTTCTCCTAGTCTGAAAGAAGACATGTTATGGGTGTAAAATAGACCAAAATCGTCTAGTGCATGAAAAAAAAAATACTTGTTTTTGCATGTAGTGTCTTGCCTTAAAGATCAATTCAAGTATTTAATGTTGTTTATGTGGTAATTTTAATATGTTTTAAGACAAAACTTGTGCAAATTCATCAGTCAACACCATTGCTGAGTATTTTCTCCTTAAAACTGCAGTGATCTAAAGACAGTCTCAAAAACATGTTTTGAAACCACCCCTTTTCCTGCTGTCACAAACTTATAACCAATCCTGTCAATGTGCAGAGCTTTTCCTATCATTATTTCTAAGGATGCTGATTGTTAGAAGGCAGCTGTCTGACTGTGAGATGGCGAACGGGAACATGGTTTGTGTAACATTAGCAACTTATTAGCTGTTTGCATCCGGGAGATCAACAAACATGCCTGTGATTGGCTACATTGCTCACTGCTGCAAACACGTGTCATAAATAGAAACATATGACATTCTCCAGAGCACAAACACAAATATGATATTATTGCAGTATCAACTGAGGGTGCTCTTGCTTTCGTTTGATGGTTTTATCACCCTCTTCGTCTTCTGATTCAAACATATATGGCTGAATTAAACCAATATTTCCACTTGCAGTTTGTGTATACAGTTGAGCGAGTGGATCAGGTAGTCTGAGCTGGAGTGAGTGAGTGGAGGCGGGGCTATTTGGCATATTCATGAATATGTGTATTCTAAATGATGTAGCAATGGTGTAGAGTTACATTCAAGCTATTTTAAGCCATGAAGAAATTATTTTCACAGAAAAAAAAAAAAACGTTTAAATATGTCATTTTGATTATCAAAGATGAGTTTTAAGGGATAAAATGATTGACAGCAGGGGGACTTTAAAACACAATAGAAGTATCATAAATGTGTATTTCTAAAGCTCAGCTCTTTCCCACAGGCCCTGAGATGAGCGATCAGGCTGTTCTGGGATCTGCTGTAGAGGATGTGCTCAATGTGGTCCTCAAGAGACGTGTCCCAAACTCCACCCTCAGCCCTGATGACAACAACAACATGGTGCATTGTGGGAGGACCAAAGTCTTTCTCACGCACTCTCTGGTAAAGCATGCTCTCTGATGACTTCTGAGTGTAAGGCGATTTGTAAAATGCCCAATTGCACTGAGGCAGCTGTTGAAAGTTCACTGAACTCTTTGGCCCTGTTTCCCCCCATCTCAGCTGATGCAATCACAAGCAGTTTGATGTCAGTAGTTAATATATCATGTGTTGTGCAGTTGGAGATGCTGGAGGAGCACAGGAACAGGGCGCGCTCACAGAAGGCATTCTGTATCCAGTGCTGCTGGCGCAGATACCAGCAACGTCAGCGCAACCTCAGGATACAGGCTGCCACCCGCATACAAGCAGGTCAGGATTTACCGTCTTTACTTAGTGATTACAAGTATACTGGTTGTATAACAGACAGGGCTCCAAGTTTTGGGAGGAACATTTTTGAAAGCTGTTTTTCTAATAAAAGTTGCAAATGTGATTTAAAAGTTATAAAATCTAGGTTTGTTGTTCTTGTTTGAGGGGTGCGCAATTTGGCCAGAATTTTGTGATTATATATCAATATGCAATATAATGTTATTGTTATTATTATTATTATTATTATTATTAATAAATAAAAATAAAGAAATATTACTATTGTAATATTTCACTGTAAAAAAATTATAATAATTTTATAATAATAATAATAATAATATGGCTATATAATAGTATTATTATTATTATTAAATAAAAATATAAAATATTACTATTATTGGACTATTATACTAATTATTTCTACTAATATATATATATATATATATATATATATATATATATATATATATATATATATATATATATATATATATATAACTACTGTAATATTTCACTGAAAAAAGAAATAAAGAAATAAAATAATAATAATTAATAATCAATAAAAATAAAAAATGAAATAAGAAATATTAATATTGTAATATTTCACTATACAAAAATGAGTAATAATATCATAACTTGAATATGGCTAAATAATAGTATGATTATTATTATTTTTACTAAATATAAAATATTACTATTATTAGACATTACTACTAACATACATATACTATATTACTACTGTAATATTTAACTGAAAAATAAAAAAAAAGCAGAGGAATATAATATTTATAATATAAACTTTTTTTTACATTACAACTGTGAAATAACAATACTAATATATATTCTTCATTTTCAAATGTTAAACCATCAAACTTATTTTGAGTAAAACCACAGGGAGCCCTAAAAGCTTCATTTTTGTTGATAAGCACTTCTCATTACAAGCATGGGAAGATGGTTGCTGCATATATATATATATATTAGTTGGTAACCATCTTCCTATGCTTTATAATGATGAATAATTTGAAATTTGATAATCACACTAAGCCATATCACATTTCTTTTTTTTTATTCTGATTTTTTTTGTGCAGTCCTAATATAACAGATGATCTTGTTCTAGACATTTCACAGTTATTGCTGAACATTAAGGGCATGGAATCAGCTGGTTGTGTTCCCTTTAAGTTTGAAAGACACCTTTAGACAGCATAGAGATAAATTGCACAAGCAAAAAGCCATTATTCTTCCGGAAAAGACCTAGTGTTGACTGTAGTGACAGTCCATTTCTCTCTCTCCTCTGCTTGGCTAAAGAAGCAGTCATCTGCTTTGCGTCTAGACACCGACACCTGATTACCTGATCACCTTCCTCCTGATTATCCCTCAAACTCAGAACAGAACAGATACAGCTCACCTGAGCCAAACACCTGCTTCACTGAGATCAGTAAAGCCAAAAGATAACTGAGTCACAGTATGATCTCGGGAAATAAGTGTGTCATGTACTCCGACCACACCACACTAATGAATTCATAGTGGATAATGTATTCACCCATTATTTAAATTTTGTTAATTTTGTACAAAAACAAAGTTACATAGATAATGCACCTTTTAACTATTTAAGTTATCTTTTAAAATGTAGTCAAATGAAAACTTTATTTTTGGCAAACAAACTGACAATAGTTTAATGCTTGAGAAGTGGCTTTCAGAGCTGCTCTGCGGATGAAGTTCATGTCCTTATATGAGACGGCAGACACTAAAAACAGAGCATCACACATTCTTGAATGTGTAATAGACAAAACCGCCAATCATTCACAAAGAGACACAGATTCAGAATATTTAAATAGCAGTTTTTATGGTTTAATATTTACAGACATTATTTCACAAGTTGATTCATTCTACAGCCCTACTTTTGATTTATTCATCCACAATTTGCCAAATTCTGTGACATTCCATGTTATGCAGTAAATTCCATTTTTATGACTGGATTGCACATTTTCCACATTGTGCAAGTCATATTGGGCCCTATAATGGGAACTTTTTGAGTTTATAAATGTCATGCTTCTTTACAGTTAATCATTCAGCAGATGCTTTCACCTGAAGTGAGACAGAATGAATATTCTTGGATAAATGGCTCTATCCAGTATTCGTATAGTATTATTTAATGTTTTTAACTCTCTTTACGTGTATCTTTATCACAGGTGTGAGGTCCTGGCGGGTCAGAAGAAAAATTAAGAAATGGCACAAAGCTGCATCGGTCATACAAACCAAATGGAGGCGCTGGAGAGTAAGCATTGTGCTGATTTTTAATTTTATTAATAACAGTGTTTGGCAGGACACATGCACATTACACACTAAAGGAAAACATTAAAAAGCATCATGACCCCTTTAATACAAGTATATTATCAAAAATGGTGGTAATCAAATGATTGCATTAAACTTTAACAATTTAATTCATCTTTTAACATGTAATCAAATGAAGATTTAACAATTCTTTTTATTTTTTGGCAAATAAAGAATGCAAACTAAATGTTTAATTTAAAAATGTCACATTACAGATATAAAATGGGTTATGAACACTGTTTCAGGCTGACTTCAAATGTAGATTGATTTAGATTAAATCATCTGTGTTGTGTGCCTTTTTTTATATATATTTCTGCATTCCTTCTCAAAAGGCATGGATGGATGCATTAGCTGAGGCAGAACTGGATGATGCTGAGGATTTTATGGAGGAAGAATCATCTGTGTTGCCGAAGCTGGATCCTCTGCTGAGGGAAAGAGGCTCCGTGCAACTCTCCAGCATCCAGGAGCCTGTCATGGTCAGAGGGTGGCCCATCGGGCTGGCGATAGCCTCTGCTCCCTCCATCACTGTGTCTCTGACTGCCTCTGGTTTTCAGCGGATCATGTCCATGATGGCCTGTCTGAAGATCCCGTTCAGACACGGTGAATACAAAGTAGAGACCAACCAGTTTGACCAGGGTGTGGCGTCTATCAGAGCTCAGCCACGGGTAAGAGACATTTCCAATTATGGCAATATCAGCTGCTTTGTTAAAAAAAAAAAAAAGTACATTAAAGCTGAAATCAAACTTGAATGATGACAACACAGAATAAAATACTATCACTAGTGATCATCAAATCCTTTAACAGTTTATTTTACAGACTTTGTGTAAGCCTTCCACTTTTTTCACAAAACTTTTTTGCTCTCTAGAAACCCAGTCAGTTTGGGTTAAAATTCTTTAAAAGATCTAGTATTAGCCTTAGGCTTATAAACACTGAATTAATACCAACATATGAAATTAAATTAAGGACATGCATCAGAAAAATTGGGAATGTTGGACAATAAATATATGAATATAACAGCTCGATTTTGCAGTGTTGTCTAATGTCCTTTAAAGCAAAAGTGTCCAAAAGTGGGAATTATGCGATAACAGACACAGCAATGCATCATGTATTATAAGATCGTTATGTTTGTAGCGTAATAAATTAAAATGTACAATATATATATATATTTCAATTCAGACCTAGTGGAGTGATACTGCTATTACTATTACTCCACTAGGTCTGAAATATATTGTTCGCTGCAAACATGATGATCTTAAATTTACTAATTATTAATTTACTATTATAAATGTGTAAAGTTGCATAAAATGGAAATACTCAATAAAGTAGGCTAACTACGTTACCTCAGATGGTTGAATGGTTGGATTCCACAACTGGTAAAATAAAACATATATAAGACAATACAATATTTACTGTAGGTGCCATAAAATTTACTGATGATTTCATTTGAAAAATGTTCTATTCCGCTTCTGATTTGGCAATGAAATTCGCCGATTTTTGGGTGCGTAAGATGTGAAGGATTCTATGGTCCATTTTCACCCCATAATGGCGGCCGCGCTACCGGAGCGCCATCTAGTGGCTGTTACCCAAAAAGTATCAGAGTGTCGCCTCTTGGGTTCTATACTCTTTGCCAATACCAAGTTTTGTAATGATATGCTAATGCATTAAAAAAAATACAGGATTTTGCTACAAAATACAAAATGGCTGATGCCCAAAATGGCCGATATGGTAAAATTGGATATCATTCAACTCTGAATCTGAATCTAACAAGACCAGTTTAATAATTTTTGGCCAAAACCGTTCAGAAAAAAACGGCATTTTTCCTATCTCTGGACCAGTAGGTGGCGCTGTGCTGAAACGCAGCATGTAGCCTCAGGTCATGCTTGTGACAACATGTACCAATTTTGGTCAGAATATGCTAAAGCATTGCGGAGCCTCACGTCCAATTTGGCATGCTCTACTTTGAATTTGTTTGCACGTTATTCGAGAATGGTTATGTTAATCAAAAAGCAAAAGCTTTTGATAACCTTTTGCCAGCATAGTCTGAAGATGATCTGATTTGATTTTCATGAAAATTGGAGCAACCGTCTAGGAGGAGTTTGAAAAAGTAGGTTTTTTTTTTTTTTTTGTGGGAAAATTTAGCGGTTAAAGTTTCATGATTTTCTTTCTAACCCTTACGGTTCAAAAGTTATTAGCGTAAACATGAGTGAAATTTTGGACAAGTGGTGGCGCTAAAGAGTTTGTTCTAGAGACACCAAATTTGCTGTAGTTAATGTTGGGACTGTCCTCTATCAGTGTGCCACATTTCATAACTTTCCTGCAAGCAGTTTTATGGGCAGCCATAGACTCCCAGAGTGGAAGAATAAGAACACCAACGGATACAATAGGTGCTTGGTCCCTAATAATAGTGCTGTTTGTAAATCAGGTTTACTCAGAGGTGGATTAAGTTATATCATTTTAATGTGAGATTACAAAAACAAACATTTTCTTGGTAAATTGTACACTTTAAGTGCAAGGAACTATGACATTTTGATTTTTATACATGAATCTTGAAATGACCTGAAATATTGCTTTGTCTGATTATGCAACCCTGTTTGTTTTGACAGGGGTCCATTAAGATGCATTTGCAGAGATCTCCACTGCTCTACGCTGACAGACACCCAGTGCACAACACAGATGTGGTGACCGGATTCAACCAGATCTTGCTGGAGAGAACCTGACATCACTGTTAAAAGCTTTCATGGAATCAATGCACCTTTGAAATACACTACATTAAGTGATATTAAACATTTAGCTGCCTTATTGTTAGTGCAATTCAGTGTTTAGTTTTATTTACTCTCAGCATGAAGCACAAGTGCCTTTTAATTTTCCTGTAGAGTGTTTTATAACTATTTATACAACAGAGCTTCCATTTTATACTAGTATTTTCTGTTATGATTTAAATAATGTTTCTTGCACAGCTTGAAAGTGATATTTATAGATAAGAATGTGCTGCTGATATATCCCAAATTCAGGTATTTAATTTGATTTGTATTAATCAGTGTACAAACTGATAAAATAACAGGCTTTAAAGGGGCTATATGTAAGAATTTTCATGTATTAATCACTTTTTCTTTTCTTTTTTTTTATTGTCAATGTGTGAACAACTTGTAACGAAACTTAAAAATGAGACCTTCCCTGACTTCCTAGGTTGCCTATGAAAGCCTGTAGACTATTTTTATGTGAAGGACTCGGGACGTTTTTGCCGGGAAAATCAAAGGATGTGTCGTTTATACGCGCTCACGAGAGCCTCTCTTCTGTTCAATGACACATGAATTTGTCATGCAGAGAAAAGGGATTCATTCAAACTATAGTCTCACATAGCCAGATCTATTTAGTCTATAGCAGTGTACTACTACTTAAATGTAAGTACTGTGAAACTTGAGCTTAAGTCAGGTATGAACACAACATGGTCATAGAATGATGTTGGTGATGATAAAAAAAAAGTATATATCGTCGCTGTCGGGCGGAAAACTTGTATTTAATGATACTGTCGTCGAAGTAAGTAATGTGGCTTTATGGTCAGACACCTGCATGTGTCATTATAATATTAACATTTTTTGAAAATCGGGCTCAAATTGAGGTTTTTGTCCAGCGAATGACAGATTTTCATTGAAACAACCGCAATCTGAGGCAGATGGATATAAAGTTTATTGTATCTTATGGGCGCTCACAGTCTTGTTGAAATCTCATGATACACAAAAGATGAAGCGCTGTGCACAGGATATTTAAAACAGTATGCTTCAACTAAGACTATTCTCTGCTCTTCAAATACAAAAAAAAGTGTTAGTCCTTAATGGAAATAGTTTTTATTGAATAAAGAAAACACTGTACTTACTCAAACATCAGTTCTTTATTTACCCTTGCATTGCGAACAAGCAAAGATGTTTGACTCCAAACTGCGCGGCACATTCTAAATGGAGGCGGGTGGAGTTGTGAGGTTTGACTGACAGTTTGAGGAACCAATGGAGTTACGAGGTTTAGTCACAACCTCTTTTAGATGCTTTTTATTGGTTAAATATTTGTAAAACCCACATCCAGACATAAAGACACAGTAGTAGCATTAATTTTATAAAACAATGACGAAATATAGAAATACAAGTTTTCGCCCCGACAGCGTGATGATATCTTGTTTGTAGCATTTATTTTTACTTATTTTTAGTGTTCACGAGCAATAAGTCACTGGCTGCAGTTCACTTAACAGCCACAGGTGTCGCTAATAATGAGTTCTTCATATAGCCCCTTGAAAACATGTTACAATGATATTAATGATTTAAAATAGAATATAATGATAACAGAGAGATAATGGAGAATATATTATTGATAAAGACTATTATTATTATTACAGGTTTTGTACACTTTGCTTGGTATCTTTTTCTATTCATTGCACAATGTAAGACATGAAACACTACATGATAAAATACTGGGAAAAGTCATGGTTTCGGCATTGCTGTTGATGCTCTTACCAAATGTACCAAAGCAAACTGAATTATTGTATTATTTGCATATGTTCTGTACTTCTCAATTTTGTCAGATTACTTTTTACCGCTTTAGACTGAAATGTATTTTCAGACACCGACTGTTCATGCACAATACAACATTCCTCCTTAAATCAGGGCTACAAGGTGTTTTTGATTATGAAACATTTAATTGCATGTGCAAAAAGTGTATTTATGACCAAAAATAATATTTCTGTAGATTTCTAATCTCAGGGCATACTCAACATATCTTTTTTGTTTGTGCTCAGGTACAACACATTGAAACAGACTTTAAAATTGAAATAAAAATCATTAAAGATGTTCTGTTTTTGGTTTCTTTTGACACATTTTGTAGTTGGGGAGAATTAATTATAAAAGGCATGATGGTGTGTAATTAATTACCGGCTGTAATATTGTGTGTGACAACACAAAGGCTCAGTAAGAAAACATGCATTTTGTGAATGCTATCATTACTCTAACGATAGATTGTATTCAAAAGAAGTTTGTTTAGTACATTATTACATCAACATTTGTGCACAAAACCCAAGCGCAGTCAGTGCTGGACTGAATCGATGCATGTGTTTCAGTCTGATAAATGTAGCTTTTATGCTAAATTTATAGACGCTTACTATAAAGTATCATGTTAAAGGTACTTTTACTATACTAATTAGTCAGAGGGAGGAGAAACAAGAACAGTATAGTACCAGGGTTATTATAGTTAACTAAAACCACCAAAACAATTTCGTTACTTAAAAAAAAATAACAAAACTTATTTCAGCTAGTGGCTAAAGCAACTATTTCTTATTTTAATTTATTTAGTTTAATTTGATGTACTAAATAAACTATGGAAGCTTGTTTCCACCACTGAATAATAAATAAAAAAAAGGTAATTGCGAAAAAAAAGTCAGAATTGCAAGATATAAACTCGTAATTGCGAGAAAAAGTCAGAATTGCGAGATAGAAACTCGTAATTGCGAGAAAAGGTCAGAATTGCGAGAAAAAGTCAGAATTGCGAGAAAAAAATCAGAATTGCGAGATAGAAACTCGTAATTGCGAGAAAAAAGTCAGAATTGCGAGATAGAAACTCGTAATTGCGAGAAAAAAGTCAGAATTGCGAGATAGAAACTCGTAATTGCGAGAAAAGGTCAGAATTGCGAGAAAAAGTCAGAATTGCGAGAAAAAGTCAGAATTGCGAGAAAATCAGAATTGCGAGAAAATCAGAATTGCGAGAAAAAAGTCAGAATTGCAAGATAAACTCGTAATTGCGAGAAAAAGTCAGAATTGCAAGAAAAAGTCAGAATTGCGAGATAGAAACTCGTAATTGCGAGAAAAAGTCAGAATTGCGAGATATAAACTCGTAATTGCGAGAGTCAGAATTGCAAGAAAAAGTCAAAATTGCAAGAAAAAGTCAGAATTGCGAGATAGAAACTCGTAATTGCGAAAAAGTCAGAATTGCAAGATATAAACTTGTAATTGCGAAAAAAAGTCAGAATTGAAAGAAACTTGTAATTGCGAGAAAAAAGTCAGAATTGCAAGATATAAATTCAGAATTGCGAGAAAAAAAGTCAGAATTGGGAGATATAAACGAGAGCTATTTTAGTTTATTTGCCAGACATGAGTCTAAATTACTCAGTTGTTTCTGTTTAAACCTCTGAAGAACAAAGAGTTTTGTGAATGCTGTCATTACTCGAACGATAGATTGTATTCAAAAGAACATTATTATATCAACATTTGTGCACAAAACCCAAGCGCAGTCAGTGCTGGACTGATTTGATGCATGTGTTTCAGTCTGTGTTCATTAGGAATCCGTCCATATGTGGCAGTTCAATAAAATCAGTATTCGTCATCATCGTCATTCTCTGTTTCTGTAGGTTCAATGATTTTTAAGCACTGATCAGCAAGCTCCACGAACAGCGGCTCCTGCATGGCGTCTTTCATGGCTTTGGCTTTATTTTCCGCCGAGTCCACTGACATCATTAACTGCCGGAGATGAGGATTCCTCAACAGACCCTTCAGCGCCTCTGAATCTCCTGCGTGAATGAAAACATCTGTAAAACTGCTCTAACAGAAACAGAATAGAAGGTTGGTATCATTTCATACCGAGCTGCTGAAGTTTCTGCAACGGCACTTTGTCAGTGTGACTGTCTTCATCAAGCAGATCCTCAACAATCCACGGCTGTTCAGCTGAAATCAAACATATTAACATATTGTTGCAAATAAAATATGGCTGATAAGCAATTAAGTTTCAAGTTGATTTTGGTATCCAATCTATAACATAATCATTTACTCACCGCTGCTCACTGTCACTGGTGTCGGGCTGCTGGAGACTGGATCTGATTCTTTAATTGGGTGACATGAATCTATGAGATCGAGGAGAAATAAAGGCTTACATAAGAGTTGTTGATTTTTTTCTGACAATCAGTGTGTATAAGACACAAAGTAACTAATAATTGATGACAAACTTGGCTGTTGGCTTGACAAAGTCAGGTCTGAAAGTTTAAAATAACTTTGAAAAGCTTGAAGTTTAAAGGTTTTACTCTGAGGAAGTCAAACATTTTACTAGCATGATTTAACACATTGTTATGCTGCCTTCACGTGCTCTCTGAATTATCGTAAATAAGAGTTTCCTAGGTAAAAATTGGGTAATCACGACTTCAGAAGTGTGAATTATCAAATTTCCGATCACATGTGAAGGCAGCGTTAGTAGCTGCGTCTCATTTCGAGGGCTGCGTCCTCCGGAGGATGCATTTGAAGGCTGCATACGTCATCGAGGCGGTCTCATTTGAGAAAAGTAACCATTAGATTGCAAAGTAAGAAAGAAATTACAGTATTTTACAGTTCACGATAATTATTTTTTAACGGTTAATTTTCTTAAATAAGACATTCTTGATGATGTATGCAGCCTTCGAAATGAGACGCAGCTAGTGTTTTAGCATGTTGTTATCATTAGCATGTTTGCTAAGATGATTTAACGCATTGCTAACATGATTGAACACATTGTTAGCATGATTAACACATTGCTATCATTTTTAACATGTTGGTAACAAACATGTTGTTAGCATGACTAACATGTTGCTAGCATGATTAGCATGTTGTGAACATGATCGACATGTTGCTTGCATGGTTAGCATGATAACGGTTGCTAATGACTTAACATATTGCTAGCATGAGTAGCATTTTGCTAACATGATTTAACATGTTGCTAACATGGTTTAGTATAAGCATTTTGTTAACATGTTTTAACATTTTGCTATATGATTTAAAACATTGCTAGCAATATTAGCATGTTGCTAGCATGAATAAGCATGTTGTTAACATGTTTTAATATGTTGTCTCAGAAATTTAGTCTCAGAAGAAGAAATAGTAGATCAGTATGTATGTCAACTTTGTCAAGCAAACATAATTTCTAACAAAAAATGCATATCTAGTAGTAGTAGTATTATGTTATTATCATTAATAATACTGATAATAATGCATTATCTAATTTAATATATTTAAAATATATTAAATTAAAAATATTTAAAATAATGATAATCAAATTAGTACAGCATAGCGCTTGCAACGCCAAGATCATGGGTTCGATTCCCAGTGTAAACCTTGAATGGAATACAAGTCGCTTTGGATAAAGCATCTGCCATATACGTAAATGTAAATATTTATCAATAGAAAACTGGACTTACCATCATCTTTGTGTCTTTTAAAGCAACTCACTGAACAACTAGACGAAAAAGAAATGTGTTATTTATCAATTATAGTAGTATCCAAAAGCAAAAGTGAGAGCTGATAAAGTTATTGATGACATAAACTGGCAGTTATTTACTGAACTTACAATCGAACATGAATAAACGACTTACTATCTGATTCTGCAGGCTGGACATCTGTATTTAGGAACATGATCGCTGCAAACTCCACACAGCTGCATGACTGATTTCAGAAAATCGACAAGCTATGAAATAAAACAACGTAGATGTCAATTATCTTGTAGTTACTGCTAAAACCACGTGCTTCTGTTGTTGACAGCGTGAGAGCGTGGGACTTTTAACTCATTTCCGCGTCGCTGTAGCGAACACTTCCGGTGTAGAGTGCTGAGGTCACGGTGTCCTTCCCCACGTGTGTGTGTGTCAGTGTGATCAGGGATCAGCAGCACGAGCACCTCCGAACCGAACCGCCGTCATGCTGAAGTCTGTGAGTCGCGCAGTTCAGCTCGCAGCCCGTCTGTCCAGCAGGAGCTCCGCGCCGTCCGCTCCCGCCATCAGACCCGCGCTACACCTCAACAGAACCTTCACCAGATCCATCTGGAGCCTGAGCAACAGCGGACCGGCGTCAGGCTCCAGGCCGAAGCTGCTCACAGCGACACGGGCTTTGCCGACAGTGTCCTGCGGCTGCGGGAGTCTGCATACTGAGGGTAAACGCTCCTTCACATACACACGAACTAAAAAGTACCATGGTAAAGGTAGTTTTTATGGCAATTGTATAGACGCTTACTAAAAAGTACCCTGGTAAAAGTAGTTTTTATGGTAATTGTATAGACGCTTACTAAAAAGTACCCTGGTAAAGGTAGTTTTTATGGTAATTGTATAGACGCTTACTAAAAAGTACCATGTTAAAGGTACTTTTACTAGGTACTTTTACTATACTAATTGGTCAGAGGGAGGAGAAACAAGAACCGTATAGTACCAGGGTTATTATAGTTAACTAAAATCACAAAAACAATTCCTTTACTTAAAAGAAATAAACGTCAATTGAAAAAAAAAAAAAAAAAAAAAAAAATATATATATATATATATATATATATATATATATATATATATATATATATATATATATATATAAACTTATTTCAGCTAGTGGCTAAGGCAAATATTTGCCTTATTTTAATTTATTTAGTTTAATTTGATGTACTAAATAAGTGATGGAAGCTTGTTTCCGCCACTGAATAAAAAATAAAAAAAAGGTAATTTTTATCTAACAATTCTGATTTTTATTCTCAGAACTGCAAAATATAAACTCGCAATTGCGAGGAGAAAAAAGCCAGAATTGCGAGATTTAAACTAGCAATTGCGAGAAAAACGTCAGAATTTCGAGATATAAACTCGCAATTACGAGAGAAAAAAAAAGCCAGAATTGCAAGATGTAAACTTGCAATTGTTAGAAAAGTAAAAATTGCAAGATATAAACTAGCAATTGCGAGAAAAACGTCAGAATTTCGAGATATAAACTCGCAATTACGAGAGAAAAAAAAAGCCAGAATTGCAAGATGTAAACTTGCAATTGTTAGAAAAGTAAAAATTGCAAGATATAAACTAGCAATTGCGAGAAAGACTTCAGAATTTCGAGATATAAACTTGCAACTATGAGAAAAAAGTCAAAATTGCAAGATTTAAACTAGCAATTGCAAGAAAAACGTCAGAATTTCAAGATATAAACTCGCAATTATGAGAAAAAAAGCCAGAATTGTGAGATATAATCTTGCAATTATGAGAAAAAAGTGAAAATTGCAAGATATAAACTAGCAATTGCGAGAAAAACGTTAGAATTTCGCGATATAAATTCACAATTGCAAGAAAAATCAAATTTTGCATGTTATAAACTCGCAATTGTGAGGGGAAAAAAAAAAAAGTCAGAATTACGAAATAAAGTCACAATTAACCTTTAATTTCTTTTATTCCGTGGCGGAAACAAGCTTCCATAATAAACGCTATAGAGATATTTTAACGAAAACGAATAAAAATGTCAAAAAAAACAACTGAATTACTAACTAAAATTAAAACAGAAAATAACAAAGCTTCAAAGCTTTTAGTAAAAAGTTACCAGGTTAATTCCATGATATTTAAGATGATGATGTCATATCCTGCAATATTTGCATATGTGTTATGAGAGAATCACGACAGTTGAACTTGAGGCTGAATAACAGATGAACAGCATGTCATCTTAACCAACCAATGAGATCTCATTCATTAGTAGTGTTGTTAGTAAAACATTCATGTGTTTTATTGAGTGTGTCTTTATTCTTCAGGCGACAAAGCGTTTGCAGAGTTTCTCACAGATGAAATCAAAGAAGAAAAGAAGATCCAGAAGAACACGAGTCTTCCTAAAATGTCCGGCGGATGGGAGCTTCAACTGAACGGCACAGAAGCTAAACTCGTCCGTTCCGTGTCTGGAGAAAAGTAAGAATATGTTTCATTCAGGCAGTCTCATTTAAATAATTCCCACCCAAAATAAAGGGGCGGGGCCTGGCTGAGTGAGTTAGTAGTGTGTTGAAACTGGCGGTTATGGTAAGGGGCGGGACATTTCCCAAACACACTCAAAGCGCTTAACCAATCACAACACACTGCTCCACAGAGTCACCATCACGTTCAATGTGAACAACAGCATCCCGCCACAGCTGGAGGAAGAGCCGGAGCAAACGCAGAAGGGTCAGGAAGAAGAGGTATCATCGATTCACATTCATGTTGAAAAACACCCCAAGTTATGATGTAACATCATATGAAACTGACATAACTAGCTACCTAACTTCCTTAAACTGTGGAAGTTGTTTAATGATTTTAATGCATGTTTTAGGCCCTCTTGTAAAAGAACCACTGCTTTAAAGATGTTACATAATTGACCAGCTCGACTAGCTTTTACCTTGTCGTGTTTTTAATACGTTTTTCTTGTGTTTTTTAGCCTGACATTGTCTCGACGCCCAACTTTGTGGTTGAGGTGACCAAACAGGGCGCAAAGAATTCACTAGTGTTTGACTGTCATTTCCCTGAGGATGAGGTGGGTTTCATTCCTCTCGTTGTTGTGTTTTCTACAGTTTGATTTTATGTTTAGTGTGACTGAGGGTCCATCTGTCACATGGAGCGTGCACGATGTTTTCTCATTCATCTCACTCAATCACTGGATTTCATATCCAAAGCTTTTTGTCCCTGAGCAGACCAGCCACGTTGAGGGTGAGGAGGAGAGCGACATCTTCACCATCCGTGAGGTCAGTTTCCAGCCGGAGGGAGACGCGGACTGGAAGGAAACCAGTTACACGCTCAACACAGACTCCCTGGACTGGGTTAGTCAAGTCACATTCATCTCTACAGTGCTTCATACACTACAGAATGTTTCAATGCAGCTTCACAGTGATAAACAGGAAAAGAACAGTTAATGTTGCAAAGTTCTTCAGATATGAAACAAATACAGTTTCAGCTGTATATCAGCTCTAGATTGTTGTTATTCAGCTCAATTCAGTTCAATAACGGTTACAAAAGTTCATCCATTATGAAACAAATCTGTCATTTTCTTTCACACCGCTAGAGGGCGCATAATGTATTTGTGTTGTCTAGTAGTCGGCACAGAGTTGTGTGTGAAGAAGGCCAAACAAACTCTTTTGACAGTGATGAAATAGTGCATTAGTGTTCGTTCCACTTTTTCAGCAGCGCTGGTTCCGGAAAGATTTTTTCCCATTAATTTTTTTCTTAGGGATTTAAAAAAAGTCTTTGTCAAAGAGTTATAAGCCATGATCCAAACCAATCAGCTACGAGGAGAATCACAACACTACAAACTGATTTGAAGCAAAAAAGATTTTGAAAATTCAAAGGTTCTTAACGTCTTTAGTGAGGGAAAGAACTACAGTCCCATGAAGCATTGTGAACAGCATAATCGAATAAATTTGTTAAATTTTTGATGAATAAATTAAAGTAGGTCAGTACACTTAAATCAAATCGCAATATAGACTAGTGTCTGTGAATATGAAACCGCAAAAACACTATTGAAATATGAATCCTGCATGTTCTGTGTGTCTCTGTGGGAATTAATCACAATTTTTCTTCCATGTTTTAATTTTAACAGTAAAGCTGTTGTGCAGCACTTTGTTTGACAAAAAAAGTTTAATGACATATGATTAAAAGATAAAATGAATTAATGTTTTATGCCTTAATTTGATTGCCAGAAAAATTGAAATACACAACACAGAATTTCTGAAAAAACAAAAACATTTCATAAAAAAAAATTAAAAAAGGAAAAGAAATGAATTCAATTAATTAGACATGCTTTTTGATTATTAAAATTTAATTAAACCATTAAAATGGAATCCAGAAAACTTAAAACAGAAAACAGAATTTAGTAAAAATAAAATGGAATTTGAGAGAAAAAAAAAAAACTTTTTCATAGGGTCCTAAAAATGTAATTTTTGGGAAATATTTAATAAATTGTTGTTAAATTGTATGTTTCATGATTTCAATTAATTAGACATGCATTTTGATTACTAAAATTTTATTTAACTATTAAAATGGAGTCCAACAAAATTACAACGGGGAAAAAACGGAATCCAGAAAAATGAAAGCAGGAAAAATGGAATTTGGGGAAAAGAAAAATGTATTTCATAGGTCCCTGTGCGTGTGTGTGTATATATATATATATATATATATATATAATATATATATACACAGTATATGTTATGTTTTTTGCAAAATAAGCAGATGTATACAAACATTTCAATATTTTGAGAGCGTAGAGAGATCGACTCGATTACGTCATTCACAGTGCTTCATGGGGTAGGGTGGGTCTAGCGAGATCTTTTGGCGCATCTTGCTTTTTTTTGACTCTGATTGGTGGGATTTTATGTAAAGCATCATGGGTAATGTAGTTTTTCACCAGGAATTCACAGCTATTTTGAAAATAAGCTGAAATAATGTGGACTAACGGCTTCAACTGAAGCAAATGCTATTGATTAACAACCTCAGAGTTCACAGTAGGGCTTTAAAGGTTTATAAATTATCATTCAAAATCATTTTCTCTATGGAGAAAATATAATAGTTGGAATATCCAACTTTATGTTCAACACATGGCATTTTATTTTTAATCTGTTCAAAAAACATATGTCAAAACCAATGATCTAAAAACAGGACAAATTCATGGGTACACAGTGTCATCATTCAGTAAGTCTTTGTTTATAAGTGCACAAAACCGCTTGTGTTTGAAATGATAGAAACATAATCCATGCAAGTTCAGATGAGAATGTTTGTCCAGTGCACTGAACAAGCTCTTGCCTTGCTGTGTTGGTAACAAACTCCATTGAAAATATAAACTCAGCTGTGACCTCTGACTTTCTAGGCCCTGTATGACCATCTGATGGACTTCCTGGCTGACCGCGGCGTTGACAACACGTTTGCGGACGAGCTGATCGAGTTGAGCACGGCACTGGAGCATCAGGAGTACATCAAGTTCCTGGAGGAGCTCAGCACTTTCGTCAAATGCAAATAACCTGTGTGCTTTTGTACGGTCGAGATTTATCCCAAACTTTGAGATACTTCTGGTTCTGATGTGATGACAGAATGAAGATGAAGGCAGAACAGTTTTGTATTTAATTTTATATAATTGTTTCAAGTTATGTGCACACCGGTTCAAATGTCAGATGGCTTTACAGGTCGAGAGTGTGAAGTAGACATTCATGAGAAATAAAACAGAGGAAATATTGAGCCGTTTGTCCTGATTTACTTTCAGTATAATAATAGAGTTGCTAAAATTGAAAACTGAGATTCTGTGTTTAGTTTTTTGTATATCTCAAATTAATGACTTCCTGAAGTGCAACATTTACATTTATGCATTTAGCAGATGCTTTTATCCAAAGCAACAAAGCAAAAGAAAAAAAAGTAACTCATCAAAAAGCCAACAATATTTGTAACATACAATGCCAGGTTTATTAGACAATGAGATTGGGAGAAATTGTCATGAAACAGGTGGAACTTCCTGTTTGACTAAACACTGAAAGATGCGAGATGGTATGAGTGTTTATGAACGGCTTGGAAATGGTCATGTTTCATGGTACAGAAATAATAGACTTCACCATAGACTTGCATTGACAGAGTAACGGTAGAAATGTTTCATAAACTTGTTCTATTTGCATGTGTAACAGGATCAATCTCACAAAAACATGTTCTTATTTCACCCACAAAATAAAAAAAATTGTTTTACAAGAAGAAAATTAAGACTATTAGGACATTTTTGCATTGTGAAACTCCTTTTGTAATGCAAAATAACAAATCAATGTAAAGTGGCTGAATAGATTAATATCATTCTCAATGAAGATTCTCTTTACTGTAAGTGATTTTAGTTTTTAATCTTAATCAGCATAAAAGCAAAATACAACTATAAAATACTATAACAAATACCACCATTAGATATGTCGTCGCTTTATTGCATGCATAATTATTTCTTCTGATTTATGGGATGAAATGACAAGGAAATGCTTGTGACCAGCTTTGCAAGATATAAGGTACGTTTACACGACAATGTTGTACTAAAAACGGAAAACTTTTTCCATTGCGTTTTTCACGTACAGTCAACAATGTTGTCAAAATGATCCGTGAAAACAACTAAAGTCATACTGCCACGCCAGTAGATGGCGATCTTTGTAAAGAAACACTGCGTGCCTATAGATTGAACGGTAGTTCTCAAAAACTTGCACTCAGAATACCGTTTTCAAAAGTTTGCGTTTTTAGGCCCCCAGAATGCAGTTCTGTAAATGAAAAAAATGTAAGTGAAATGCAACCACTTATGGCTAAATATACAGCTGTAGTGCATTTAAGGGGCCGTTTACCCAACACTGCTTTCAACTAAAAACGAATACATTATAGAGGCATGAAAACAGGTTTCAAAGTCCAAGTTTTTTAAACCAATACCATTATCTGTGTAAACTGCAAAAAGGTGATTTCTGTACATGTGTTAAGTCTACAGGCGCATAGTATTTTTTATTTTTATTTTTTTTTTTTTTACAAAGTGACATCGCCATCTACTGGCCTGGAAGCAGAATACAGAGTTTTTAGTCGCTTTCCCGGATCCATGTGAACAGGGATTGTTTTGACAACGTTGTCGTCTGTATGCGAAAAACAGAAAAAAACAAAAAAACAAACACGTTTCCATTTTTACCTAAAACACACTCAATAGCTGATCCAAGATCAGAGAAACCAAGAGTTTAACCAGCAGTTCTGTGTTTTAACATTATGAATAAAGGAAGTGAATGATAAAAGTTAAAAATAATTCTTTATTTCACAGAAATAAAATATTCACAACATTTAAAAACATCCATCAGACTGTGGATGAACCGGTCACAGGACGACAGACAGATAGTCACACACCTGAGAAGAACGAAAGCAGATCACATGAGTGTGCATGAACAACATCTTTCAGGTGTTAAATGAATATTTAATTATGAAGATGTAGAAACTAGCCATATAAATACCTTGCAGCTGATCATGAGGTTTGGGGATCCGTCAGTGTTAAAGGCCATAGAGAAGGTGGGGTTGTGAAGACAATCCTCCATGTGCTCCGTCATGCGTCTTTCTAGAAGATTCTGTAAAACCTCTGATGTAACATTCCTACCCTGTGGAGACATGAGAGCAGACGCTCAAAATAAACCGCTTTAGTGCAATGGGCAGGTTACAAGATTTATCAGTCCATTCCTCTAACTTAATGGGCCAATAGTTGATTAATAATAAAATAATCACTATATTCTACTCCATCCAGACCAATCGAATAATGGATTTATGGTAACACTTAGTGGTTGAGTAAACAAACAAAAATCGGCACACTGCCACTGCTGCTCTCAAAATTTATTAAAAAGACAACATTTCGACCAAAGAGGTCTTCCTTAGTGGTTAAATCAACAATGAACAACACTTCAACAGTATTTTTTAATTTTAGTTAATTTGTTAATGCACTGTGAACTAACACTGATAAAGATTATCGGCAACACTTTACAATAGGTTTCATTTATTAACTTTTAACTACATAAGTTAACATGAACTTATGATGAACAATACTTCTACAGCATTTATTAATCTTAGTTCATGTTAATATCAACATTTACTAATGCATTAATAAAGGTGCGGTATGTAAGATCTCTGTCCACTAGAGGTCGCTAGAGCCCTATTTAAAACAAAGGCGTAGCTTGATGACGGCAAGTTTGAGCGCGGAACCTTTGGACATGTGGTCTTCACATCACAGCCGGTGGAAACAATCGGGATTGGACTCAAGAAATCATGTTCATGGATGCGATTATTAACGTTACTGTAGTATGAAGCAGAGCAGGACCGAGTGTTGTGGGAGCTGAACGAGGACGCTGGAGCGATTGCGTGACACACACCTCACGAGCAGCGGGACTTTTATTATGACACAGTCAACGGTGCCGCTTCCGCTTTTCCGGTCATGAGTATGAGGTAACACAGCTCTGTTTATCATATTAGATACATTTGAGAGTGTTGAAAATGATGTTATAACGTTACTCTGTGCGTTCGCTCGGCGGCTGCTGTGAGACACTGTTACACACTGCAGTAAGATAGATCGATTTTAGAATATCATATTAAATGCTGGATGGCTTGTGCTGATAAATGACATGCAATTAATTTTAAAACATATTGTATGATGGAGAAAATTCTGTATTACTGTTACTAAAAATAAAGCTGCATCTGATTATGCTATGTTAGCTACTTCACAAAATAGTGTTTTTCTCTGAGGCGTGGTAAAGCATGGTACTTTAGAAAATTAGATTTAAACAATAAGACTAAACATGTTGAGCTATATAACAATTAGTTTTCTGTCTATAAATATATATCAAAACAGTTGTTCCCTTGTCTATTAAAACATGTAATATATTAAAGCGTCTTTGGTGTTTCCATGGTTTCTACAAAATAAAACCGGAAACCGAGGGTAACGCGGGTATGACGCAATTGACAGGCGACTCCTCACACGTCCCAGAGCATTGGTTAAAATTGCAATTTTCTCACGATTTACAAACAGTTGGAAACATTTGGGATATTGTAAGTACTCAAGTGAACAAAATATATAACACTGGCCTAGTGGTTTTTGGATATTTTACTGCAAAAATCTTACATATTGCACCTTTAAAACAAATGATTGTATTTAACATTAGTTAATGCACTGTGATCTAACATGAACTAATGTTAACAAAGATGAATAAATACTGTAACAAATGTACAGCTCATTGTTAGTTAATGTTAGTCAATATATTAACTGATATTAACAAATGAACCTTATTGTAAAGTGTTACTGGATTTATTATATCAAGTGTCCATATTTCTACAATGGGGGAAAAAAAAAAAACTGATGTAAGATTTACATGGAAACAATTTTCACTCAGAAACTGCTAGTAAATTTCACAAATTTTCAAAACACTGCTTCATGAAGCTTCGAAGCTTTACGAATCTGTTGTTTCGAATCAGTGGTTCGGAGCGTGACTCACACTGCCAAAGTCACGCCCCCCAGTGGTGAACCACTGAAGTTTCGAAACACTTATGATATAACGATGCCTCGTTTACTGAAATCACGTGACTTTGGCACTCTGAATCCGTGATTCGTAACAAAAGATTCGTAAAGCTTCATGAAGCAGTGTTTTGAAATCGTCCATCACTAGATATTGTCAAAGTGGTTATTTTGTTTTTTTGTTTGTACAAAAAATACAAAAAGTATTCTCGTCACTTCATAACATTAAGGTTGAACCACTGTAGTCACATGAACTGTTTTAAATATGTCTTTAGTACCTTTCTGGGCATTAAAAGTGTTAATTGTCTTGCTGGAAATGCAGGCCTCACTGAGCCATCATATTTCATCAAAAATATCTTAATTTGAGTTCTGAAGATGAAAGAAGGTCTTACAGGTGTGGAGGGTGAGTAATGACAATTTTCATTTTTGGGTGAACTAACCCTTTAAATTAACACTTAACAATGATCAATGATCAATGATCATTGTTAACAAATTAACAATGATCGTTTGATTATAAAGTATATTTGAGACTATAGACTATATAGATCTGGCTATGTGAGACTATAGTTTGAATGACACATTGACATTACAGTACAGATGTCTCTTTCAACATTTTATCCTGAACATTGTATAAGCATTCGTTTCATGTGTCATTGAACAGAAGAGAGGCTCTCGGGAGCACGTGTGAATGACACATCCTTTGATTTTCACAGCAAAAATCCTTCACATAAAAATCAGTCTATAGGCTTTCATAGACAACCTAGGTCTCATCTTTTCAGTTTCATTACAAGCTGTTGGCACATTGGCAATAATAATAAAAAAGCGAGTAATACATGAAAATTCTTTCATATAGCCCCTTTGAAAGTGTACTTACAATCGTGTTGATGTAAAGGCCACATGGACATGATGTAAAATGGCTGTTCACTGTCAGATTATTCCTGCACAGAGAGAGAGAAACACCATTACATGTATTATTAAGAAAGATGGGTTTCACAGGAAAGATGGTTAGTGGCAAACACTTACGCATGACATATAGGGCATATGATCTGCCCACCCTGCTCCATTCCCTCCAACACTGAATTTAAATACTGTTCTTCATAACGCATGCTGCTGTTATATTCCTCTAGAATCGAGAGCTCTGAAGGAGGAGAGACACTGAAACAATCTTAAATGATATAACACAATCCCCACACCTTTTAACCAATGCCACAATTTGTAAATTCTCTGACATTTCCAGGTTTTTCACGACCTGATATAATGAGAGGAGAAAGGTAACCTTGCGCTATGAGCTCCTGCTGAATTTCCTCAAACGCTGAAAGTTCATCAAAGGCTTGCTGTGCGGTGTAAACCTGAGGAGTAAAAGCACATACTTAAAGATGAGAAAATCTCAAATCTCTTTGTGCTGCCACATATTCAAACTTCACAACTGTCATCAAATGATGCAACGGTCCACAATACACACATCTCTGATCCCGTTCCCGTTCCACAGCGATGGGAGACTGTGGTTGGACGACTGTAAGGCGCTCCACTCCTCCTCCATCACCTCCTGAACGAGCAGCGAGCGCTTGGATCCACCCGAATCGTCTCCCATCTGTCTGAACTTCTCCAGTAACCGCGACCGGCTGTTCTTCAGCCGCTCCACACAGCGCTGGGGATACAGAGAATATCATTATATGATCATTTTAATAGTCTCAAGAGAACAGTGGTGAGCACTCATGGGGGTAAATTAAAAATGGATTATAATATTTGTGATAAAATTCGATCCTAAACAATTGCTGGTTTCCAAGACCTGTACTTTGCATGGAAAATATATTATTTTAACATAAATATATACATTTAAATCAACCATGCAAACTAATATTCACATTCTAATTCTATATAATATTTCTTAGTTTTAGTGTTTATTTTTATTTTACCTTTTGTGATACAAATGTATCCATAGCAAGTATCTCGAGAAGTGTTTTGGTTCGGTTAGACAAGATTTAGAGTGTTTTGCCACGTTTTGATGGCGGACTGGTAAATATATTCATAGTTTATTGCCATAAAGAAGAAATCACCACTAATTCTCATTACTGTATAGGAATACTAGAGGAACAGGGTGATTTTCATTACTGTAAATGGCATGGAAATAATGTCACAATAAAAACATTACAACATTCATTATTTTCCACACACTTCTTTCTTTTATAATATGACCTATACTTGTTGTTGACAGCTTACATGAGATTCTCCACCACAGAAGCGAGCAAACATGATATTTACCTTCCTGTATGTTTCTTTCCATGGTGGAGTCGTGCCTTTGTACATGGATCTGTGTTTCTGTACGGCGTCCATGGTTCGACTGGATTCAAAACACTTTCAGCAGAACTCAAAGCCAGAAAACACACAAACAAACCAAGCGGATGGTCGCCAATCAGCGACTTTTAACCTTCCGCTGACGTCCCGCATACCCGGATGTTGTTTTAGCGCTCATGGGATTTGTAGTCCGTAAACTCTTCGAGCGAGTTTATAAAAGTTATTTAGTAACAGCCAGTTATTATTATTATATTATACATTTAATAAAAGTTATTTATGTGATAAAAGATCAAATATATTAATTTTAAAAGAATTATTATTGATTAATATTAAAATAATAATATAAATATATTAAAATAAATCAACCATGTAAGATATTTACATTTCACATGTCTGTTTCATTGTATTTATTTTTATTTTGTGAAATGTATTACTTATGATTTTATAATTATTTTACCTTTTGTGATAATGCATTAGTTATAAACGTTACCTTTTGTTTACATTATTTTTTATTTATAAAAATAATAATACAATAAATAGATAATAATGTAATAATAATAATAATAAAATAAACAGATAAACCATGTAAGATAATATTTACATTTCACATAATATGCATGTTTCGTATTTTTTTATTTTTTTATTTTGGGAATTTTTTAATTATTTAAGATTTTATAATTATTTTACCTTTTGTGATAATGCATTAGTTATAAAACGTTACATTTTGTTTGCATTAAAATTATTTTATTCATAAAATAAAATATATACACTATTTATATATACTAAAGTATAATTTAATTATAATGTATTTTATAATGTTTTTTTTTTTTTTACTTTGCTGTGTATAAAAAAGGCGCACAAAGTGCAAATACTCATAAAAAAAGGGTCCAAATTTAACGCAATGTCATCGTAATTTCGAGATGATAACACGTGACGTTCTACTAATTAGACCGAATCAGACACAACACTTATCAACTGCAGCGGTCACGTGGTACAAGTAGGACAAATAGGAGCTCTTACAAATTGCAATTACGAGCTCTACAAGGACGTGAATGCTTTTTACAAGTTGAAGTCTCGTAATTATGGTAATTACGACATGGCGTGAACACACACCTCTACTAGGACATATTTACTGATCAAATAGACTCTTACTAATAATAGCAGCTAACATGATGCCACAGTACATAGCTGGGGCAGAGATCAACTCTTACATAATTGTGCTTGAGTCTAAACTGCCTCAGAGTGTTTAGAGGTGAAGTCTGAAACAGCTCAATGCAGCGTTTTAATCAGTGAGATTTGATCATTCTATCACGCTTGATCTTTGACCTGCAGTGTTGCATACTAAGTATGCAGTGGAACAGAGAGTGGTGCACGCGCCTCCTCACTCAGATGGCGTTTTTTTCAGTGAACTGATTTTGAGCTGCGTGACAGGAGAGAGTAACACTAACTAAATCCGCTGCGATGGCAAAGGCAGAGTACTCGGAAACCGCAGAGCCCAATCAGATCGGACCGGATTCGGAGTCTGATTCGGATCCGGATGATCACTTGCCTAGTGTGGACGCCGGAGCGGGAATCGGGTCAGTTCGGCGGACTCAGGTGATCCACAGCGGGCATTTCATGGTGTCCTCGCCGCACAGCGACTCAGTCAGAAGGAGAAGCGCAGCTCTTTATAATTATGATAATTATGACACAGTGACTAAACCGGGCTGCCAGACCTACAGTTTCGGTCCGTTGAGATCCAGACGGCTGAGCATCGACCCCACTCTCACGCGCCTATTTGAATGTATGACACTGGCGTACAGGTAAAACAAACCTATAATTTAACTCATATTTACCTTACTGCAATGTCTGTTTAACTATAAACAGTTAAAGTACAAATTAATTAGATAAACTAGTACAGATAAATTACTAGTTGACCTTACAATCCACTACAATGTTTACATAACAGCGGTATTCACCTGATGGCAGTGTTTATTGTTACAAAACAAGTTCAGTTACAATTTAACTTAAATTTTACCTCAGTGCAGTATATTAGGCTACTATAAAACCGTTACAGATAAATGACTACGGATGAACTTATACCTCACTGCAATATTTACATAACCGTAACACAGCGCATATAACTGCTATATTAAGTCAAATTCAACTGATGGTAGTGTTTATATTATTATAAAACATTTTAAACTACAGATTTATCACAATTTAACTTACATTTTACCTCACTGCAATGCATATTACTATAAAACAGTTACAGATAAATTACACCTCACTGCATTGTTTACAAAACTGGCATATAACATATTTTAAGTCAATTTCACCTGATTGCAGTGTTTATATTGTTATAAAACATCTAAACTGCAGATAAATTACATTTTAACTTTAATTTTACCTCACTGTAATGCATATAAAACCGTTACAGATAAATTAGTACAGTTGAACTTATGCCTCACTGCAATGTTTACATAACTGTAAAACGGCGCTTATAACTTTTATTTTAAGTCAGATTCACCTGATGGCAATGTTAATATTATTATAAATTGTCTGAACTGCAGTAAATTACAATTTAACTTAAATTTTACCTCAGTGCAGTATATTAGGCTACTATAAAACCGTTACAGATAAATGACTACGGATGAACTTATACCTCACTGCAGTGTTTACGTAACTTGTAAAACATCGCATATAACTTCTATTTTAAGTCAAATTCAGCTGTCAAATGCCAGTCTTTAATGTTACAAAACATCTGAACTGCAATTAAAATACAATTTAACTTAAATTTTACCTCACTGAAGTATTTTACTATAAAACCGTTACAGATAAATTAGTACAGTTGAACTTATCCCTCACTGCAATGTTTACATAACTGTAAAACAGCGCTTATAACTTTTATTTTAAGTCAGATTCACCTGATGGCAATGTTAATATTATTATAAATTGTCTGAACTGCAGTAAATTACAATTTAACTTAAATTTTACCTCACTGCAATCAGTAACCGTAACAGATAAATTACTACGGATGAACTTATGCCTCACTGCAATGTTTACATAACTGTAAAACAGCGCATATAACTTCTATTTTAAGTCAAATTCAGCTGATGGCAGTCTTTAATGTTACAAAACATCTGAACTGCAGTTAAATTACAATTTAACTTAAATTTTACCTCACTGAAGTATTTTACTATAAAACTGTTACAGATAAATTACTAGTTTAACTTACACCTCACTGCAATGTCTACAAAACTGGCATATAACTTCTATTTTAAGTCAAATTCAGCTTATGGCAGTGTTTATATTGTTATAAAACATATAAACTGCAGATAAATTAAAATTTAACTTAAATTTTACTTCACTGCAATGCATATATTACTATAAAACCATTACAGATAAATTACTACAGTTGAACCATACCTCGCTGCAGTGTTTACATATTTGTATAACCATTAAAGTACATATTATTTACATTTAAGTGAAATTAATCTCACGGTAATGTTTACATGTTAAACTGTTTGTAAATGAAAACATAATTCGGTTTAGGTAATCCAATTCTAGTGATGTTTATTCCAAGCCTGCACTATAATAACTGTAATTGTCATTAATAAGAATTATGTAATGCTAATATGAAAATGAGTGAATGAATAAGGTTTGAATGTACTACTAATGGTCTTGACTCTTTACAGTATAGGGTTGTCACGATTCCTCGATTAAATTCGGGTACTCGATTTTAAAAAAAAATACTCCATTGCAGTTTACCGGTGTCGATTAACCGGCAAAATACCGGAAGTGGCTCATTTCACAGACGAGAAATCATAAACCGCATTATTAGACAGATTTCAAAGGCTGCACAATAGATAAAGACCCTTTAAAAATCATAATATTGCATAGTGCTATTGTGAAATCACAAAGGCTGTGATTCAGTTAAATAAATGCGCTGCAGTTTTCAGGGTGAAGCACAACGCTTTAATTATTTACATGCGTGCAGATTACGTGTTCCTTCAAAACATCTCAGTAAATGAACTCAGACTCTGCATGTGCTGTGTGTTTGGGTTCAAATAACGTGCGTTTGGGAACGATTAATTAATCAGTTGATAATTTTTGACGATTAATTACTCGATTAATCGTTAAAATAATCGACTGATTACTCAATAACCAAAATAATAATTATTGACAGCCCTATAATATATTATTAAATTTTAATGCAAGTTAATAAAGTTTCACCACAGTAAGAAACTGAAGTTTTGAGAGAGACCGAACTCTTCTAAATTCAGTCTTGCTTTCAAAACTGATGTGAAATCCTTGGAAGGAAAAAAAAAAAAAAAAAAAAAAAACTCATCTGGACTTTGATAGGAGTTGGAAGACAAATGAGGTGAGAGTTACAGAATAACGAGGGTAGAGAAAACTCACACCACTTTCTCCAAAACATACGCAGATTTTCTTTCTTAACCCAAAATGATGCAACACACAGACAGCACTGTATTTTTTTAGCTGTCTCACCTCTGACCAGAATCTTGAATGTCTTATTTGTTTAGGCAATCCTGCTTTAAACCTTTTCTAGGTTTGCATGTAGGCCATTTAAAAACTCTGAGCCTATTTTTAAAGTGTTTTTGTTGGTATGCTGGTGTTACACAGCCTATAATGAAGTAATTTGTTAATTTTAAAGACTTATCTTTAAGGTTTTGTATTGTTGCATTTACTTAAAACATTCATTCGTGACACACTTTGTCAAATGTCCTGGAGAAACTTCTACACACTATCTGTTAGAAATATATAGCAACGACAGTATGACTTTGGCCGTGAGACAGCAGTAGCAGTTTATGACATGGCAATGACCTGACGTCAAATGAAATGAGAAGTCATGCCAGCTTAGAAAAGCTATCAAAGACATCTACTCATATCACCACATATGACAATAGCAGTGATATAAAGATATTGCGCCATAAAAACACTGTTTGAATATTCTCTGATATCATTTGTGCTACAGTAGGCAAGCTTTACTATATTGATCATATTTAGGGTTAATGTTTTGCACAAACCTCCAACCCTATATATTAAACAATGCCATCATAGAGTTTTGCATGCACAAATTTACATTTTCTTCAGAAAATCTAACAAAAATATAGTGTTTTCCTTTATTTCTCGCAATTCTGACTTTATATCACGTAATTCTGACTTTATATCACTTAATTCTGGCTTTATATCACGCAATTCTGACTTTGTATCACACGCTTCTGGCTTTGTATTACGCAATTCTGGCTTTGTATCACGCGCTTCTGACTTTATATCTCACAATTGCACATTATAACACGCAATTGCAAGTTTGTCTCACAATTCTGACTTTTTTTCTCAGAAATGCGAGATTTAAACTCGCAATTGTGTGATAGAATTGCATGATATAAAGTTGCAATTCTGACTTTTTTTCTTGCAATTGCGAGTTATCACACAATTCTGAATTTACATCTCACGATTTTGGCTTTTTTCTCAGAATTGCGAGATATAGATGAACAATTGCGAGTTATAAGGTCAGAACCGCGTGATTTAAACTCGCAATTGCGTCTTACACAGTCAGAATTAAGTGATATAAACTGACTTTATATCATGCAATTCTGATTTTATATCTCACAATTCTGACTTTATAACTGGCAATTGTGAGTGTATATTTTGCAATTCTGAGAAAAAGTCAGAATTGTGAGATAAAAAGTCATAATTACCTTTTATTTTTTATTTCATGGCAAGCTTCCATAGTTTCTCAAACTGATTTAGGGTTTTGACCTGGAGGGGGTTTAATTAGATGAATTAAATCATTAAAATGTACAGTTAAAATTTAAAAAATGTAAAATAAAAGGTCTGAGGAAAAAAATATTTTATTTGTTTACCAACATTTCATGTGACCATTAACCGGCATCAAAGAACCGTGAACGTGTGAAAGCGTTGTTTAATTATTGAAGTGTTAACTTAAATTTTCAGGGGGGATTCAAATAAATATTTTAGGTCAAAGGTGTTCAGCTGACAATAAAGTTTTGGAAGTAAATATTTTACCGCTGTTGTTGTTTTACTACACAGCTGCACTCAGGTGTATCCTATAAAGCATATACAGGAAGAAGGAACATTATATTTCCTTCTGCTCAATGACGTCGTATCGGTGTTGTTTATCTGGCAGCCTTCAAGTCAGATCCCACATTTTAGCAATCATTCTCACTGGACTCTTAGCAACAGAGTGAACACAACACTCTTAGTTCACTTGCCTCTTGTTTTTAGAGATTAAGTGCACTAGAGCCTTCAGTAAATGGTGTAAAGTGTCGTCAGATAATGGGAAGCTGTGTCACCACCGCATTAGACTGATGAAATTATTCCGACCGCAAACACAGTTTGTGCCTGTTGGATGGAAAAAGCATGTTTATACAGAGCCAGCAGGGTGAAAAGGGAAGATTTCGCCATTGTTCTGCAGAATCATCGAGACCCATATGTCTTAGTCTCAAACAAAGTTTATTCAGTTAATTTATGTTGTTTACATTTACTAGGCTAGCATTATGGTGCAGCATACAAATAAAATGGCATCTAATGTGTTGTTTTCACTGATGTTTGTGTTTTTTCTCAGTGGGAAGATTGTGTCTCCAAAGTGGAAGTCTTTCAAAGGTTTGAGGCTGTTGTGGAGGGATAAAATCCGGCTGAATAACGGCATTTGGAGGGCCTGGTTCATTCAGTGTGAGTCTCTTGATCTCATTTCTAGTCTTGATTTACTTAAACTGTGAGTAAGAGTAACATTATCATCATCTCATCATTTCTCATGAAAAAGTGTTTTTCTAACCTGTTGATTTGGAAAAACATCCTTCAGTGTGTGTTCGCTATATATCGAATCTCGGCTGTGTGATTGTTTATATTTGTAAATTCTAAACTATATTATTGCACAGCTCCCAATATATGATATATATAACTTTATCTGGATATTACATACAGTAAACTCACATAAAGCAATATATATTACAGAACAAATCTCAACTGCCTTTTTTTCTTTTTTTTTTTTTTTTGGCACAAAATATAACTTATCCAGTTCTTTATACAAGTTTGGATATATATAAGAACGTCCAGCTTTATCCTCATACATATATATATATATATATATATATATATATATATATATATATATATATATATATATATATATATATATATATATATATATATATATATATATATATACACACACAGTATACCCGCATATATAAATTTGTCCCTATTTGGGTGTGAGAAAAAACACACGTTTTTGTGTGTCCCATAAAAGCAAATGAGCTGCTGCTCCCGGCCCCCTTTCCAGAAGAGTGAGGAGCTTTAACAGCTTGTGCTTCTGTTGCTCAACAACAACAAAGCTGGAGAATCTCACGCAGCCAAAATGAGGATTGTCAGTAAGGTGTTCAGCCTTACATTGTTCAAACCGGAGTCGACACTGATGGAGAGACTCAGGAAGAAGTTACAACTTTTAGATGTTTCTGAATGTTAGTGGATAAATTTATGTAGTTGCTGTGGAGTTGATTCAACTCATCCACTAGCATGTGTCGTCATGTTAATCTTTTGTGCAAATCCAGTTTTGAATTGACCCTCGTTTGTGAAGCAGTCACATAAATGACGGCATGACAACAACACTCTACTACAACAACTCTTCCTTTTCTCTAAAGCAGCCCAACATGGCCTCACCCCCTTTGCTGTGTGTTCTTAGGGCGGGGTTTATGTAAATTTTGGGGTTAGTGATGTCACCAACCCGGGAAAAAGCTAGTTGTAGTCCCTACCAGCCGTTTGTTGTAGTCCTTAAAAAGCGAATTCTGTAAAAGAAAATATCTCCCTTTGCATTGATCGTAACTTTGCAGATGTTGTTTATGATCAAACGGCAACATTACACACTAACTGATGTTAAAAAAGTGAAATCATAATCAAAACCCCTTTAAATTGCTTTAGATGTGGAGAAAAGGAAGAACCCTGTGTGTGGGTTTGTCACGCCACTGGAGGGTTCGGAGGCGGATGCCCACGGCAAACCTGAGGTGAGTCCAATCTCAAGGACAGACCTGAATCCTTAAATACATTTCTGTGTAGAAGAGAAGATTTTAATGTTTGGCACATGTTTATTTGTGGCATTTACAGGCGATTGTTCTGGAGGGAAGCTACTGGAAGAGACGGATAGAGGTGGTGATAAAAGAATATCACAAATGGAGGATTTACTATAAGAAAAGAGTGAGTAACTGACAGAATATAATGGCTCAGTTGTGTATGATGGGCGCTACATCGGTTAATCTTATAATCAAAGTTCCAGTCATGAAAAGGAAAAAAATACCGTAATATACTGTGAAACCGCCGTAATCTTAAAAAATATTGTGATACAGATTTTTGGTCATGCTGCCCAGCACTAGGTAAACTAATATGATTATTTTCAGTGGAAGATTGATAAATGACCAATATAATGGCAAAATGTATAATACATCATGTCAGATGTACATACAGTTGCTGAAATTAAATAAATAGTCATTTTGCACACAATATTTACTTAATATTCACTTAAGTATTTGACAACAGCAAGTTTTGGTAAAAAAGAATTTGGTACAAACATTTATGTCAATTGGCCAAGTGTTGTAAGCTGATAATCTCGGCCAAATATGATTTGATTTTTCATCCTGGATTAAATATCAATTTATCACCCCAATAATCCCACCATAATATGACTGACATGATTGTAGACATCTTCACAAAAAGTTATGTGATTTCTAAAATGTGCCCATTAGTACAAAATATGTAATGCAATTGTGTTTCTGAAGGTACCAGACCAGAGCTAGTAATATTACACTACATTTTTCCCACTCTGTTGGGATACTGTTGCAAAACTCTAGGAGTAACTTGGGGTCAAGAACCCAAAGTTCAATATTCACAGGAAGGGCCATTAAAATCCCTGACCCCAGTCATCCTCACAAAGTGAACAAAACCAGATCCTAAAAATTCCCAGGTATTGACCCATCACTAAAATAAGATAAGATTCAGCATTTTAAGGCCAGTTACTGTCTGATTTGTAAGAAACGGCCATTTCTGATTTATTATATTTTATTTTTTAGCTTCAGAAGAACAAAGATCTGCTGTCCATGCTACAGAAGGTAAGATCACATTATATTAATGCAGTAAATGACAGGAAGTAGTCTGGTTTTGCAGTTGCGTCTGGTGTCTCTAGTCGAGCAAAAATCACAGAGGTTTGAAACAAGATTTTTATTGCTGGGTGAACTATCCCTTTTAAAATTAGTCCGAATACAGTAAAGTCACTTTGATTAAACTAAGTACCAAATGGTAATACAATTAAGAGGGTACCCGTGGTCATGGAAAACATGGAAATACCAGGGAATTTTAAAACTATGATTTCTAAGCCATGAGAAATTCCATTTTTTTTTCATTTTATTTATTTATTTTTTTTTTTTTAATGAATTTTTATTAGACAGATATTGATTTTTGTGAGTGTTTGTGTAGAGTAAAACCTGTAAGCATGGAATATTATTACAGAGAGAGACATTCTTAGAAATATTATTAGAGACATTTGTTCAGTAATAATTGTAATTGCTTAAATTTATTCACTCAAAATACTTTTCAAATAATTTCCAAATATTCTTATCCAGTAATCATTTGTAAGGATGTTTGAGTGACCTATAAACATGAATTGAAAGCTCAAAAAGTGTGGAAATCCTGTATTAAGAGATATGAGGGGTCATTTTGCCTGTTTTGGAGGGTTTAACCAAAATGAAGCAGCATGTTCTTATCATATTTTAAAGGGGTCATGACATGAAAAATAAAATTGTCCTTGATCTTTTGACATATAAGAGGTCTTTGTACCATTAAAACATCCAGCAAGTTTCATAGCTTAAAACATTCTCCTCATTATAAACAAAGCATTCATCAAGCTCCAAAAACTGCTCGTTTGGTTATTGTGGGGTTTGTGACGGCACACGGGCAAATATATTTGCATATGCCCACCTCCAGAGCAAGACATTGACGAGTAGTTATGCATCATTGCACCATAGGCCCCACCCACTGGCGTTCAGTCACTTAATGGATGACATTTGCCTACACTGGATGTGAGCGTCGCATCAAAAGCAAACAGAACCCATTATAATGACTGACGCTGTCTACGCTGATACAGTATACAGATGTGCGTTCAGTTTCTGAAGTCATTATAATCAATGACGCTGTCTACGCTGATACAGTATACAGATGTGCGTTCAGTTTCTGAAGTCATTATAATCACTGACGCTGTCTACGCTGATACAGTATTCAGATGTACGTTCAGTTTCTGAAGTCATTATAATCAATGATGCTGTCTACGCTGATACAGTATACAGATGTGTGTTCAGTTTCTGACATACTCCACACGCTTGAGTCTGTCGACAACAGGACAATTGGAAGAGTGAAAAAATGTTTTCTTTGACTCCTCCAGTTTAAGCTGCTTGTTTGCGTTTCTGTACAGATCTCAGAATGATCCCAGTGTCAGAAACAAGTGGATGGTTTATTTTAATGGCGTCCTGGATCGCAACAGGGGATTATATGTTTGTTCGGAGCATTTTATTTCTTAAACGAGGCATAATGGAGAGTTTGCAAAGTTGAAAGAGGAAGCAGCCAACAGTATTGTATCTGTCATGACCACTTTTAAAGTTCATAACACTTCTGGATTCTGCAGGTACGCACATTTTCACAACCCAATCGCACCTGTTATTTTTTTCTGTTATTGGGGACATTTTTGAAGGTCTCTTCCATGACTATGGGCCATAATGCAGCTGTGACGGTGGTCTAGTGTAAATCATTGATCTGGTAGAGTAGTGTAGTGTTTACTTTAGTAGGTTAGTGGTGCAGGTCATGTTTGCACAGTGCACTTCTATTAATAGTCGCCCCTTAGTTTTTGCTTCCCTTAGCTGGCCGAGAAATTAAAAAGAACATCCTTGTTTATTTGCGTCACAGCCCATATGGGTGAGAAATGAGTCATTTGATTGCTTTTAGTGACTAAAGTGCTAATCTTCCCTTCTGTTCGATGAGGCCGTCAAAGAAATGCACATTCAGGCTTTAATCAAATCTGACCCACATACTGCATGATTTGAATCCACAGCACTTCTTTTAAATGCATTTTTATTCATGTGCTGCTTTGTGGATATGAATTTGATTGATGATGCGAGTCCTCGCTTACAAATAAGTGCTGACGCTTCCAGATAATAGTGTACCATGGTACTTTGATATATATGCCATGGTGCTGAATGGCTATTATATTTATATACTGTACTAAGGTGTTTGCAATGTACACTATTGTTAAAAATCTGGGGTCAGTCTTTTTTTTATTTTATTTATTTATTTTTTTAAGAAATGAATAGTTTTATTCAGCTAAGATGCATTAAATTGATCAAAAGTGACAGTAAAGACATTTGTAACTTTTCAAAATATTAAATAAATGTTCTTTTGAACTCTCTATTCATCACAGATCCTGAAAACTTTTAATAACTTTTAATAATAATCAATGTTTCTTGAGCAGCAAATCATCATATTAGAATGATTTCTGAAGGATCATGTGACACTGAAGATTGGAGTAATGATGCTGAAAATACAACTTAAAAAAAAAAAAAAAAAAAAATATATATATATATATATATATATATATAAAATAAATATAATATGTGTGTGTGTATGTATGCAATTTTACTATTTTTACTTCCCAGCTAACAAGACGTTCTAAAAATGTTTTGCTAAGTTATGAAAACATTATTTCTGAATCTTCTCTTAATGTTCAAAATGTCCAGTTTTTAAAAATGTCGGTTACATGAGCATTAAGGGAACATTAGATTTTATCGTAATGCAAACATTATGGAAAATACATGTTCCTTTTGAATGTTCTCTAACCCTAACCTATAGGGATGTAACAATGTATCGTGTCACAATATATCGCAATACAAAAATGCAACAATAGGTATCATGGATAGTGACAATAAGTATTGTGTATAGTTCACCTAAAAGGAAAAAATTTAGTTTTAGTTTGTGTCAGTACTACATTAAAGGGGACCTATTATGCCCCTTTTAACATAAGTCCCCAGAATGTGTCTGTGAAGTTTCAGCTCAAAATACCCCACAGATCATTTATTATAGCTTGTCAAATTTGCCCCTATTTGTGTGTGAGCAAAAACACGCCGTTTTTGTGTGTGTCCCTTCAAATGCAAATGAGCTGCTGCTCCCGGCCCCCTTTCCAGAAGAGGGTGGAGCTTTAACAGCTCGCGCTTCGGTCGCTCAACAACAACAAAGCTGGGGAATCTTTTAGTTTAGTATCTGAATGGTTAGTGGATAAATGTATGTAGTTGCTGTGGAGTTGATTCAACTTATCCACTAGCATGTGCCGTCATGTTAATCTTTTGTGCAAATCCAGCATTGAATTGACACTCATTTGTGAAGCAGTCCGGTGTAAAATGACGGCATGTCAACAACACTCTACTACAACAACTCTTCCTCTTCTCTAAAGCAGCCCAACATGGCCTCACCCCCTTTGTTGTGTTCTCGGGGGCGGGGTTTATGTAAATTTTAGGGTTTGTGATGTCCCCAACCCAGGAAGAAGCTTGTTGTAGTCTCTACAAGCTGTTTGTTGTAGTCCTTAAACGGTGAATTCTGTAAAAGAAAATATCTCCCTTTGCATTGAACTTTGAGTGTCATAACTTTGCAGATGTTGTTTATGCTCAAACAGCAACATTACACACTAACTAAAGTTAAAAAAGTGAAATCATAATCAACCACCCCTTTAAAAAGTCAAGCATTGATGGTTTTGTGTCGATATATAGTAAGTACAGAATGACAGCTAGCTAACAGTTTACCGGAAATGCCCAAGCTGGCTTATCAAAAACCAGGAAGTAACCATGCATATGGTAAATTCTGGGAAATAAAACCGTAACAGTTCCTTACCGTTCTTAGAACCGTTCGGCCCGACAGAAGAAAAGCGGCTTTTGAGAGAACCTTGCCAGAATGTTAGTCAAAGTTCAGAGAACGTTCCCTTTTTGCTGATTTGATCTTTTTCCCATTCATCTCTATGGAGCTGTATTTGTACGCCTCTTGCTTAGGCAGAAAGTAGTCATGTCCCTGTTTGCCCTGCAGCGTATGGTGTTGAGGTGCAGTGTGTCAGCGTGCCAGTAGGAGGCAGTGAGTTTGCTCTCGGCCTCCACACGTGAGTGTGACAGCGGGAACTGGGTCAGGAACAAAAGAGCCGCTCGCCTTCAATGATACGGAGAAACCTGGGAAAAAAAGACGGAGAAATGAAAACATAATGGGATCAGGCAGGGGTTCCTGTCTTTTACACATTCACGTTAAACTGCTGTCATTAAGACCTCACACGTAAGCGCGGAGGCCCACGTACACACACATAATTTCTGCTCACAAACACACTCCAGCACCAATACTATAATTTGCCACCCTTGTGCGTAAGAAAAAAGAAAGTGGAAAACGGAACGTAGGTAGTTTTCAGGAAAGACGTAATCATTGCCGCTGCCGTCTGATCGTGGGTATTCCTATAAATATGCAGCTTGTGCCGAGCCTCAGTCCTTGCTGAGTAGAAAAATCAGCAAGAAAGCAGCTCTCCAGGTTTAACAGATGCAGATGGGATTTTTCCAATAAAATCCGTGAGTAGAATGTGTAATCTGAGTGTTTGTGTGTAAATGTGTGTTAAAGTCAACATTAAATCAAAATCATTAATGTTTCTGGTTTTATTGTGAACGATTCATCAGTGCAAGACCTTTTTAAATAAATATTTTCATCAAAATGTAAAACTTGCTCCTCTTCTGAAATAATTAATATGTGGCGTCTTCTAGGCCAGGTGGGCTTTGGATAAAGTTGGCTTGAAACATGAATTGTGGTTGTTTTTCTTCCCTGTTGTGCCGTATATCTGAGTGAAACAGCTTCTGGAACAAGAACAAATGCAGGATGGGGCTTGATTTTGATAGCGGGGAATTGATTGGATAATTGGATCGTAATCATTTGCTAATTGCTGCCAGCTACAGGTTGCTGGAGGAAAGTTTAATTTTAGTATTATTTTATATATTATTAATTAGATTTTATTTGAATATTTTCATGTTTAAAGTTTTAGTAAATTTGTTGTGTGTTTTTGTCTTTTTTTTTTTTTTTTTTTTTTTTTTTTTTAAATGTGCCAAATATAGTTTTTATTACGTTTTCGTTTATTTTTAGTTATTTTTCTAAATGAAAATGATAAATGTTGCATTGGCAACTAGCCTTTCCAATATTTTGTTTTATTTCAGTTAATGTTTATGAAAATGTTTTGTTATGGTTTTATTTTTAGTTAATGATAATAACCCTGCTGGACTGTGTTTAATTAAAGATTATGAGGGCACGTGAATTAACAAAAAAGAAGAAAGATATGCACAGATAAATAAGAAAAATAAGAATTGTCAATTTTGGATTTCATGTTTTGTACATGAATATTATTGGGTACCTTGTACTGTTTTAATTTACTTGTATATTATTGTTTGGATGTTTTATATATTTATTGAGCATTTCTATATACTTTATTATTATAATGTTATTATTTCTGTATTTCTATATTTTTGCAAATGCCTTTTATGTTGATTTTAAGATTGACTTTAAAAATATGTAAACTGTGTCTTGTATTCCTTCTCGTTTCTTGCTCGTTATGTGTATGTAAAATTGGAATCTGTTTAATTTCTCGACAGGATTTTCAATACATTGACCTCAGGCTTCAGACAGAAAGTGGTTCATTTATATTAGACAAATTGTTCTGTGTTTGAATAAGCCTTTTGCAGCATTTAGTGATTTTAAAATATGAATGTTGTAGGAAACCATCTGAGCTGCAGTTATAAAACATGTTCAGCCTTATGCAGATGTGGAAACATTTATTAGTGGTGTTTGCTAAGTCGAGCATTAATATTACTATTGCTCTTAGTGTTAGTAATACGAACAAACCTCTAGCCACAATTATTCTAACTAACTTCAGCGTTTGCTTCATCCGGCAGCCTTCGTCCTCCTGACCTGAATGTGTCTTCTCCACAGAATCCTATCAGCAGAACAGGCCTGGAGAAATGGACTAGTCAAATCTATCCAGAGCCTGAGACGGCATCAGAGGAAGTGCACATGTTTGACTTGGATTGCTTCCTGTCAGACATCTCGGACACGCTGTTCACCATGACCCAGAAACCCAGTCCCTGGATGGGAGACCGCCAAAACAGTGAGTACATAAAGGGATAGTTCACCCAAAAATCATTTACTCACCCGAACCCATAAAATTAGTGTGTATTATCAAACTTGGCCTGTCAAGATGTATTGTGACAGGTTTAACATATCGGTGCATGGTTTATAATTAATTACATTAGCTATGTTTCCATCCAATTTTGCGTGCAAATTAAATTTGCAACTTTGGAATATCGCATAAAACATTTGTGAATAAAGCATCCCATGTGTTCAAGAGAACAAAATCATCACTTCCTGGAAAATTGGCACAAAAAATCTAATAAAAATATCCCAAAATATGCATAAAAATAGGTGGATGGAAATATAGCTAGTTTTGAAATATGTGCAAAAGAAAACCAAATTTTTATTATTGAATGAACTATTCTTTTAAGCAAGATCAGCTTTGTGAGTCTCAGTAACAATGAAATTTCACACAGTTCACTTGACTGAACAAATTCATTTTTTTTTTTTGTCACTGTATTCAGCTTTTTTAATAAAAGGATATCTGGCTGACTTAAGAATATCACAACATGTATATCTTTCAATCTGTAATATTTGTAATGTGTATAATTTGCCCTGACTTAAAGTGTTTAAATTTAGGATCATAAATGAGGGATTTTAGCGGTGGACAATTTAGTCACATGAGTTTATAAAATGCATTCAGGAAGGACACCACACCCTAAAACAAGGAACTTTAAAAGAATAAATGCACAAACTCCTTCAAACAGAGTGGTGTCACTCACACACACACACACACACACACACACACACACACACACACACACACACACACACACACACACACACACACACACACACACACACACACACACACACACACACACACACACACACACACACACACACACACACACCCCCCCTTACAGTTCGTTTCACTCCTGTCGTTTCAGTTTACACCAGTAATGCAGATATGATCCAGCCTGGTTTGACACCACTGCAGCCCAGCTTGGATGACCTGATGGACATACCAGGTGAGTTTAATGATCTTTATATATCAGTCTTTATTATACTGACATTGCTCAGCTTTATAACTCTAACTTAATTGCTTTATATGCCATGTGCCGCCTGGTCCTGGTGCCTCAGACGCAGACGCAGAAGAGTAATATGAAAATGGAGTCATACGTTTACACCTGATGTACACTGCCCGGCCGTTTGGATTTAAATTTAATTATGTTTCTAGCATGTTATATGTTTGGCAACGGTTCTTTTAACCCTAACAGATGGAGTGTGTCCAAACCTTAAATTTATTGAAAGTCTTTGGGATGTGCTGGAGGAGACTTTACAGAGTGCTCGACTCTTCCATTGTCATTGCCTCTTGATGAAAGTAAATGTTGATTTATAATGATCCAGTCATAGACTCTTAAGTATTTGCCTATTTAAATCCAAACATTGCTTTTTTTTTTTTTTTTTTTTTTTTTGGCCAGGCAATGTAGTTAGAATGATAATGAGAAACAAAATTGAAATTAAATATAACCATTAATATAATTAAATAGTTAAAAATCAGTCATTTTTTAATATTAATATATTGATTAATATTCACAAACAGTATGTTTTATCTGTAGTTTGAATGTTAAAGAAAAATAGAATTAATTATAAATTAAATTGAATATATAATAAAATGCTATATATAATAGTAGTTATTTTTAAAATTACTTTAATATTTATTGATTATCTATGAACATATATAAGTAATATAATTAAATAGCTAAATATTAAACATTAAATCATTGTTTAATATTAATATATTGATTATTTTTATGAACAAGTTTTATCTGTATAATACACTTTGTACATTAATGTTTAATATTAATTAATTGATTAATATTTATAAACGTATATAAATAATATAATTAAATAACTAAAAAATTAAATCATTGTTCAATATGTTGACTAATGTTTATGAACAAAACGTTTTATCTGTACTTTGAATGTTAATTAGAAATAGAAATAAATATATACTGAATATAGGAACTATATAACTTATTTTTAATATGAATTCAGTTATTTAATGTTTATGAACATATACAATAAATAGAGTACGTAGCCCCTAAAGGGACATAGTGATGGAAAAAATATATTTCAAAGCTTTTGCGTTTCCGCAAAGTTTCCCGGGAAAATGTATAAACCATTTGTAAGAGAAAGCAAAAGCAATTACGAATAATTTTTCCTAATCCATCTAATTTTTTTTTTTTTTTTTTTTCATAATTTTCCTTTAGGGGTTCCATAGTAAATTAATTGTTAATTAATTAATTGTTTTACAATACTTAGAAATGCAACAACAACAACAAAAATCCTTATGGATAGGTGACAAATTTACTGTTTTGTTGTAGATACTTTGTTTTCAAGTAGCGTTAATGAGTACTATTGGATAACTCTGAGGAGCTATAGGGAAGTTCAAAAGTTCAGTTGCGCAAGCTTTAGTGATGAGGTTCACCATAGTGATGTCTGTGCTTCACTTTCAGGGTGTCTAGGGGACAATGAATGAGTTTAACCCCTCGTGGGGTTGGTGGGATTTTACTTGTCATCTGCGACAGTGTCATTTAGAGGTGAAAGAGTCAATGACCTGAAGAGTGGAAGTCAGACAGGATGTGATCAGCCCTGATTAGGAGGGATGAGTTTACTTCAGGACAACAGCGTCGTTCACTTATTCAGTTCCCTTCAGTCATGTACGAATTTATCTTGTGTCAGTGTAAATAATACTCTATTACACTATACGGGATAATGTATAGTAGGGCTGAGCAATATGGACATAATAAAATCACTTTTTTTTTTTTTTTGACAGATTGCGATTTTAATTTAATTTAGCAGATGTATTTACTTTTAATGCAGTGTTTCAGTGTTCAAACACACATCAGGAGGCAATTTAAATAAATGGAAATATTAAATAGAATATTATCCCTTACTTTACTAAAGTTTACCCTAACTGGCCTTACATACGCATGTTAAAGAATTAAGAATGCTCTTTAGTTTACTGATCTAGATCTTTTCTAGCAGATAGGGGTGTGCTATATTGACCAAAAATGATAATCTCTATATTTTTGAGATTTTGTCGATAACAATCATTAGATTATATTTTGCTGAGTGTGTTTTAATGCTGAGATTAATGATTTAAAAATAAAATGCTGAGTATTGAAATATTAAATTATTATAAAAAAAAAAACAATACTTTAAAATATGAAACTAAAACCAAGTTTTAGCAAGTCACTGTCTTAATGAGTGAGTCATTGAATCATTCGTTCAACCGATTCATTCAAACAGCTGGTTCATCGAGGAGCGAAGCAAGTGACTCCATATAAATGGATCATTGAATCATTGATTAATAAAAAAAAAACACTGATTCATTCAGGAACGTAATACCACTGTGTGTTACTCTGAGATATACAGCGGTTCTGTTGCAGTTTTTTTGGAAGTAATTTTATTGGCTAAAACGGACAATATTGCGTCTCAATATGCCATCCATATTTTTACATTACACCTCCACTGTCGTTTTGCTTTTTATAGAAATAAAAACCATTTAATTCATTTGGATAACGATCGCTTCAATTCCATCGAGCTCATCCAACACAAGCTGCAGAAGCGTACGTAGCGCAGCAGGAATCGGAGTTCACTGATCACGTGACGAGAGTAACACCGTGTCCTAATCAGACGCGAAGCCGCAACATATGATAAAAGGTATCTTTTTCATGTTAATCTGAGTTTTTGTCCTAACCAGCCGCGACGGCGACACGCAAATATTCTATTTTAGAAACTGTTTCTATTTCTTCGCGACATCGCGGCTGGAATGGCAACACAAATTAAGCAATTGATAATATCAGGTACTATTTATGTGATTTATTTAATGTTAAAAGCGTCTAATGTGAGTTTGAATATCGTTCTGTGTTCCCAGCTTTTTAGCTGTAATAAAAAAACAACACTGGCTAATTCACCTCAGATCTTGAAAATGAATAAATGGGCACAAGAACATTCAAACTATGTTCTTGAAGTGAACAAACAAGTGCATTATATGAAAAAGATTGGTTCAGTCACTCCGTATGTATTTTAAACAATGTTTAAATGGTGTATATTTATGAATTTTACTATGTACTTGCCCGTTTTATTGTGTCATTGCTCTTGCCGAGAGAGCCCGCCCACACTCTCTTCTGATTGGCTGTGGTTTTTGATTGATTTTATCACTTCTCATTGTCGCGTCGCGTCTAGTGTGGACAGTCAAATTGCTCGTCGCTGGAATCTTATTGCATCGCATCTGGTTAGGACATGGTGTAAGTGGCGAGATGTCTGACAAGACCATGGCAGAGGATTCGTTGCACAACAGAGCCTAAGCGTCTGACAAAAGTCTCATCTTATCTTGCGCGATCGCGAAATCGAAAATGAAAGAAAAGCAGACTAGTCATTTTCCAGTCATGTATTTCATCATCGAGGGGTTTTTTTTAAATACTGTGTAAAAATCTTGTCTCATCTCGTGAGCTAACCGTCTCATCACATGTCTAATACTTGATAATGTCAGCTTCCACGTCGTTAAAATAACAATTATGATATTATCATAGACACACACCCCTACTAGCAGATATCTGGATAGTTTCTGGATCAAGGCCTCTCTATTGGACAGCAGTTGTATGCTTGTCATGTTCCTGGCAGTGTCTGCTGTGGTCAGCTGGCAGGACTCGGTCACAAGGTGCTGGACATTCTGTCTGCCCGTCTCACTCGTTGTCACACTGCCAGGTTTCTCACAGATGTCAACACAGAATGAGTGAAGGCTGGTTGCAGCAGGCATGTGACCCGGTTGTGACCCTGTGAAACACTAAGGTCTGGTACTGAATGGCCGAATGAAGCCCACATCATCCGAGGTGGAAAATACCTTTCCCAGCAGGCATTGTGATTGGTTGCATGTGGGTTTGGCAGGTCTAGGGGAATAGTTTAGATACTGTGAGAGACTGAACCATGTTGCATGGACACTTGTTTGTAGTGGAGACTTTAGAGTTGTCGATTTAGGTTCTGATGTTTGTTAATGCGTCTTTCCGTTGGAAATCATTTTAAAGCCATTTTCAGGTGGTTATTTCTGAAGAAACTGTGAGTCATGCTTACCTGCTTGCGATTTGTTTTGTGTTTTAGCTCATTGCTATGCAGTAGTGGTTCAGATCACTAGACCTAAGTATATGCAATAGTAGAAGTGATGCTTGTTTTAGCAAACTTGAGAAGTTTCAAGATTCCTAAAAAGTCAGAATTAACCTTATGCTCATTGCTTTCTAGATATTTTCATGAGTTTGCGTGGGCAGCCGACGGAGCACGTGGGTTATTCAGACTGCAGCTTCTTTGAGAGTTCGTCCAGTGCGGCGTTTCCTTCAACTCCTTCCTCTGCGGTCACTAGTCAGATGATACACACAGGATCTCTGCTAACACAGGTACCATGCTGATTCGTAGTTGAAAAAAAAGTGTGTAATTGTGAAAGGCCAACACCAAAACAAAAAAATTGTAAAAATGACTGTTGTCTCAAACACTCACTTATCTTCCATATTTTAAGATTTTTAACCACTCTTTCAACCATGCCAATTATTACATTTATATTATATTATATAGTATACATTTCAACTTTAAAATGTTTTTAAAAAATAAATAAATAAAATATTAAAATAAATATAAAGATTTATTTTATTTTATTTAAGATTTTAATGTGGAAATGTGTACCACTCTTTTAACCATGCTAATTATATTATATAGTATACATGTCAACCTTTAAAATGTTTAAAAAATAAAATAAATTAAATGAAATATAAAATTTTATTAGATTAAGATTTTAACACTCCTAACCATGCTTATTATATTATATTATATTATATTATATCATATATTATATCATATATTATATTATATTATATACATTTCAACATTTAAAATGTTTAAAATAAATAAATAAAAATAATAAATAAATTAAATAAAAACATGAAATAATATTATATTTAATATGTATGTATGTATGCATTTATTTATTTGATTTTTAAGATTTTAATGTCGAAATGTGTACCACTCTTTTAACTATGCTAATTATATTATTTTATATTATATTATATCATATATAGCATTACATTTCCCCAAATTTATACATGTCAACATTTAAAATGTTTAAAAAATAAATTAAATTAAAAATGAAATATATAATTTTTGATTTAAGATTTTACCACTCCTAACCATGCTAATTATTATATTATATTAGATTATATACATTTCAATGTTTAAAATAAATAAATAAAAATAATAAATAAATTAAATTAAAAAAATGAAATAATGGTATTATATTTAATATGTATGTATGCATTTATTTATTTATTTATTTAAACATTTTAATGTTAAATGCGTACTATGCTTTGGACTATTAATCTCATGAGATTTCACATAAATTCAATACATTTCCCCAAATTTATAAGACAAGCTTTGTCAAATAATTTCACTTTTGTTTTCATTTTTAGCCTCCCCTCTCAGCTGAAAATTTGTCTCAGCCGCCTTCATCTGTAAATCTGCCTGGACCAAGTTATCCTCGCCAGACCATAAACCCTGACATGACCTTCAACCCCAGTGCTGAAACTTCAGATCCCAAGTTCAAAGGTCACACAGAATACATTGGTGACTTCCATCACTCTCTGAACCTCTCGTCTGGCATGGCCCAATACAGTCAGCAGACGTCGTTCAGCGGCCACGCTACGGGCATGACAACTGAGATGCCAGGTGCGATTGCTCAGGAAAGTCTTTACCCAACAACCTGCCTTAGACACAGATTTTCATCTAGCCAGTCACGGACCTGTACAGCAGCCACATCCACAGTTATCACCCACACTGGCTCTGCCATGACCACCCTTCCATCAGAACCCCAGCATGGGCACGGATACTCCAGCGTTGCTGAGATGTTTCCACCTGCCACCTGCATGTCTTTGAGCTACCAGCCCATGACGGCAACCCCGTCTCTGCCCTCGGCCGTCCCCTCTCACTGCTTCTCTGTGCCACAGCAGGTGGGCGTGCCTACTGGCAGGGGGAAGCACAAACAGAAGACAACAGGGGCTCAATTGGTTCCAAGGGTGATGACTTCATCTACAACTCCGCCCACTCAGACAAGCTGCCTGGCTAATTTGCTCTCTTCAAGATCTCAAGAGCGTACGTAGATGTTTGATTCGTCATTTTTCCTACTTGGCTTCTTTGTTGCTAGTGAGCATCCGAACGTTTAAAAGAATTTCCCAGGTATATACTGTGTATATATATTCGTTCAACAGTTTCACGGCACAAGTATTTAAATAAATAAGAAATTACAACAGAGTGTCTTTGAAAACCCTCTTTTGTGCAGAACTACTTCCTTCTGCCATGGATTCAAATCTCAAGATGATAGTTTTGTTGAGCACAATCCCAACAGTTGAGCACAAGCCTCTGTTACTAATTCTAAAATGTCATTTTAGAACTAGTAACGAAGGACTGTTGAGTCACTTAATTGAAGCTTAATGCATTATGTAGAGTCGAGTATTATGGTATTATGAGAGAGAGATCGGCTAAACGAGTACCTGCATCTGATATAGCATTCATTCTTCAAGGTGATGTCCATAATATTATATCCACTACAAAAAATCAGTTTGAATGTCCGCTGAGGAAAGCGATATCTTTGTCTTTGTCCTTTTAAAAATTAAGGGGATTTCCCATAACGGCGCTAAAACAACCTCCTTGTTCTGACTCACTCATAAAGAGTCTTTGCCGCCATCTAATGGTGTAATAATGTAACTTTCACAGTACCAAATACAGCATATTATTTATATAAAATAATATTTATTGAACAACAATATTTAAATTAACAACGATAGACATTATAAAAGACATAAACACAAGCAAGCAAACAAACATAATCAAATAAATAAAAAACACAAGCAAACTATTCAGTCAAACATACAAAAGCAGCGCTCTAGTACATGATTAAAGTTAAATATAGCCTAAATATAAAGTTATGAAATTTAATTATCTCCTTAACCCAAATCATTCTGCTCTGGAACAAGTAATAGATTATTAAGACCAAAGATTGCCCGTTTGATATACCCCAAATGAATTATATCTCATGTTTAACCACTATAACAGAACAAATCCCCGAAGCACTGGCCAAGATGAAGCTGTTCTCGGCGGATACATGAGCACCGAACGGCTGCTGACGGCCTGGAGCTCGCATCTCCGAAAAAACTTCTTAACAAATTGTAAAATAGGCACTGTTTATATATGAGGTCTAAATAACTACATTTTCGCCTAAAAAAAAAACAAAAAAAAAAAACTCTTAACTACATTTGGTGACACAACAACAGTAGTATTTATAAAAAATATGGTTGATTTGCTCGACCGTCATGACAGTGGCCCCAAGCAGAGTGATACAAACGGTGAAACGGTTCCATTGCTGATACTGGGGCAATGTCGCACTGCTCTCAGCCAGTCAGATTCAAAAACCAGAAATATATACAGATTTGCCTTGATCTTTTGAAATAAGTACTAAAACTGAAATTAAAATAAATTAAAGCTTAATAGAATCATAAACTAAAATCTAAAACCTAATTATTAATAACTACTGTAATCGTATATGCAAACAATACTAAAATAACACTGATGTTAACATGTATAGTTTTGTGACTTCAATTGCAAGTGTATTGTTTGTTTTTATAAACTGAGGCATGTGTCTAAATTATTTTTTGTAATCAACAGCATGTCACAGATGCTGTAGATATAATTAAACTTTATATCTCTAGGAAAAACATCATTGAGTTTTGATGCTCCTTCAACGGGATTAAAAGGCCACAGACCAACATCACCCATCTCTCCGGTAAGCTCTTCTGATAGCAGAATAAATAACTGTAAAACAAGTGAAAATAACACAACCACACTGACAGGCATTTAGACAAAAGAGACTGGAGTAAAGATGCAGGAAATTTTGCTTTGCATCACAGGAATATAATTACAATTTTTACACCTGACATTTGATATTCAACAGTGTTTTGATCTGCCTGCATTGACACCATTGTATGCAAACTGAGCTGGATGATGACATCACTGTTTACTCCAGTGCTGATCTAGATAAATTAAATAAATTAATAACTATTGATTCTTACATTGGAATGAATCAATACTGAATTTACTTAAGATGGACAATGACACCATTTTCTTTAAGAGCTGCTGTGCAGCCAAAATTATATACCAGTTATCACTGTAAAGCTGCTTTGACACAATCTGCATTGTAAAAAGCGCTATATAAATAGAGGTGACTTGACACATAGAAAACAGTTATCTAAAATTGTGATATTTCACAATATTGCTGTTTTTACAGTTTTTTTTTTTTTAAATCAAATAAATGCAGCCTTGGTGAGCAAAAGAGTCTTCTTTCAAAAATATTACAAAATCTTAATTAATCCAGTCTTTCGACTGTATTTTTGAACTTTTTCTTGTAATTTATACTGAAAACTCAAGTACACTAAAAAAAAAATATATATTTTCTTTTGAATAGTATAAAAGTATAAAAACATAAATTGTGAATAACCAAAAACACGATGTCATCCAGATTACTCTTCAAATCTCAGATGAAGAATGCCTTTTTTTTTTTTTTTTTTTTTTTTTTTTTTTTTTTTTTCCCCTCCATAACAGCCAAAAAGCAGCAGTCGTGGAGCATCACAGATTCCCCACAATCCCCCCTGGGCCTCTACTGCGATCGCACCACTGTCACCGTTACACATGTCAGGCCACACCGGCACCTCGCAGGGAAACACCATTTCCTCTCTGCTCACGCAACAAGCTCCACTTCTCATCCCCAAAACAGAAAAACTCTCCCCGGTTCAAATGCACGCGAGTGACAGGACCAGTTTGACAGGTGTGTTGATTTGTGTGGTTTTAATGCATCTCAACCCGTTCAATATCACGCATAACTCAAGCATTGTGTTTTATTTCAAAAGTAATGAAATGTATGGAAGCTTGTGTCTGCTATGGAATAAAAAAGTTAAAGGAGTCGTGACATAAGAAATCAAATTTGCCAAAGGTGTTTGTACCATTAAAACATCCTGCAAGTTTCATTATCATTACCTACCAGCGAAAATATTACCGAAGTCGGTACTTTTGACAACCCTATTGAAAACATTTACTCACGTGCAATAACAGTGGTATTCACTGAGAAGCCTTAAAGGAGCCGCACCTTAAAAAAATGATCATTTTAGACAGAGGGCCAGAATGAAGGTTGAAAATCTTTTTTTTTTTTTTTTTTTTTTTGTGCAAGAAACTTTATTAACATTGAGTGAACCTCAAGGAACATATTAAAAGAATAAAAAATCCATGTCATGATTCGTTTAATTGCAACTTATCTCACAATTATGACATTTTTTCCTCTCAATTGTAAGTTTGTATCTTAGATATTAAAAAGTCCTAATTGTGAGAAAAAGGGGGGAAAAGTCAGAATTTTAAGATAAAAAGTTGCAATTACCTTTTTATTTATTTTTTATTCTGTGGAAGAAATAAGCTTCCATTGAAATGTCTTGTGTATTTTTAGTTACTTTTTCAGGAAACATGGGGCAGATGTCGCCTACGAATCCACCGGAGAAAAACCCAGAGGAGTTACCTGGACAAGCCAAGATGGAGTCCACAAGAGTAAAAACACAAATCCACCCACCGCACATGTTTGTTTTATAACCACACGGTTTATGTACTGTTTCTCATGTTGTGTTGTTTTACAGACAGACACACGACGGATCACGCACATTTCTGCCGAGCAGAAGAGACGGTTCAACATCAAGCTCGGCTTTGACACGCTACACAGTCTGGTGACCACTCTCAGTTCACAGCCAAGTATAAAGGTAACACTCATTTCATTGACTACATCAGTCACCTCTTGTGAAAAAGAAGTGTGCCTATTTGTTTTGAATGTGCACTTGTTGTGTACTTCAAGTAACAAAAGCTTTAAAAAAAGATGCAAATGCATCACAGAATGATCCAATGTGACATGTATGTATGTATGTATGTATGTATAATATAATATAATATAATATATATATATATATATATATATATATATATATGTATATATGGTAGGGGGCAAGAGTAGAAGTGTTCTTAAAGGGGACCTAAACTGCCCCTTTTACAAGATATAATATAAGTCTCTGGTGTCCCCAGAATGTGTCTATGAAGTTTCAGCTCAAAATACCCCACAGATCATTTATTATAGCTTGTCAAATTTTCTCCTATTTGGGTGTGAGCAAAAACACAGCATTTTTGTGTGTATCCCTTTAAATGCAAATGAGCCGCTGCTCCCCGCCCCCTTTCCAGAAGAGGGCGGAGCTTTAACAGCTCACGCTTCGGTCGCTCAACAACAACAAAGCTGGAGAATCTCACGCAGCCAAAATGAGGATTGTCAGTAACGGTGTTCAGCCTTACATTGTTCAAACCGGAGTCGACACTGATGGAGAGACTCAGGAAGAAGTTACAACTTTTAGACGTTTCTGAATGGTTAGTGGATAAATTGATGTAGTTGCTGTGGAGTTGATTCAACTCATCCACTAGCATGTGCCGTCATGTTCATCTTTTGTGCAAATATAGTGTTGAATTGACCCTCGTTTGTGAAGCAGTCCGGTGTAAAATGACGGCATGACAACAACACTATACTACAACAACTCTTCCTCTTCTCTAAAGCAGCCCAACATGGCCCGGTTGTGTGTTCTCGGGGGCGGGGTTTATGTAAATTTTAAGGTTGGTGATGTCACCAACCCAGGAAAAAGCTCGTTGTAGTCCCTACCAGCCGTTTGTTGTTGTCCTTAAGCGATTTCTATAAAAGAAAATATCTCACTTTGCATTAAACTTTGAGTGTCAAAACTTTGCAGATGTTGTTTATGATCAAACAGCAATATTGCACACTAACTCAAGTTAAAAAAGTGAAATCATAATCAACCACCCCTTTTAAAGTATGCAGAAGTGTGCTTCATTTTCACAAGGTACTAAAAGAATAGCCATGCATTTTAGCTTCTAAGTTACTTCAGATTGAAGAGACTTAATATGAGACTTCAGATGAAGATTGATGCTGTTTGTTTCCCTCAGCTTCCAGCAGTGCTCACCTAAGATTGAATGCATACAGACACTACATCAGTCTCTTAGGTTTTATTATCTTCAGCCGTTTCCTACATCTCACCCTAACACTCCGAACTCTCATTCCCATCGGTCTCAGATCAGTAAGGCCACCACACTGCAGAAGACAGCGGAGTACATCAGTAAGATGCAGCAGGAGAGAGCTCAGCTCCACGAGGAGGCCCAGAGACTGAGAGACGAGATCCTGGTGCTCAACTCTGCCATCAAGTGAGTGTGCATGAGCTGCTTTACCATGTTGTGGACACAGTGTGTGTTTATGAGAAACTTTACCAATAATGTGTGATTGTATTTGATCTGTTTGTTTGTAGTGTGTGTCAGCAGCAGCTTCCTGCTACAGGCGTCCCAATAACACGACAGCGATTCGACCACATGAGAGAGAAGTTCAGAGAGTATGTGAGAGCTCAAACGCTGCAGAACTGGAAGTTCTGGATTGTATCCTACAAAGCTTTGTGTCTGTTCCTAATCTGGAACGAAAGTGATGATTGATGATTGATTGAGGAAGGCATGAGGGAGATTAAATGATGAGAGAATTTTCATTTTTGGGTGAACTATCCCTTTAAAGGGATAGTTCATCTAAAAATCAAAATTTGATGTTTATCTGCTTACCCCCAGGGCATCCAAGATGTATGTGACTTTGTTTCTTCAGTAGAACACAAATGATGATTTTTAACTCCAACCGTTGCAGTCTGTCAGTCATATAATGCATGTCAATGGAAACACAATCTATAAGAGTCAAAAAAACATGCACAGACAAATCCAAATTAAACCCTGCGGCTCGTGACGACACATTGATGTCCTAAGACACGAAACGATCAGTTTGTGCGAGAAACCGAACAGTATTTATATCATTTTTTTTACCTCTAATACACCACTATGTCCAACTGCCTTGAACGCGGCATCCGGTGCATGACGTGTGTACACGCTCTGGCGTAGTTTAAAGGATTAGCTCACTTTCAAATAAAATTTTCCTGATAATTTACTCACCCCCATGTCATCCAAGTCTTTTTTTTTTCTTCGGTCAAAAAGAAATTAAGGTTTTTGATGAAAACATTCCAGGATTATTCTCCTTATAGTGGACTTCAATGGTAGAAATAATATTTATTATAGAAATAAAATAATTTAAATTGTAAAACATTGCTTAAACTGTAAACTATTGTAAACATCTGCTTTGCTCATCCAGCATGAGCTGCAGAGTCGCACACAATGCAGCAGGAATCACAGTTCACTGATCACATGACGAGAGTAAGGTGAGATGACTGACAAGACCATGGCAGAGGATTCGTTGTGCAACAGAGCCTAAGTGTCTGATAAATGTCATGTCTTGTAGAATGTGTGCTCAGCACCGCCGCTCCCTATACACAGATTACGCGCGGTCGCGAATTCGAAAGCGAAAGTAAAATGCGAAAGTAAAACGCGAGCTCCCTGATGCGTGGAAATTAGGCTACATACAATAGCCTGTCTCCCAATATCAGACTATGTACTCACCCGTGTAGTGTATGAACTTTATAAGGATATTTTGTCATTCAACATTGGAGTCTGATGCCCCTCCCCCTCCGCTACGTAATTAAGGTGTGACAGGTGATTGCATGAAGTATCCAACATTCCACACTTCGCTTTTTCGGTTAAATAAGTTCGTCATCCGGGTATTTAAAATACTTTTTCTTTTTTTAGTTTTTAGTGTGAACACACTACATGCACTATTTATACTACAAAACAGCATAGAATAGTGCACAAGTATGCAAATTGGGATGCGCCTTATTCTTCCAGTCATGAATTTTGTCATTGGGTTCACAAGACTTTTGCACAGTATTTTAAGAAATCTTGAATCTCGTCTTGTCTCATGAGCTAAGTATCTCATCAAAACCCTAGAAAATACTGTCAACATCTAGAAAAAAATTAAAATTCACCAGGTTTTTAGGAATGTTATATAAATCAGGTGATATATGAACAAACCCCTCTGTAAATCCCTTCAGAATATGGATAGGAATAAACTGTCAAATTTGGTGTTTGTAAAGCTGCTGAAGTGAAGATTTCTGACTCAAATTCATCGCCTTTAAAGATACAGATTGAAATTAAAATCTACAGATGCAAATAGATAAAGTGTAATAAACACTTAAATGTGTGTTTTCACTACTCTAAAACAATTTTGGAGAAGCCCAAAATCTCTGACCAGTGCATGAAAAAAACTATGTTTTTGCTTATAGTGTCTCATTTTACGCATCCAAAACAACTGTTCTGGTCCTGTTTGCAGGATTAATTCTGTTAAAATGCAAGTCCTCTTCATATTTTCCTGATCTGAAGCCATTCTCATAGTTCAGCATCATCATCGAGCCGCTGTTCGAGTCGTTTAACGGTATGGTGTCCACAGCCAGTGTTGATGATCTGTGTCGCAGCACTCTCTCCTGGCTGGACCAGCACTGCTCTCTGCCCGCGCTCAGACCCAGTGAGTGACCAGCATCTCTCTATAACACTCTTTCCTGTTTCACTTTCACATCAAACCTCACCATGATTTCAGTGCGAGCGTTTCACTCGCATTTGCAACTAAAATTAGATGTGAGCGCACTGTAAAATATATTTAAGAGTACATATATGTACTTCAAACATATATGGCTGAGTTAAACCAATATTTCCACTTGCCATTTGTGTAGAATTTACTACAGTTGAGCGACTGGATCAGGTAATTCGAGCTGGAGTGAGTGAGTGGAGGCGGGGCTAATTTACATATTCATGAATCCACATATACTAAATGAAGCACAGGTTTAGAGTTACAGTCAAGCTATTTTAAGATAGGAAGAGATTTTCTCAGGAAAAAACGTTTAAATATGTCATTTTGATTATCAAAGATGTGTTTTAACAGATAAAATTATTGACTGCAGGGGGACTTTAATGAAATATTAAATAAATTCCAAGTGATTGCTTATTATTGATGAATTATGACAAGGTTTGCTTTATGGTGTTTATAGAGTGCATATCCCTCGTATGTTTGAATAAGAAGCTGGAAGTAGAAAAGACATTTTTAAAATAAGAGTCACTGTGTATTTCAGGCTTGTTTAGAATGAAAATTCTCACATTATGCAGAACCAAAACTTGCTGTAAAATCTTAGTTTTAAACTTACTCTAACACATGACCTCAAATGTTAATTAATGGTTAAATGTGTCATATTATTGCATTAATTATACATAATTAAAAAAGCTATACATACACTACCATTCAAAAGTCTTTTATGTTCACTAAGGCTTTATTTGATCAAAAATACAGTAAAAACAGCGAAATATATATTTAAATGTGAATATATTGTAAAATGTAATTTATTCCTGTGACCAAAGCTGAATTTTCAGCATCATTACTCCAGTCTTCAGTGTCACATGATCCTTCAGAAATCATTCTAATATGATGATCTGCTGCTCAAGAAACATTTCTGATTATTATCAATGTTGAAAACAGTTGTGCTGCTTCATATTTTTGTGGAAACTGATACATTTTTATTTTTCAGGATTTTTTGAAGGATAGAAAGTTTAATAAAGCTTTTGTAAAATTATAAATTGTATAATTAGAAATATCTTTACTGTCACTTTTGATCAATTTAATGCATCCTTGCTAATAAAAGTATTCATTTCTTTAAAATAAATAATTCTCCCACCAGGTAAACTCGTTAATAAGTTGTCAAGCAACTTAGTGGTAATTAGCTAAATCTCATATCAGTCAACCAGTTACAAAGATAGACATGAAACGGCTCTTTTAATTCTTTCAAATAAATCATATAAAATTGCATAAATTATTCTTGAACTGACCAAAATATTTACCGGGCCAAGGTTGCATTTTAACTTCAGATGTAAAATTTTGATGTAAAATCCACTGTTTTATATAGAATTGCTCTACAATCTATACAATATTTAAATGCAATTAAATCAGAAATAATTACAGAAAAATTAAGAGTAATCAATTATGTTTTCAAGTGTTAAATGAGAGTTATTTCTTCAGAAGTCTCCATTGTGTTTATCTGCATTTTACAACCGCTTTGAATCTGTTTATCCAATCAGAAATCGAGTCAGATCTAGTAGGTAATGTCAGTTTTATAGTAATACTTCTACTCTCTCTCTCTCTCTCTCTCTCTCTCTCTCTCTCTCTCTCTCTCTCTCTCTCTCTCTCTCTCTCTCTCTCTCTCTCTCTCTCTCCTCTCTCTCTCTCTCTCTCTCTCTCTCTCTCTCTCTCTCTCTCTCTCTCTCTCTCTCTCTCCAGCTGTTTTGAGTTCACTCCGTCTGCTCAGCACCTCCACATCAATCCTCACAGATCCCAGCCTGATTCCTGAACAGGCCATCCAGGCTGTCAATCACGGACATTCATCCCACAGCTACAACCAATGACAGCACACGCTCTCTAAACTGCAGCCAATACAATCATAACCGCAACAACCAATGACAGTGTACTCTCTCACAAATCCAGACAATGATGCTCTTTCCTACAAATATACAAGTGCTGATCGATGGTAAATGCTTCGCAGGAACTTTACTGGCTTTGGCTTAGTTTTTCGTCTTTTTCATTATTTATAGGAAAACAGAAGCTGATCAGAGTTGATGAAAGAGGGAATTGACGTAAGCCAGATTTAAGCTCATCAAACTCAGTGTATCAGAGCTCAATATAACTGATTCAGTTTAGTTGAGTCAGTAACATGTGCCGTGTAATGCCTTACTGTTGAAGAGACCGCATACGTTTCTTCTGCTGATGCTGTAATTCTCTGAATAACAATGAATGTGAGTGTTTTACAGGTCAATGAGACACACTATCTATAACGTTCTGTGCCTTGTTTACACCACCACATGTAATTTCAGCTTTTGTTTGACTGGCCTTTTCAACAAAGTGAAATTCCCTCGAGGAATAAATGTAGGATTTGACTGTTTTTCTCAGAGTGTGTTTGTGTCACAGTGATGGCATTAGTGTTTGATGGTGCATTGCACGCATACGGTGTCCCATAACTTTATGTAAAGCGTTAGAGGCACAAATCCCATGTTTTCTTTTTTGTAAGACATATTAGATAAACTATTATCTAGCATGAAGTTGAACAAGCATGAAAAGTAACTAGATTTAATATCTATTCCCAGATGTTACATTGAAATGTAATTGCATTTGGAAAATTGTAAAACATAAGAAATAACAGTTTGGACCCTTTCAAAAGTATTGGGACATTCCTCCAAATCATTGAATTCAGGTGTTCCAATCACTTCCATGGCCACAGGTGTATAAAATCAAGCACCTAGGCATGCAGACTGCTTCTACAAACATTTGTGAAAGAATGGGTCGCTCTCAGGAGCTCAGTGAATTCAAGCGTGGTACAGTGATAGGTTTCCACCTGTGCAATAAGTCCATTTGTGAAATTTCCTCACTACTAAATATTCCACGGTCAACTGATAGTGGTATCATAACAAAGTGTAAGCAGTTGGGAACAACAGCAACTCCGCCACGAAGTGGTAGACCACGTAAAATCACAGAGCGGGGTCAGCGCATGCTGAGGAACACAGTGCGCAGAAGTCACCAACTTTCTGCAGAGTCAATAGCTACAGACCTCCAAACTTCGAGTGGCCTTCAGATTAGCTCAAGAACAGTGTGTAGAGAGCTTCATGGAATGGGTTTCCATGGCTGAGCAGCTGCATCCAAGCCTTACATCACCAAGTGCAACGCAAAGCATCGGATGCAGTGGTGTAAAGCACGCCGCCACTGGACTCTAGAGCAGTGGAGACGTGTTCTCTGGAGTGACAAATCACGCTTCTCTGTCTGGCAATCTGATGGACGAGTCTGGGTTTGGCAGTTGCCAGGAGAACGGTACTTGCCTAGCTGCATTGTGCCAAGAGTAAAGTTTGGTGGAGGGGGGATTATGGTGTGGGGTTGTTTTTCAGGGGTTGGGCTTGACCCCTTAGTTCCAGTGAAAGGAACTCTTAATGCTTCAGCATACCAAGACATTTTGGACCATTTCATGCTCCCAACTTTGTGGGAACAGTTTGGGGATGGCCCCTTCCTGTTCCAACATGACTGCGCACCAGTGCACAAAGCAAGGTTCATAAAGACATGAGTGAGCGAGTTTGGTGTGGAGGAACTTGACTGTCCTGCACAGAGTCCTGACCTCAACCTGATAGAACACCTTTGGGATGAATTAGAGCGGAGACTGCGAGCCAGGCCTTCTCGCCAACATCACTGCCTGACCTCACAAATGCGCTTCTAGAAGAATGGTCAAAAATTCCCATAAACACACTCCTAAACCTTGTGGAAAGCCTTCCCAGAAGAGTTAAGCTGTTATAGCTGCAAAGGGTGGGCCAACTCCTTATTAAACTCTACGGATTAAGAATGGGATGTCATTAAAGTTCATGTGCACGTAAAGGCAAGCTCCCAAAACTTTTGGCAAAATGGTGTATATACACATATAACATATATGCAGTGTGTGTGTGTGTGTGTGTATATATATATTTTTATATATATATATATATATATATATATATATATATATATATATATATATATAAAAAAATATATATATATATATATATATATATATATATATATATATATATATATATATATATATATATATATATATATTAGTATGTGTGTATGTATACAGTGTGTGTCTGAGTATATGTATATACAGTGTGTGTGTGTGTGTATATATGTATATGCAGTATGTGTACATATGTATATGCAGTGTGTGTATATACAGGTGCTGGTCATATAATTAGAATATCATCAAAAAGTTGATTTATTTCACTAATTCCATTCAAAAAGTGAAACTTGTATATTATATTCATTCATTACGCACAGACTGATATATTTCAAATGTTTATTTCTTTTAATTTTGATGATTATAACTGACAACTAAGGAAAATCCCAAATTCAGTATCTCAGAAAATTAGAATATTGTGAAAAGGTTCAATATTGAAGACACCTGGTGCCACACTCTAATCAGCTAATTAACTCAAAACACCTGCAAATGCCTTTAAATGGTCTCTCAGTCTAGTTCTGTAGGCTACACAATCATGGGGAAGACTGCTGACTTGACAGTTGTCCAAAAGACGACCATTGATGCCTTGCACAAGGAGGGCAAGACACAAAAGGTCATTGCAAAAGAGGCTGGCTGTTCACAGAGCTCTGTGTCCAAGCACATTAATAGAGAGGCGAAGGGAAGGAAAAGATGTGGTAGAAAAAAGTGTACAGGCAATAGGGATAACCGCACCCTGGAGAGGATTGTGAAACAAAACCCATTCAAAAATGTGGGGGAGATTCACAAAGAGTGGACTGCAGCTGGAGTCAGTGCTTCAAGAACCACTACGCACAGACGTATGCAAGACATGGGTTTCAGCTGTCGCATTCCTTGTGTCAAGCCACTCTTGAACAACAGACAGCGTCAGAAGCGTCTTGCCTGGGCTAAAGACAAAAAGGACTGGACTGCTGCTGAGTGGTCCAAAGTTATGTTCTCTGATGAAAGTAGATTTTGCATTTCCTTTGGAAATCAGGGTCCCAGAGTCTGGAGGAAGAGAAGAGAGGCACACAGTCCACGTTGCTTGAGGTCCAGTGTAAAGTTTCCACAGTCAGTGATGGTTTGGGGTGCCATGTCATCTGCTGGTGTTGGTCCACTGTGTTTTCTGAGGGTCCAAGGTCAACGCAGCCGTATACCAGGAAGTTTTAGAGCACTTCATGCTTCCTGCTGCTGACCAACTTTATGGAGATGCAGATTTCATTTTCCAACAGGACTTGGCACCTGCGCACAGTGCCAAAGCTACCAGTACCTGGTTTAAGGACCATGGTATCCCTGTTCTTAATTGGCCAGCAAACTCGCCTGACCTTAACCCCATAGAAAATCTATGGGGTATTGTGAAGAGGAAGATGCGATATGCCAGACTCAACAATGCAGAAGAGCTGAAGGCCACTATCAGAGCAAGCTGGGCTCTTATAACACCTGAGCAGTGCCACAGACTGATCGACTCCATGCCACGCCGCATTGCTGCAGTAATTCAGGCAAAAGGAGCCCCAACTAAGTATTGAGTGCTGTACATGCTCATACTTTTCATGTTCATACTTTTCAGTTGGCCAAGATTTCTAAAAATCCTTTCTTTGTATTGGTCTTAAGTAATATTCTAATTTTCTGAGATACTGAATTTGGGATTTTCCTTAGTTGTCAGTTATAATCATCAAAATTAAAAGAATTAAACATTTGAAATATATCAGTCTGTGTGTAATGAATGAATATAATATACAAGTTTCACTTTTTGAATGGAATTAGTGAAATAAATCAATTTTTTGATGATATTCTAATTATATGACCAGCACCTGTATATAATGTACTGTGTATATATAATGTGTGTGTCTGAGTATATGTACAGTGGGGCAAAAAAAGTATTTAGTCAGCCACCAATTGTGCAAGTTCTCCCACTTAAAAAGATGAGAGAGGCCTGTAATTTTCATCATAGGTACATTTCAACTATGAGAGACCAAATGAGAAAAAAAAATCCCGAAAATCACATGGTCTGATTTTTAAAGAATTTATTTGCAAATTATGGTGGAAAATAAGTATTTGGTCAATAACAAAAGTTCATCTCTATACTTTGTCATTGCCAACAAAGGGTATATAACAGAGGTCAAACGTTTTCTGTAAGTCTCCACAAGGTTTTTACACACTGTTGCTGGTAGTTTGGCCCATTCCTCCATGCAGATCACCTCTAGAGCAGTGATGTTTTGGGGCTGTTGCTGGGCAACACGGATTTTCAACTCCCTCCAAAGATTTTCTATGGGGTTGAGATCTGAAGCCACTCCAGGACCTTGAAATGCTTCTTACGAAGCCACTCCTTCGTTGCCCGGGCGTGTGTTTGGGATCATTGTCATGCTGAAAGACCCAGCCACGTTTCATCTTCAATGCCCTTGCTGATGGAAGGAGGTTTTCACTCAAAATCTCACAATACATGGCCCCATTCATTCTGTCCTTTACACGGATCAGTCGTCCTGGTCCCTTTGCAGAAAAACAGCCCCAAAGCATGATGTTTCCACCCCCATGCTTCACAGTAGGTATAGTGTTCTTTGGATGCAACTCGGCATTCTTTCTCCTCCAAACACGACAAGTTGAGTTTTTACCAAAAAGTTCTATTTTAGTTTCATCTGACCATATGACATTCTCCCAGTCCTCTTCTGGATCATCCAAATGCTCTCTAGCAAACTGTGTGTGTGTGTGTGTGTGTGTGTGTGTGTGTGTGTGTGTGTGTGTGCGTGTGCGTATCTACAGTATGTGTATGTGTGTGTATATGTATGCATATAGTGTGTGTGTGTGTGTGTGTGTGTGTATGTGTATGTATATGTACAGTCAAACCAAAAAATATTCAGACATTTTTGATATATTTTCACTAGTGGGTGCAGGACACTATACTTCATTTATGTAAGTGAGGATAGCAAAATAAAGTAAACTGTGACATATTATACCCAAAGATTCTTCATACAGTGGACTACCAGTAAAATTGATGATAAATTTGGAACCAAAAATTATTCAGACACTTTGACCTGACCATGTTTTGCTTAAGCGTTATCTGACATAATTAAGATTAATTTTTTCTGACACAGTTTAACTCTGAGATCTTGCCTTTTTTAAAACTATAGTGAATAAACTGTATTAATGAATGAAATGTTCAAGGTGTCTGAATAAATTTTGGTTTGACTATGTATATACAGTGTGTGTGTCTGTGTGTGTATATGTACGTTTATACAATGTCGGTCTGCGTGTATATGTATGTATAAACGTATAGATGTGTGTATGTATATAATGTGTGTATATGTATGGATATACAGTGTGTGTATATATGTATGTATTTAATGTGTGTATATGTATATACAGTTTGTGTGTGTGTATGTATATATATATAATATATAATCAGTATAATATATATGTATATAATGTTTCATGTTAATAGTACCTCACCAGGTGTCGCTAGTGAGTTCAGTTTTATACTTGTCTTTCCTTCACTTTTTATAAGTGCCTTTAAATTACTGTTTTATGAAGTATTATTATTGTTATTATTACTTCATATTGTTAAACCTTTCTTTCTCTAATGTGATCGAGTTATCAAAATTAGTCCGTAATGCAGTACGCCGCAGTTGCACCTCCCGAGCGCTGGAGGGCGCCGCGTCTGAAGCTCTTCGGCTCGAATCGTCCCGTTCTCGGCTCTTGCGCTGTTGTCGCTGTCCAGCACTGAGGATTCAGCACCGCGAGCGGAGGACAGCTCCCGACCCTCAGAGGAAAACACATCAGACTACCGCAGAACCGCTTCAACCAGCCTCATCTACATCCACACGACCAACCGGTAAGATTATTCACCGCTCCTTATCAAATACACAGAATAATAGCGCAGGAATAACACGAGAATGCGTGTGTGAACATCTAACACGCACAACAGCAGCAGCGCTACAAGCTCTTAATGTGATTAAACGCGATTACTATCAACGCCGATTCTTTTGTCCTTTACGCTGAGTTTATGTGTCTGTGTGAATAAAACACAAACGCATGACATTTAATTTGAATATTTTCCTTCTTTAATGCGTTCTCATGTTAATCGTCTGTTTCTTTAATTATAAGATAAACAATGAACAACTGAATCTCGAAAAGAACGTATAGTTGTTTACGTTTTTTCCTAAAACGTATTGATTTAAATTACGTTATCTCGAGATTTTAATCAAATAATAGGCTAAACGTTTATTACGGTAATCATTAGAAATCTGATCCGAGCCATAGAAAAGACATTATGACGGAACTCTGTTTCATTTATGTTTATAGCAAAAGGGTGAATCTCATAAAATCTATCTTGAACATGTCCAAATCATATTTGTATATTGTTATTATGTACCAATTCAAGTAGGTTGTACTACTTTTGTTGATGCACGTGTACAAATTTTGCAGTGTCTTGCCATACTTTGCAGTATTTATGGTTTGTATGGCGTAATACTAAACCATGTGTATGATTGTAAATGCAAAATTATCTTGTAGTGCTTCTTACATTTATGCATCATCTGTTGCTAAATCAATGATGTGTAACATGGACACAGTAAAACCTATTTTTTGCTCGTGCCTTTGAATAGTAAAGATGAGTTTTCTGTTCTCCGCTCACCCTCACCTGAAGAGCTGTACACCCTCTTTACTCAGGGGTCACCGCCTCAGAAAGAGACAAATGCGCTCACTTAATGTAGGGGAGTTAGATATCCGCGGCTGGTTGTCAATAATTCCCAGGGTGGCGTTTTATTCTGCAAATGCCCAGATTTATTTCTGCATGCATAAGGCTGCTCTGAGCTGGTTTACTGAATAGACTGTGTAGGAAGTGTCGAGACGTCTTCACCTGAAGAGGCTGTAGCGATGACATGCATGGTGCAGAGCTGGTGTTTGAGGGTTTTTAGCTCTGCAAACCTCACAAAAGCTTAGCTAGCACCAGATCTAGTAAACACTGTCAAGATACTTAATCTTTCGTATATGGTTTCTGGAATTGGGTTTGGATCATGAAATATTTCAGCATAGATTAAAGAGGGTTGGTTTATCATATGTTATTTTCTGATTTGAAAACTGGAATGTGTACAGGCTGAAGGTAAACGTTCTGGACTGTTGGAGATTGTTTAAGGTGTTCCCCGAAGATCTGTATTGGGACCCCCTTTTATCTGCATAAATAGTCTTGATTGTGATATTCAGGATGCAAATTTTCACTTTTATGCAGATGACACTATTATGTATTGTAGTGTGCCTTCTAATCAATCAACTTGTTTTGAATGCTGATAAAAAATTTAAGGAATGTAAAAATTTAAAAAATGGAATGTTTGCTGAGTCTGTTTCTTTTTGGCTGCAGCTATGGGACAGAAAATAGATCTGAGATCAGTTTCTTGTGTGTTTGTGAGTGTTGAGAGTCTGATTGGTGCAGAACTCATCAGCAGCCTGATGGCAAAGCAGTCTGAGTGGTTGTTACAGTGTTCTGATTGGCTGGCAGGAACACTTTATTTTGCTGGTCCATTTGAGACATTCTACTAACTGAGTAACTACCGGTCAACTAACTCCTATTAGAGTATTAGTAGACTGTTTGCTTAATATCTGCTAACACTTTATTTTGATGCATCATATTACTAACTATTAGTAACTACATGTCAACTTATTCTACTTGCTCGAACCCTAACAACTTACCTTATCCCAGTGGTTCCCAAACTGGGGTACGTGAGGTGACCGAGGGGGTACGATAACAAAATTCGCTGTTCGTTTAACTCTACCTTGCCTTAAAATAACATTAAAACCAAGTATGGATTTCTAACAGGCAAAATACTGCCTCTAGTGTAAACACAGGAAAATGGACAGCACTTTATTTTACAGTCCTGTTCCCATGTACATACTACGTACTTATTATAGTAATTGCAATAAATGGGGAAAAACTACACTCTAAAAAAATGCTGGGTTAAAAACAACCCAATTTGGGTTAAATATAGACAAACCCAGCAACTGGGTTGTTTTAATATTTGACCAACCTGCTGTATTTACTGTATTACTGTATTTCTTAAAATGAACCCAAAATATGTTGAAAGTTAACATTTATTAATAAGTTTAATGAATAATAATTAAACAATAAACATTTATTAAATTATTTATTAATAAATGTTCACCTTTTGATTATTATTGTTGCCTCTAGTAATAGTCTGATTTTTAATTCCCAACCTATTTTGGGTTCATTTTAAGCCAGAAATATAGTAATTTTTAAACAATAGTTGGGTTAAATAAAACTGCCCAGCACGTTGGGCAAACATTTAACCCAACCGCTGGGTTTGTCCATATTTAACCCAACTTGGGTTGATTTTGACCCAGCATTTTTTTTAGAGTGTAGAAATCAGACACATAATTACTACAGGCAATAGTAATAATCAAAAGGTGAACATTTATTAATAAGCAATTTAATACATGTTTATTATTCAATTATTATTTATTACACTTATTAATAAATGTTTAATTTATTAAACATTAATAAATGTTAAAATCCAACCTATTTTGGGTTCATTTTAAGCAAGAAATACAGTAGTTTTTCAACAATAGTTGGGTTAAATAAAACTACCAGCAGGTTGGGCAAACATTTAACCCGACCGCTGGGTCAAAACAAACCAAACGCTGGGTTAACTCAACTTGGGTTGTTTTTAACCCAGCATTTTTTAGACTGTAGGTACTAACCCTGAACCTACCTCTAAACCTAAAGAAGTGGATTTTTTTGAAGTGGATCAAAAAAGTTAATCAAAGTTGTCCTAAGAAGAAGGTTTTAGGACAACTTTGATGAAAGGTTTTGATCCACTTCAAATGTTGACTACTATAGTTACCTCATATTACCCAGTACTTTCTTAGGTAAGAATACTGTAATTAAAATAGTGCAACCGGATAATAGTATTGTCGTAAAAGTTCAAATACATGACATCCAATTAAAATTAAATCATCTTTTGTGGTGAAAACTGACTGCATCCACACAAGCAGTGTGCATCTTATAGGGTGCATGCAGAGTCTCTCTAGTCGCTACAGTACTGCCGTTCAATGTACGTTTGTAAAAGTGGGGATTTAGCACTTACTGGCATGAAGAAGACACAAACTGTTCATAGAGATCGATTTAAGACTTTAAACCTTTCTTCGATGCAGAAACATACTCTGTGTGAGCTCCTGTTTTTAATACGAGCAAGAATGCAATTTTCCCAAACATCCACACGATTGCAAATGTGACATTTTCTACAACCATTCAACAAATAAAAAGGCAATATTAAGAGACGTACAATTCAAACACAGTATTATCAGCTTGCACTATTTTTCAACAAAATAATAATTTCAGTGAAGGCCAATTTTGCGTATCCAAGCAAGACACAGCAATGTTTTTTTAGTGAACAAATCTGAATGATTCAATGATTCAGTGACCCATTCATAAATACAGGCACTGAATAAATGAATGACTCAATGACTCATTCATTAAGACAGTGACTTTTAGTTTAATATTTAAAAGGATCACTTTGTTTTTACCATCATTTCATATTTCTCTTTTAAACATTTTTTTATTTAAAACATTATCTCCTAACATTTTTGCTACTGTAATTGCATTCATAGATCAATCATTCAAGCAGCATTAAATAGATCATGATGCAGTGCAGAGATGGCTTTTGTTGATACTGATTTCATATTGATTTAGTTTAATTTATTGCTTTATTTATTATAGAATTTTAAGAATTTGGCATAAAACATGACATGCATTTAATAGGGTTAGAAAAAACTGCCTTTTTATAAAGGTAAAAAATGCACCTGAAAATCTGTCAAATAATGTCCCTTAATGCAAAAGATGTGACTGCAGTCTATGATGATTTGATTTTGGGCAGGATTACAGAAGTTATGAGCTGAAGTTGAGTAATAGTAATTGTGATGATTAACTTCAGAATGATCAAAATCTCTACACTGCCATTAAATTCATCCTAGTCCATTTGTTTGTCATGAAAAAGAGTCCGTGTCTGTTTTAAATGTCAAACATCTTGTGCTTCGTAGGAATTTTTGGAAACGAGCCAAGAGCAGAAAGCTTTCTGATTGGCTGTGAATGTCCTGATTGACAGCATTATTTGACTGACTCAACTGTATTTAGCAATTGAATCACAATCCATTGCTGATCATCATAGATCAAAAGTGTTTGGCAGATGAGTTTCTCTTTTGTAATGATGGGCATGAGTCTGTTTGCGCCCCCTAGAGGTCACTTGATCTCATTAATATTCATAGGTATTCATGTATTGAACTCAAATATCAACATATTGACAGCTTCTGAAATGCAAACACTTATGCATACATACAATATAACTTGTTTATGGATTGCAACAAAGGATTATTATGCACATTATAGTCTTTAAAGCTTATTTATAAGCTGATATTGTACACTTCATTGTTTAGATCATGCTAGAAGATATTGTAAGTAAATCATTCTGCAAGCGAAAAACCATCCTTCTCCAATTATGGTCTTTTATTCATATTAATTGCTAACATTTCATTATATTATCATATATGTTTCACAGTTTCTTGAAAAATGGGCTCTTAAGTTAAGATTAATTTAAAAAAAAAAAAGTGCACTCTTTAGGACCAGCGAAAACAAATGTGAGGTAGTGTGTTACATTTAAATCCAGGTGTCAGTAAGTCGAGTCAGTTTCTCTCTCACCACATTCTTTTCTCCCTGCCTCCATTTTCTCAAATCTGTCTCCTCTTGCCATCCTGATTCTCTCATCCGTCATTTCACTGAAGGGCACACAGATCCTCAGGGGGCTGGTTAACATACGTGTGTGTGTGTGTGTTTTTCAGCATATGTCTGTCCTCTAACCGCACATTGGAGTGTGTTTAATACTAAGTGGGAATGTTGACTCTCAGCAGGCTTCTGTCTCTTTTTTTTCTGTCTATTCCTGTCAATTTATTTTTAGAATTTCTCAGCAGTGTTGGCCCGAAAAACATCATTACAGAGAACAGCAGTAGAATTAGCAGAAATGCATGTAGACCTTTTACAATTTCTGTCTGGTAGAAAGTGAGAAATTCATTCACGGACATAACTCAAAAAGGCTAAACATATAGGTGTGCTTGTGAACATCTTGTTTAAAGGGGACCTATAATGCCTCTTTCACAAGATGTAGTATAAGTCTCTGGAGTCCCCAGAATGTGTCTGTGAAGTTTCAGCTCAAAATCCCCCACAGATCATTTATTATAGCTTGTCAAATTTGCCCCTATTTGGGTGTGAGCAAAAACATGCCATTTTTGTGTGTGTCCCTTTAAATGCAAATGAGCTGCTGGTCCCCGCCCCCTTTCCAGAAGAGGGCGGAGCTTTAACAGATCACGCTTCGGTCGCTCAACAACAACAAAGCTGGAGAATCTCACGCAGCCAAAATGAGGATTGTCAGTAACGGTGTTCAGCCTTACATTGTTCAAACCGGAGTCGACACTGATGGAGAGACTCAGGAAGAAGTTACAACTTTTAGAATGAAACTGGACGTTTCTGAATGGTTAGTGGATAAATTTATGTGTGTTCTCTTTAAAAATTCTCCTTTTATGGGACGTTCACACTTGTGCGAACAAGTTGCGCTATTTTTCAACAAAATAATAATTTCAGTGAAGGCCAATTTTGCGTATCCAAGCAAGACACAGCAATGTTTTTTTTAGTGAACGAGTCTGAGTGATTCAATGATTCAATGACCCATTCAGTTTACTCGCTTCATTCCCGCGTGAAATTCACTTCACAACAGGCGCAAATTTGCGTCATGGGAGGGGCTCTCCTTTAAATATGTGTCCCTCAGACTCTTCCTCTTCTTTCTGCACACTTCCTCTGAATAAACACATCAACTCATCAGCGGGAAAGTAGTTATAAAATACGTCGAATAAGCTCAATTTGCCGGCTTTAGCTAGCTTGTAGTCTCAATATGTATATATATATATATATATATATATATATATATATATATATATATATATATATATATATATATATATATATATATATATATATATATATAGCTCAAATTGAGTAAAGAGCGTTTTTTACAACTTACCAGATTGTCCGACCTCCTCACTCACTTTCTTCCAAGCAAGATCCTTTTTATTCCTGTTTCTATAAAAGTGCGATGATGTATCGTACAGGTCCGGGTATCCACATACAACGACGATGATTTTGTCCTCCATTGTTGTTTCGGATTTCTGCCTCCGCTCGCTACATTGTAATCACGTCACTACTAGAGCAAGCTCCTGATTGGTTAAAACGGCGCGAATATTCGCCAAAGTTCAGATTTTTCAACTCAAATGCCCAAAACGCTCAATTCACGCAGGATGTCTATCGTGTCTTTGCATTGACTTAACATGTAAATCACACACGTTTAACGCTTCATTCGCATCTGGTGTGAACGCACCATTAGACTCCTAATTCGTGACCGGTGTTTTGTTTTGCTTCATCCTCTGCTCTTCCGCATTCATCAATACGTAACAGGTCAAAGTTCACTCTTCCGCCGGAATCGACTCGTGTACGAAAGCCAGTGATTCTAGTTTATAAAGTTTTAAATATGGATATGTTTCTTACAAAAACACATCACTTCGCTTCAGAAGGCCTTTATTAACCCTCTGGAGTCGTATGGATTACTTTTATTATGGATGGATGTGCTTTTTTGGGCTTCAAAATCTTGGTTACTATTCACTCCCATTACAAAGAGACTATAGAATAAAATACATTTTAATATAACTCTGATTGTGTTTGACTGAAAGAAGAAAGTCATAAACACCTAGGATGGCTTGAGGGTGAGTAAATTATGGGATAATTTTAATTTTTGGATAATTTTCAACCTTCTTAAGTGACTTTGTAAACACGACTTATTTCCAGACGGTCTGATTAAAAACCTGAGAATATTATGCTTTTTAAAAATGCACACAAACTACGCACACAACAGTCACAATTAAAATTCTGTCTGCTTGAGCACACACACACACACACACACACAAACAAACACACACACACACACAAACAAACACACACACACACACACACACACACACACACAAACACAAACACACACACACACACGTGCGCTGCATGCATCACGGTAATAATGTGGTGCTGAAGGGTGAAGGATTTGGATTAGTTGTTTGTCTTTGATGTATTTGTCTTTGACCCGCAGCTGTACAGTCTGAAAGCTTGCCATGCAGTTGCAAAGTTACTTATTCATGGGTTTCACGTGACGTCACACAGTGGTGCGGTCGCCATTTGTAGGACCGAATTGCAACATGCCGTATGTATCTGTTGTGCTGTGGGCTGATCATGAAGAAATAGATTAGCATTTTACAATATCCCCACAAACCCTGAGTGTCCTCAGTAATTGATTACTGCTATCGTAGGGTTGCCACATTGCCACCCGTCCCATATCAAATCAGTACAGGACGCGATTTGTCCTGTATTTTATGTAGGCACACACATGAATAAACAAACAAGCATTTTGCAGTGTGGATAATACTAATAGCAATAATACATTTTACAAGAAACACTGCACGTTTTTTTTAGGGTTGAATGGGGAAAAAGTTATCACTGGGGTCTTTCAGTAACTTATGATGAACGCAAGGCAAAAAGCACCATTAAAGCAGCATGTGGTGGAAGACACAACTATGCTTATAAAATTTGGATAATCTATTAATATAATATTCCATACACTATCCGAGCTGGTTAGACAGATATTCATTATATTTTTAGACATTTGTAGACAGATTAATCACTGTTATTGATTTATCATTCATATTATTCTTATACATACATAATAAATAATCCTGTCATATACAATTTATGACATTTAAAAATGTTTTCTTCATTATTTACATAAAAATGGGAAAAAAAATTACATAATAATGTAGTCCTAATTTAAGTAAATTAATTAAAAATTCATCCAGGTAACAGGTGCAGAAATGTCAAAAAAGTGATTTCTGGTTCAGAATGACGCTTAAGATGCACGAACATACTTCTTCAGAAATAAATAAAATAATCAAATGTAAATAATAATATAAAATGTTTGCAAGTTCACATACTTGATCTCATGTGTTTTCATGGTTTATTGTTGAGATGTCGATATTGTTGAGGGTCGTGAATGGGTGTCCCTTATTTTGCCTTACTGATAAGAGAGATCACTGGACTTCTACAGAACACTCCAGTCCAGACTGTGCAGAGAGCGCTTTATTTCGTGTAAGTAACGTGACTGACAATCCAAGATGTGCTTTACCGACATTACAGACAATTCCAGTCAGTGATGCATGCTATTCATGTAAATATCATTAACCCGTCCTGAGGTGAAGTAGCGGTACTCTTTAAAAGCACTTGCTTTTAAATGCTTTGAGAGCTTCGCCGGTGTATCAGATAGATGTAAATGTCAGCAAACTTAAAATTCGGCAAGATTTTACTAGACTTTAGTGGAGTCAGCAGTTCGCTTGATAGTAAATAAGAGTCTAAGTATCTATTTTCTTAAAATATGCTTTTCGGTCGGTGGTGAGGTGTTATTTTAGTGTGACATCTTTCCGATCACCAAGGAGAAGCTACGTGTAGGTCCTAAAGACCTAAAGATGGCGGCTGTAGCAAAAAAGTCACATGCCTGAAACCCATGGATAGTTAAAGTGGACCATCGAAATAAAGTGTAAACAAGCATTAATCTTAGTTCATGCTAATTTCAGCATTTCTTAATGCAATATTAAAAAACAAAAGTTGCATATGTTAATATTATTTAATGGACCTGAGCTGACATGAACAGTTGTATTTTTATTAACAAAGAATAATAAATACTATAACAAATGTAATGCCTTAACTAACATTAATTAATGGGACCTTATTGTAAAGTGTTACCAAAACTAGATTGTCTTAATATCATGTCTCTGATCGGTAGATTTAACCAACTGAATATTACATGATGCTTATTTCTCAGCGGAAATGCAATCATACGTTGAAGAAAACGAGTGAGTGTGTGTTCAGAGTGTTGAATCTCACAGCGGGGACGTTGTTAATTATGCATTAAATTCACACTGAAATATAAAAGCTTTTAATATTTGCAGAAGACAGATAAAGTTTGGAGTTTAACTCTGAGTTTAAGGAATAGTTCACCCAAAAATGAAATTCAAAATGAAACTCATCAATTACTCTCCCTCATATGCTTCCAAACCATATGACTTTGGCAGAATTTGTCCTGTTTTTTAATAATGGTAGTTGGAGCTTTAAAAAGATTAATTGCACAATAAATGCACCATAAAAGCATCATAAAATTAGTTATATGACTCATGCATTTTATTCTAAATCTTCTGAAGTCATAAAATACTATCATTATTCATTATAAGTCATTATTCACTGAGGTGCTTGACATCGCTGACGTGTATTACAGTGGATGGAGAAGGAAATAATTATTTGAATTTCTATTATATGACTTAATAAATCTTGGAATATAGTGTATAATTGGAAATGAGCATTCTTCTCTTGTGCTCCACAGAAGAAATAAAGTCACATGGGTTTGGAAGGACATGAGGGTGAGGAAATGATGACAGATTTTCCTTTAAACAGGAGTCTGTGTTCATCTCAGTCGTGCTGTCGGCGGCTCAGAGAATTCTAGGTATCCTCATATCCACACTCATCTGAGTTCAAAGAAGAACATTCAGACAGAATGTGTAAAATCCAGTTTAAATCAGAATCATTTGAGCCACTTCAAAGACTAAGTTCATTTTTAAACCAGCATCATGTAATCTGATTTGAGAGCTTTGGGTTTGACATCATGAGATGTTTATTCACTTCCATTTATTTTTTCTGATGTGGAACTCAAAAGAAGACATTTTGAATTTGTTTTTGCTTCTGTGTGGGTGTGAGCAAAAAAACACGGTTTTTGTGTGTATCCCTTTAAATGCAAATGAGCCGCTGCTCCCGGCCCCCTTTCCAGAAGAGGGCGGAGCTTTAACAGCTCGCGCTTTGGTCGCTCAACAACAACAAAGCTGGAGAATCTCACGCAGCCAAAATCCGGCATTGAATTGACCATCGTTTGTGAAGCAGTCCGGCGTAAAATGACAGCATGTCAACAACACTCTACTACAACAACTCTTCCTCTTCTCTAAAGCAGCCCAACATGGCCCCACCCCCTTTGTTGTGTGTTCTCGGGGGCGGGGTTCATGTAAATTTTGGGGTTTGTGATGTCACTAACTCAGGAAGAAGCTCGTTGTAGTCCCTACCAGCCATTTGTTGTAGTCCTTAAAAAGCGATTTCTATAAAAGAAAATATCTCCCTTTGTATTGAACTTTGAGCGTTGTAACTTTGCAGATGTTGTTTATGCTCAAACAGCAACATTACACACTAACTAAAGTTAAAAAAGTGAAATCATAATCAAGGACCCCTTTAAAGGGGATTTTAATTTCCTTTAGTTGAAGTCCATTTATAATGTTTGTTTGACCCTTCTCTGACCCTTAGAATTAAACAGGCCTTTTCTTGCTGCTGTCTCTAATCTCTCAGACTGGTTTTGTGAATCAGTTCAGTCGATTGATTCAGATTCGTTCGTCGCTGTTGGTCTGTGTTTTCGTGGATTGCTCTGGGCTGCGTTTCTCAAAAGCATCGTATTCCTAAGTAGATCATAGATCCGTTGCCACCAACGGTTTGTACGATCAGCTTCGCACACGATGCTTTTGAGAAACGTAGCCCTGGTCTGTGCTGATGTAGAGAGCAGATGAAAGGGCATTATTGAAGGGATGAGGGAAGATGAAATAAAAAACCCAAGTGAAGATGGAGGCCGTCTGTTTGAAGCTTTGCTGCTCATGCATTTGTCCACAGAGATGGCAGAGGACGTTTGGAGCACATCTCATCCTCTTTCTTCTCTTTCCCTTGCTGACCTTTCTATCCTCTGCTGCTTTTGACTGACTTCACAGTTGCTTTAATGTCTCAAAATAGACCCTATTTACATTCTTAATACATGTTCCTGTTCTTGTGCATGATTCATCAGAGCAAAAAATATCATATTCAGTCATTGTTTTACACTCTTAAAAATAAAGGTTCCTTATTAGCATTGATGGTTCCATTAACAAACTTTTATTATCTATACACTCTAAAAAATGCTGGGTTAAAAACAACCCAATTTGGGTTGAAAATGGACAAACCCAGCGTTTGGGTTATTTTGACCCAGTGGTTGGGTTAAATGTTTGCCCAACCTGCTGGGCAGTTTTATTCAACTCAACTATTGATTAAAAATTACTATATGTCTGGCTTAAAATGAACCCAAAATAGGTTGGAAATTAAAAATCAGACACATAATTACTAGAGGCAACAATAATAATCAAAAGGTGAACATTCATTAATAAGCAATTTAATAAATGTTGATTATTTAATTATTTATTAAACTTATTACCTATTTTGGGTTCATTTTAAGCGAGCAAAACAGTAATTTTTAAACAATAGGTGAGTTAAATAAAACTCCCCAGCAGATGGGGTCAAACATTTAACCCAACTTGGGTTATTTTTAACCAAGCATTTTTTTAGAGTGTAGGGGAAAAAAGATTCTTTAGAATGTTCTTCACATTGGTTCTTTTAAGAATGTTCACTGAAAGGTTATTTTTGAGGAACCAAAAATTCTATTGTGAAAACCGTCTTTTTGGAAGCTTTATTTTAAGAGTAACGGATGTAATGCAGCCTTTATTGAATCTTTGAAATAGTGGCTTTTGATTGCAAACTTTATCTTGGCATATCTGAGCTCAGTGAGATTACTGCGGTCTTTTTGCCAGTAAAATTCAATTTGCTTTCTATTGCTACGTAGGAGAAACAGTTGAGATATTAAAGCAATTGCATTTGTGATTTTTTTTTTTTTTTTTTTTTTTTTTTTTTCCCATTTTCTGTGTGTGTGTGTGCATGTTTTTGTGACATATCAGGACACAAATTTGTATAATGACATAGGAGAGGGTGACTTATGAGGACATTACCTCATGTCCCCATTTTTCAAAAGGCTTTTAAATCATACAGAATGAGTTTTTTTGAGAAAGTAAAAATGTGCACAGTTTCCTGTGATGGGTAGGTTTAGGGGTAGGGTTGGTGTAGGGCGATAGAAAATACGGTTTGTACAGTATAAAAACTATTATGCCTATGCAATGTCCCCACAATTAACAAAAACAAACGTGTGTGTGTGCAGAGATCTGTACATCTGCACTCTCTTCCTCTGAATAATAGAGAAGCGTGTCTGTCTCAGGAGACACACGCACATGCTCGCACACACACACACACACACACACACACACACACACACACACACACACACAGATCAGTTGGTCTGAAGTGAATCAGGTTTCAAAGTACAATAAGAGCCATCGCACCCCTCAAACTTCACACCAGCTAACATGTCTCTCTGTCTCTGTGAGTCATCCCCATTCAGTACAAGTAAGATTTGTGTTGTACTGTTGATTACTATAATTAATTTCCACTTGTCCCCCAAAATATGCAAAAATCTGGGATACAGTGAGATATTTACAATGGGGAAAATCTTTAAACATTAAAATACTCAGTTTCAAAAGTACAGCCACGACATAATCACATATGCCTGTTTAAAAAATCCAATTTGCATCCAATTTTATAACTTTGTCACCAGGATAACGCAAAAGCAATGCTGTAAACCTTAAAACCTCAAAATTACTGTAAAAGCAATGATTTACCCGGCTTTACAGCTCAAATAATACACAAGTTTCAATGCAGACTGCATATACAGAAAGTACTTTTATAAAATGATAAGCTTTAAATCCTCAGACAATTTGACACTTTCATTGTCAGTGCCTCACCATTACCGTATTTATTTAAAAAAAATGAGCAAGTTTAAAAAAAAAAAAAAAAAAAAAATTGTGGTAATTCACATTATGCCACAAATGCTGTCAATTGAGAATTTTGACTGACAGCCCAAGACAGCTCTTACAGCGTCACTGAACCTTACTCCCTTCTCCCTCTGGAAATATTTCTGCTTTTTTCATAAGGCGCACACACACACACACACACACACACACACACACACACACAGGGAGAACTCAACAGAAACCATCTGCAATGTAACAAGCGTCACTGTATACATCAGTCCTGCTTCTAATTAGATGCTCAGATCACATGACCTGCTCATTATCTCTGACTATAAAAGAATGGTGCCATTTATAATTTATTCTGATGCTGAATAGCTATAGAAGACAATAAAATTCACAAACCTGCCTTGAGCAGCACAGACAGACAAAGAAATAGAAACTCATACAGCACTTTCTCTTACACATTTATTTATTTTTTTGGCAGTGTCTGTTTGCACTGAGGTGAAATAATCAATCTTGTCTGTTTTCAGTAACTGCCCACCTAGATTTTTATCTTTGGTACAAATAACCTCTTATTTCTATTTAAACTTTGCATTAATAGTATCCATCACTATTTGTGCAAACAGCATATAGGCTACCTTTTATACTCTTATATCAAAGCGTGCATTACTTCTGCTTACACTGCATATCTATCACTATTTTCTCAAATTGTAAACAAAATGCTTGCTATTTATACTCAGTTCAAACAGTTTTTACCTTTTCTTACACTTATTATAAATGAGTCACTGCCTTATTTTATTTGCATTTAGAGCCTCAGTGATATCAACACAGTCCCATCTCAGATGCAGAAACAGGAAATGACATATTCTGAAGGTTATCATGTGTGCTGTCAGGCAGCATTACTCACATTCCATGATTGAAGTTAATGATGCCATTCAGAGAAATGAAGTGCCCTTCATAGAATGGATCTTAGAATTATTTCTCTTTGAAAAATGTCCGGTGCTCATGAAAGGACAAGAGTCTTTTCATTTTTACCAGAATCCTGAAGTGTAGAACAAATGACCAACAGAAATGTCTTTCATCCCATAGGAAAGAAAAATCAAAAGTGAGATCACTTTAACATCTCAAATGTTTCTCCTTGACAAAAATGAGCTCAATAACGTCGCATAGTGTGCTCAGATTTTCTCCAGTGCTGAAATACTGATATTTTTAAATTATTCACAAACTTATTCCTGCCAATGTGTTTAGATTTCTGTTCTGCCATGAATACAAACATTTAAATTAGAGATGATTTGTAATGGGAGACTAGTCACATTAATCCATTTGGACTATAGTGAGTTTATGCAGAGGTTTTCCTTTTTTTTTTAACATTATTTTATTAGCAGAAGTGTTTCAAAGATGCATTGTCTATGTGAGAGTTTTATCGTGTCGACAGCATGCTGAGGGTTGTTTAAAACGAGACACGTTTTCAAAAACAGAGAGAATGGAGCTGGATTCAGAGATGTTTGTCTAATGTCTCGAGGTGTGTTTAAAGTTGAACTTGGCTGCTTTAAAGTGCTTCACATACTATTTGATTTCATTACAGTATCATCATCTTACATCTCCTCTTTCTCAGTTCTTTTATTTCCTGAAAGTGCCGAGAAGAAACGACTCTGAAGGTCAAACGCCGCCTGCCGCAGGACTGTAATATCAGGTGTTCTTCTCCCTCCTGTATTGTTGGGCAGAAGCAGCAGGAAGTCGGTGCGGTGCGGTGTGTGATTGTGTGTAAGGTAGCAGTCGTCACTCACATTACTTATATACTGTTTGCAGACACAGAAGGCCACTTGAGAACAGCCATTATACCACAGCGCTGTTGTTTTCCACCGCTGCTGGAGAGCTGAGTGTGTTTAGGGACTGGCTGGAAGTTTATTTTTACAGACCTGTGAAATGGCTTGATATGCACAATTACCTTTGACATGTTTATGTATTTTCTATTCAAACAGGAAATTTGAAATCTTTTAAAAAATAGCTTTTCATTTAAGACTCATCACCATCAGTATTTTTGGCAAATATTAAAATGAAGCAGGTATACATTGCCATTCAAAAGTGTGGGAAAGTTGTTTCTTCTCACCAAGGCTGCATTTATTTTATTAAAAATACAGTAAAATTGTGAAATATTACAGTTTAAAATTGTGGATGTGAATATATTGTAAAATGTAATTTATTCCTGTGATCAAAGCTGAATTTTCAGCATCATTACTCCAGTCTTCAGTGTCACATGATCCTTCAGAAATCATTCTAATATGCTGATCTGCTGCTCAAGAAACATTTCTGATTATTATCAATGTTGAAAACAGTTGTGACGCTTCATATTTTTTGTGGAAACATGTATGCATGTATTTTTTAGGACCCTTTAATGAAAAGAAATTCAAAAAAACAAAATTTTAGTAACATTGTAAGTGTTTTTACTGTCACTTTTGATTATTTTAATGCATCCTTGCTGAATAAAAGGATTAATTTCTTTAAAAATAGCGTTTTGAATGATAGTGTACACATTTTAAACAGTTAATTTGATCAACTTTTAAGAATAAACCTGGATATATCCGTTTCCTTAAAGCTAACAGGCATGAATCTATGAGTAAAATCAAGTCCGGCTCTACAGTCGTTCCCATTCAATATTCTGTTTCACTTGGAAATATGTCACCCAAGCAACATTTTGAAAGTTATATTCAACTTTGAGGTTCACAACCTTCGTTTGAAGGAGCCTTCGAATTGGGGCAACTTTCATTTCTCCTCGGTGACGCATCCGGCCTTCAAACGCACCCTTCAAAGGATGCAGCCTCTGAATTGGGACACAGCTATTGTGTACGTTAAATGGGTTGCATGCAGCTTTTAGCTTTTACCCAAGAAATCTTTTGTGTTGTCGAAGGTAAAGGCAGTCGAGCAGGAGCTGTGTAGGTTGTGATGATATGATTATCCCAGAGGAACCTGCTAGAATACTGACTGTGTGATGATCATCCATCCATGTAGAGAGACAGAAAGCGAGGTCAACAGCTGGCGGAAATGGACGCGGAGAGTGAATTTTGTGTCCATATGCCCGAGGTGGAGAGAAGGGCTGTCTGTTCTTTTCCAGCGAATGGAAATGACTTCACGTGAGCTGCAGGCTGCAGAGGAACATGCCCGAGGCTGCTGTATATCATAACCTCGCTCTCTCACAGCCTCTGATATCTGTCACAATCACAGCTGACAAGCAGAACGTATGCATGCGTGATTATTCATGCACGCTCCGTCCTGTCTAACCACATGTGTGCTGTGGGAGTGTTAAATCATTTGTACATGATAGATGTTGTGTGTGTTGTTGTCCCTTAAAGAACAAACCAACAAACCAGAGAAGCAGGTGATCACTGCTGAAGATTTCAATACTTTTTCCAGGGTTTGAAATAAATTAAATGATGGCGTTTTCAAAATGCAAGAAGAAAAATATGTATGAAAATGAATAACAGCAATATTTACCTACAGTACATACACTACCGATCAGTAAATTGTTTATAATGTTAGATAAGATTTCTATTTCGTATAAATGCTGTTCATTCGAACTTTCTGTTCATCAAAGAATACTAAAAGAAAAAAAAAGTATCAAAAAAATATGAACTGTTTTCAACATTGATATTAGAATGATTTCTGAAGGATCATGTGACACTGAAGACTGGAGTAATGATGCTAAAAATTCAGCTTTGATCACAGGAATAAATTACATTTGACAATATATTCACATAGAAAACAGCCATTTTAGACTGTAATAATATTTCACATTTTTTACTGTATTTTTGATCAAATAAAAGCAGCCTTGGTGAGCAGAAGAGACTTATTTCAAAAAACAAATCTTCCCCCAAACCTTTGAAAGGCAGTGTATATTTTTAGCTACAACATTTTAAAATGCCTGTCAGAGACTTCCATGAACATTTTAAGTAGTTAATTAATTTTGAATCATTTTTAATATTTTGAGCAATTCTAATGTCAATGGATTTCTCTGCGGAATGTTAATATAGAGACACTATTAAAACATTTACGCTCTCATACTCGTGTATTACAAGAAAAATTATGTTCCAAAAACCCACATTAAATCATACGGAATATCGCAATATTCACAGTGTTGCTTAACTGTATAGAAATACTCCCAGTGCTGTGAAATAGGAGAGCGCATTTAATTATTCAGCTTGCTTTTCTGTAAGATGTGCAATATAATGTGACAAAAAAGTGATTTAGTGTTTTGCACTAAGACACCTGTCACACTACTGAAAGAAGATGTATTTTAATTAGTAGTCCCACTGCTGTTAGTTAGTTAGTTTCTCTCTAGTGTCACGTAGCCAGACCTTCAGACTGACGGCAGGAGGTCTGGACTCCATTGCAGCTTTAATCGGCCAAGGACCACCCAGAGGCTGTCTGACTGACGTGTAAAGCAACCAATCACAGTTTGTTTTGTTTAGGGGCGTGAAATGTAAATTTGATGACGCTACAATAATAGACCGATGTGTAAAACTCTTGGACGTATTTTAAAGAGTCTATGCCCTGACCTTCACATGAAAATCCAGCTTTTAGTTGATCCTGATAAGCGCTCATTGACACAGTTGTCACACAACAGCTTTCTTCTTCCGTGAGAGGGTTTGGCGTAACGAAGGCTTTGTTTCCAGGCAGACCGTTAAAGAACGCGACATGCATGTCTCCTGGAAATCTGGTAGAATTCAACCAATCAGATGATGACTTCAAAACTCCTGAAGTTTTTCCAATTTTGTGTGCCATATGCATCAGGCGTTCAGCCAACGGTCCGTCTGAGACTAGTTACTCTCCAACACTGCGGGCGATAAAGCCTTCGCCCCTCGTTCATTCGTATTCCACAAGCCTGCAATCACCTGCATCAATTAAACGGCATAAAATGTGTGTGTGTGTGTGTGTGTAAGAAAGAACGGCTGAGATCCAGTTGTGGAATATCAAGGGAAATTTCATGCCTGCTGCTCTTTCCGTCAGGGTAAAACTGCCGTGTGTTCCTCCCAGAAGACCTTACACAGCCAACCTGGAAACCAGCCTGAAGGAGGAAGACTGAGAATTATGTGAAGAGAGAAAAATACAGGAAATAGATGAAGATGGAGGTGCTTCAGGTGACAAAAAATCATTGACAATTATCTAGATTAGAGTGGTCAGTATTTGTAAACACTGACTGTGGCCAAAATGTTCTTGTTTTCTTTTTTAAAGTTGTCCCTATTATGCTTTTTCAAATAGTGTGTAGTGTGTAATAGAGCTGTTTGTGAATGTAAAAGTTCTGCAAAGTTTTAAAGATCAAAGTGCAGATAAATAAAGTTAGTGTGTCCTAAAAGAAAGAACCGATTCTGAACTGTCTAAACGAGTTGATAGTAATTCCAGTCTCTCTTCCTGTTACGTACTTATGTAACAATGTAACCAATTTACATAATGCCAGCCTGTGGTTTTCATTGGCTGCCTGTGAAAAACGTCTACTTTGCCCCGCCCTCAAACACTGTAGTTGGTTCGTGTTGAGTCCTGCTCAAGTCATCCTTGAAATGGAGGTTTGGGTTGAATAACTAGTTCTTCCATAGTTTAATCATCATTCACACGCTCGAATTTATATGGTAATGTTGACGCCACTGTCTTTACAGTGTGTACAATCGCTGAGCTTTAGGAAGCCTCTGGAGCTGAAATTCGGTTATTAGGAGTGTGACGAGATCAAAATGTGACAAGATTTCTCGTCGAGGTGAAAATCTGTCTCGCGATATTGCCATGATGGCCATAACTGTCGCTTTAATCCCTTCCAACACGAGCTGCGGAGTCGTACGTAGTGCAGCAGGAATCAGAGTTCACTGATCACGTGACGAGAGTAAGTGGGGAGATGACTGAAAAGACCATGGCGGAAGAATCGTTGCAAAACGGAGCCCAAGCGTCTGCCACCCCTACTGACAGAGTACACATGATCGCAAAATCAAAAGCGAAAGTAAAACGCGAACACACATTCAAACGCGATTTCAATACCACACATTTTGAAAGCAGTTCCCTGATGCATGCAAACATCTCCCAATATGAAAGCTATCTTAGGCTGGTCTGTGTAGTTGTAATCATCTCTCAGCTCTGTATCATGCTTGAAGAAAAAATTAGTCTCTATTTGTACTTTGAATATTAAGAGAGCACTTTGATCATGGTTGCACTTATTGTTTGCACTTAATAAGACTAAGAGAAAACTGTTATTCATTTTTATTTATACTGTTTTTATTTCTATGATCAATTTGTGAAAAGGAGGTCAAAAGTTGTAGAAGCTCATAAATCATGTACAGTTCTAAGGTCTGAAGAGACTCATGTGATCATACAGGTGAAGCCAGTCAGTTGAGTTTGTGGCAAAACCTTTTACAGTGCTTGAGTATTGTTGCCTTTTAATGCAATGGTAATTCATACGCAAAGTAGAACTGAAATGACATTCATTACAAGATGATTAGTTAAAACATTTCAAATGCATCTGCAGACTATTTTTTATTTCATCATTGAGGATTTCTTAAAAAACTGTTAAAATCTCATCTCGCCTCTCGTGAGCCAACTGTCTCGTCACACCCCTATCAGTTATGACATGGGCGTTTTGTTTCTGACACGTGCTGTAAGCAGTCAACCAATCACAACAGACTGGGCCATCTGACCAATCAGAGCAGAGCAGGCTCACGGAAAGGCGGGGCTTAGAGATAATGAATCTTCGAACAAGTAATTTTCAGACTCTTTGAGAAATGAGGTGATGTGCAATGTGTATTATGAGAAAATGAAAGTGTTTCTTGACCTTGGATGCATGTAAACCTGTTGTAGGAGACGTTAAAACAAAATTAGGAGCTTAGCATAATAGGGGCAATTTAAACACTGCAATTTAAGCACAGACAGTTATCAGGAGAATCCGTTAGACGCGTGGAGGCATGTGGCTGGTGTTTATTCCGTCAGTTTTGTGGTGCCACCTACAATATGTAGGTCAGGTGGTTATTAATGGAGGAAAGACCTCGCTGGTCCATGGCTCAATTGAAAGGCGAGCAGCTGTGTCCCAGTAGCACAGTTTGAGCGGCTGGCTGGTTGGCTTTCCTTTTCCCTGTGATCCAGATAAGTCGAGTGCAGAATTCTCAAAGGATGCCGGGCAGGAAGTGAGTCTAAAACAGATGGTCTCTAAAACAGTTTCTATTTCTCCGCAACGTCGCGGCTGGAACAGCAACACAAAGTATGGCAATGATAAGATCAGGTACTGTTTATGTGCTTTATTTAATGTTAAAAGCGTCTAATGTGAGTTTGAATATCGTTCTGTGTTCCCAGCTTTTTAGCTGTAATAAAAAACAATACTGGCTAATTCACCTCAGATCTTGAAAATAAATAAATGGGCACAAGAACATTCAAACTGTCAACTCAATGCAAGTGTATTCTATGACAGTAATTGTTTCAGTCACTCCGTATGTACTTTAAATAATGTTTAAATGGTGTATATTTATGAATTTTACTATCTACTTGCCCGTGTCATTGTGTCCGCTGTGCTCTTGCCGAGAGAGCCCGCCCACACTCTCTTCTGATTGGCTGTGGTTTTTGATTGATATTATCGCTTCTCATTGTCGCGTTGCGTCTAGTGTGGGCAGTCAAATTGTTTGTCGCTGGAATCTTATCGCATCATGTCTGATTAGGACACGGTGTTAGTTTGGTACTCGCATGCGCTCAGAGCTTGCACAGACATATTCACACAAAATTATGTCCAATTGCTTGTCTTGTTGAGTATCAGTGTAAACATAGTCGGTTATGTCTTAAGTGAACGTAAACGTGAGATAAGATGCATGTGTAACAGTATATTGGATCCGTGCAGCTCTTAAAGTGACAGCAGCCTAATATTCCTGCTGCTGTCTGTTTTTGTTAATCAAACAAAAGACAGAAAAAATTGCTCACTGCTCATGACTGAATATCTTTAATCTATATAGTTAAGACTATGCAGTGATATTGTACATTTGATTACTATTTCTGTACCTGAAAATCTAGTTTAGACCTACATGAAAAACCTGAAAAGAACCATTTATATCATTGTATATGTTTGTTCTGTTGTATTTATCTGTGCTATTGCTCGTAACTGATTATTTGTTCTTATTTTATCACTGTCTGTAACAATATTTAAAATTTATATGAGTGATTTTGACCATAGCCTGTTCTTGTTAGTGTATCTCAGAATCAGTCCTGCTGTGCAAATGTGAACACACACTCCTGATGGTGTCCTATTTCATCTTGATCAATAATTCATAACACTCAAACATCATAGATGTTTTCTGGGCAGTTGCTAATGAGTTATGAAATTGTTATGCTCTTACACAATTGCATCTCAAGTAAATGTATCTTGGATGTTCAGATGCGTTTACTGGAAAACAAGTAAAACTGATTAATAATTTTAGTTCATACCGGTCTTCTGTGCCCTTCATTGTATTTTCATCAGTTTCTGCAGTGAAATAGATTTGAACGCACAGTTCGTCTGTAGCAGCTCTGTGATTGTATTGATTCATCTTCTCTCTGGCTTCGTCGCGTCTCCTCGTATTTCGCCGTCACCCCTGGAGGTGCTGCGGTTCTGTGGCTTCTCTCATTAGGAAGAGTGGAGGTGTTTCTGGATCAATCTAAAGGTTAGAGGGTGCTGTCTGTGTTTGTAATACAGTCTGAAATGAGCTCTAGTTATTCATGACATGTGTCAGCGGTTAAAGAGCGTACGATCCTCCAGGGTGAAGAAATAAGCGTACGACTGCCTTTTATACTTCAGCAGCCCAGTAATAACCAGTAAAAAGGCTTTACATAGATTTGACATAGATTTGCTTCTTACACTGGAGATTATTTCTGACATGTCCTCCCAAAGCTTCTTAATCAAGGATCCGACTTCCCTGCCCAAAAGACCAGCTTAGAATTGAATTTCTTTTTTTGTTCAGACAGGTTTGTGCTGGTTTGGATCAGTGTACCCATTCAAAAAGTGCTGGTGGGTGAAGACTAAGGGACAGTTCAAACAAATTAAACTTCCTTCATCATTTATGAACAAAAACAGGTTGAAATAGTCAAAATATCCTACAGGTTTGAAGCGGCTTGAGGGTGAGTGAATGATAACAGAATTATGGGGTGAACTATCCCTTTAAAAAGTACACGTGTCTCATCTGAACTGATTGTTGAAATGCAAGATCCTTCTTTATGTGTGGATCCTAATTATATAACATTTGAAGGTCTAATCATGTGAGCACATGTTCATACTGCACTGCACTGTTTCTTCTGACTCTGATACTATAGTGTACAATCTCATCAGCATCAAAACATGACAGCGCTGGGATTATGATCAGAGCCAAGACACACATTCACACGTGGAGATGGGGAAAGGGATATAAAAGAGAGTTTATTTGCTTTCCTCTCTTGGGTTTATGAAATTAATCCTTTTATTCAGCAAGGATGCATTCAATTAATCATTAAAGGCATTTATAATGTTGCAAAAGGTTTCCGTTTCAAATAAATGCTGTTCTTTTAAACTTCCTACTCATCAAACAGTCTTGAAAAATAATGTTTTTCCACAAAAAAATGAAGCAGCACAACTGTTTTCCAACATTAATGATGATAATAAATGTTTCTTGAGCAGCAAATCATCATATTAGAATGATTTCTGAAGGATCATGTGACACTGAAGACTGGAGTAATGATGCTGAAAATTCAGCTTTGATCACAGGAATAAATTACATTTTACTATCTATTCACATAGAAAACAGTTATTTTAAATTGTAATAATATTTCACAATATTACTGTTTTTACTGTATTTTAAATCATATACAAATTTTAAGCCTTGGTGAGCAGAAGAGACTTATTTTAAACATTAAAAAAAATCTTTCCGTACTTTCCTAAAAATCCATCCTAAACTGTACAGCTGCACGATTATGGATAAATTGAGAACATGATTCTCCCATGATTCTGTATAGACAAAAAACCAAAACAAAAAAAACAAACAAAAAAGAATTAATTAATTTGAATGCATTACTTTTTTATATATATATAATATATATTTAGGTGTGTTAAATTTGGTGTTATCACTCTCTCATACTGGTCACTAGAAGTTCAACATGGCACCTCATGGCAAAGAACTCTCTGAGGGGAAAAAAAGAATTGTTGCTCTACATAAAGATGGCGTAGGCTATAAGAAGATTGCCAAGACCCTGAAACTGAGCTACAGCACGGTGGCCAAGACCATTCAGCAGTTTAACAGGACAGGTTCCACTCAGAACAGGCCTCGCCATGGTCGACCAAAGAAGTTGGGTGCACCTGCTCAGCGTCATATCCAGAGGTTGTGTTTGGGAAATAGACGTATGAGTGCTGCCAGCATTGCTGCAGAGGTTGAAGGGGTGGAGGGTCAGCCTGTCAGTGCTCAGACCATACGCTGCACACTGCATCAAATTGGTCTGCATGGCTGTCGTCCCAGAAGGAAGCCTCTTTTAAAGATGATGCATAAGAAAGCCTGCAAACAGTTTGATGAAGACAAGCAGACTAAGGACATGGATTACTTGAACCATGTCCTGTGGTCTGATAAGACCAAGATAAACTTATTTGGTTCAGAGGGTGTCAAGCGTGTGTCACGTCAACCAGGTGAGGAGTACAAAGACAAGTGTGTCTTGCCTACAGTCAAGCATGGTGGTGGGAGTGTCATGGTCTGGGGCTGCATGAGTGCTGCCGGCACTGGGGAGCTACAGTTCATTGAGAGAACCATGAATGCCAACATGTACTGTGACATACTGAAGCAGAGCATGATCACCTCCCTTCGGAGACTGGGCCGCAGGGCAGTATTCCAACGTGATAACAACCCCAAACACACCTTCAAGATGACCACTGCCTTGCTAAAGAAGCTGAGGGTACCTAAACCCTATTGAGCATCTGTGGAGCATCCTCAAACGGATGGTGGAGGAGCGCAAGGTCTCTAACATCCACCAGCTCTGTGATGTCGCCATGGAGGAGTGGAAGAGGACTCCAGTGGCAACCTGTGAAGCTCTGGTGAACTCCATGCCCAAGAGGGTTAAGGCTGTGCTAGAGAATAGTGGTGGCCACACAAAATATTGACACTCTGTGCCCAATTTGGAAATTTTCACTTAGGGGTGTACTCACTTTTGTGTTGAGTTATTTTGAGGGGACAGCAAATTTACACTGTTATACAAGCTGTACACTCACTACTTTACATTGTAGCAAAGTGTCATTTCTTCAGTGTTGTCACATGAAAAGATATAATAAGATATTTACAAAAATGTGAGGGGTGAACTCACTCCTGTGAGATACTGTATATATATATATATATATATATATATATATAATGATTTAATGACTCACTCATAAAGACTTATATATATATATATATATAATGATTTAATGACTCACTCATAAAGACTTCACTTGTTTCATTACTGGATGAATCAGTGCTTTTGAACAGATCTCTTGAATAAATGATTCAATTAAAAAAAAAAAAAAAAAAAAAAAAAATATATATATATATATATATATATATATATATATATATATATATATATATATATATATATATATATATATATAATATATATATATATATATATATATTTTTTTAACAGTCACTTGTCGCCACCTACTGGTGTAACAATGTAATTGATACAATCTTTATTTGAAGCGTCAAGTTACTTTCAGAAGTTGATTTTGATCTCTACCATAGACATCAGTGTTTATATCCGAACTATAAACTTTTATCCCAGTACTTTTGTGATAATATGAATTATTGTAAGACAGAAATAACGATACTGGGTTGAAAAACACTGTTTGTGAAGCTGTTTCATACCTAAACATGACAACGGCTCTCTCTTGCTCAGCGGCAAACAGATCTGAATGTTCGCTGTGATCTTACTTGTCAAAGGTTTAATAGACAGACGAATTGCTGTCATTTAGGAATAAGATCGCGTAGGTGTTTGAATCGAGATCCAGTCTTTTTATGATTAATCCTGCAGCTCTACTAGACTTGTTAAGTGTCCGGTTTTAATCAAAATACATCACATTACTGGAGCAGAATAGGTTGCAAATGCCATATTTTGGTGAGCTGGAAAAGACCTTCACCCATCACATTTCTGATCTGGTCTGTTTTCTCATTCATTCTCTTTTACTTTCTCCTTCTTCAACTATGTCCTATTACCTCCACTAGGACAGAGAGAGAGAGATGCTGTATTGTTGTTTTCCGCATCACAGATGCTGAGGGTCAGAGTGGATCGAGCCGGAAATAAGCTGTCAACAGCTTTCACCTGTCCACTGATTGATCTCTCTATCAGTTTCTCTCTCTGCACATTACAATGCTCTCTCATTCTCCCTTTGGCTCGCCTCCATCTGTCTCCCTTCATCATCTTTTATTATCACTGTCTCTTTTCTCCTCATATGAGAAATGAGACATGCACTTCATGCCTACTAATGACACGCAGCTGGGATTGAGAAAACAGCAGTAGGAATGGAACATGTGCTTTTATAATATTGGATTATGTCATGTCATATAGTCACTAACAATATCTGAATGTACCGAGATTCAACCAAAACTGAAAATTACCCTCTGAATGATTTTTCAAAGTTGAAAATAAACTTCAGAATTTCACATTTGATTCAATGTTACTCGCTATTTCTTTAAAAAAAATTACTAGTGAAAATTGTTTCTACACCAAATTTAAGTGTAGATAAGAGAAGATCTGTAGCAGAGTGTGTCCTTTTTGCACACTATTTAGGGTTCCTCAGATTCCCACACTGGTAGAACCCTTTGAAGAAGCTTTGTGTACTTTTATTTATGCATTTTTTTGGTGCATCTGCTACATAATCCATTGAAGCTCATCTTTGCTTTGTTCAGTCCATCACCTTCTTTTTCAGCAGAAATTTCCATTAGGAAAAGGAAATAACATCTAATGGATAGTCCATCCCATCATCACTCTGTCCTGTCCTTTTGTTCATACTTCTTGTGTTTCCGTTTACACGACACCCTTTTCAACTAAAAACGGAAAACTTTTGTATGCGTTCCGTTCATTTCCGTTCATTGGGGTCCTGGAAATGCAAACTTTTAAAAATGGATTTCAAAGCGCAAATTTTTGATAGCGAGAACTCAGTTTATAACTCAGTTATAAACTACAAAAGTGAATTTGTGAAAACAGTGACGTTATGCACATGAGTATTACGTGTTAAGTCTACAGTCCCGTAGTGTTTCTATACAGAGTGAGATCAAGCCATCTACTGGCTTGACAGCAGAATACAGCGATTTTAGTCATTTTTGTGGATCCATGTGAATAGGGATTGTTTTGACAACATTGTCATTTGTACATGAAAAACACAAAGGAGAAACTTCAAACTTTAGTACATTGGTGACGTTTAAACGTAACTTCAGTTTAGTCTTGTTAATTTCCTTGGTTTCTGATTAATTACACCTGTGTCTCAGTTGCTTCTGAGTATATAAACCCTCACTTTTGTTCAGTTGTTTGTCAGTCATCATCATTATTGGTTGTGTTTGTAGTTCTAGTTGCTGACTAATAGGCCTACATGTTACAGGTTTAATGCATAGGTTTTTGAACATTAAAAGAAAGTCTCCTCTGCTCACCAAGACTGCATTTATTTAATCAAAAATACAGTAAAAATGTGAAATATTTTTACAATGTTTTCTATGTGAATATATTATAAAGTGTAATTTATTCCTGTGATCAAAGCTGAATTTTCAGCATCATTACTCCAGTCTTCAGTGTCACATGATCCTTCAGAAATCATTCTAATATGATGATCTGCTGCTCAAGAAACATTTCTGATTATTATTAATGTTGAAAACACTTGTGGAAAACATGATACATTTTTATTAAAGATTCTAAAGAACAGCATTTATTTGAAATCAATGTTTTTTGTAACATTATGTCTTTACTGTCACTTTTGCTCAATTTAATGCATCCTTGCCAATTTAGAGTATTCATTTATTTTATAAAAATAAATTAAAATTCTCACTGACCCCAAACTTTTAAAAATAAAAATTCTTTTTTTTTTAGGGGGAAGTTGCATTCAAAATCCATTTGGCTCAATATTCTGAAAGTAAAGCATGACCTCATGCAATTCATTGTTTTCTTAAAAATCAGATTGTATAACACCACATCACCATCATCATGTTCGGCTCTTGTCAGATACTCCGGTCGGGTGCTGCGCTGCTGTCCTTGAACTTCTGTCACTCTCTCTGCTCACGCTAAAAAAGAAACCTGCTGTTGCCGTGGATACACAAAGATGGCCGTCTGCACCAGCAGTTCACTACAAGACATCGACACCCTCCATGTAATCCAATCCTGAACTAAAAACACTCGATTGCATATGATTCAACTCACGTCTGTAGACCACACAGGGATATTTTTCTCATTAATTTTCTCTAAAAGCATTTCAGTATGGAGTTGTAGATCTGTCTTCAAAGGTTTTGCAGCAAATCAATTTTCTTGATAAAGGAAAAACAATGTGATTTTTACTTCTGTATTTTTACTTTGCTCTCCAAGTTTGTTTACCATTAACTATTAAGACCGAATGGGCAGGTGAACTCGTGAACCCTACATATGAGCAAAAGTACTAGTGATGGTTGACTTAGCAAACAGCACTAATTATCTTTCCACCTGATGTGAAAAGCAGTGTGTGAAGTGCTGAGGAAGATAATGACAGGGTTTCTGTTCTATATTGAGATCTAAACCGCGGCGCGAGTGGAGACTGTACGTATAATCCGACCAATCGCAGCGCAGCGTCATGCATGAGCTCTCCCACTGCCAAACCTGATTACCATGTTCCTCCTCGCTTATTCCAATGATGTGCACATGTGAATTCATGAATGTTTTATTAGAGGAGACTCTAAATGAGCTGCTGTAATGAGCACATTGTTGATGTTCTACTTTGGTCTTAATCATTTTTGTCTTTGTAAAGTCCCAGTGAGTCTGGCTGCCCTTTTTTTAACTTTATTTGTCTCGCCCTTGCCCCGTTTCTGTTGTCCTCTCTCTCGCACACATGCCGTGTTCTTGCTGGGTTATTTCTGAGATGACGGGCATCAGTGTTATAGTAGTATCATAGTTTTTGTTAAAGGGGTCATGGACTGCATTTCTTAAGAATTTTATAATGTTCTTTGAGGTCCACTTATAATTTTACCCAGATTTTTACATCAAAAACCTCCTAATTTAGAATGAATAGGCTATTTTCTATCCTGTTTTTGACCCTCTCTGTAGTCGTGTTTCCACGGCAGGAACTTTCCCCAGGAACTAGGGACTTTGGGGTGGTACTCGGTGTGTTTCGACTGTAGGGACCAGGGTCTAAATGAAGTTTTGGACAAAAATTCCCCCTCAGAAAGTCCATGCTCACTTTCGGGGGTGGGACTTGGACGTTAAACATGCTGATTGGTTGAGTTCATGCAGCATTTTGATTGGTTGACTCCACTCTGCATTTTATTTCAACCACCAATTTTAAAAATCTGTTGTGGTGACTGAAGTAAGAGTTGTTGACTAATCAACAATGGAGTTTAAAAAATATGACCAATGGACCGACGATGAGGTTATATATGGAAGACGAAATCCAGCGGGAACTGGAAAGTCGCGCGCAGTCCTACGTCACCGGACTAATTTGCCTAATCTTCACGGTACTTTAGACCGTGATTGTTGCTAATTGTTGTTTTATCTGTATATTTTGTCTCTGTGCCACAGAGAATGATGGGAAATGTAGTTTTGTGCTGCCCGATTTTTAGCATCTCTTTGACTTATTAATCTAATAAGGTCTTTTAAACTCCCCCTGCAGTCAATAATTTTATCCCTTAAAACACATCATATTTAAATGTTTTTTTTTCCTGTAAATATAATTTCTTCATGTCTTAAAATAGCTTGACTGTAACTCTACACCCTTGCTTTATTTAGAATATGCGGATTCATGAATATGCAAATTAGTCTCCGCCTCCACTCACTCACACCAGCTCGGATTATCTGATCCACACGGTCAACTTTAGTAAACGCTACACAAATGGCAAGTGGAAATATTGGTTTAATTCAGCTATATATGTTTGAAGCAGAAACTGATTCAGAAGAAGAGGAAGAGTGAATTATACATGTATCAGAATGGTAATGCGTTTTATGTATTGCTCGGACACTTAATGATAATTGATATGATTAGCCTTTGGCTTGACTACATTATCAAACAGCTAATAATGTGTTGCTAATGTTACACAAACCATGTTCCCGTTCTCCGTTCAGAGTCAGACAGCTGCCTTCTAAAAATCAGCATCCTTAGAAATGCATTGAATTGCATAGAAAGTCAGTGGAGAAAAGCCCCGCCCACACGCTTACGGGATTGTTTTCACTGGCGTTTTTGAGACTGTCTTTGGTTCACTGCAGATTTAAGGAGAAAAACTCAGCAATGGTGTTGTTGACTGATGAATTTGCACTTGCTTTTGTCTTAAACTTATTAAATCAGTGTGCTGATTTGCAGCTCATTCTCTCTCACCCACATACATCGTAAAATAGTTCAGTATTCCATTAAAAATACAGTAATATACAGCTGTGGGAGTAGAAGCAGAAAAAACAACTCATTTCCTCTGCCATCTCTCCTCTATTCTCTTTCAGATTGCTTCTGCTCCTGCCGCCACTGCTTTCTACTCGCTCATTGATTTCCGCCTCCATCTTCTCTCTCTGTTCAACCCGTCTGAGATTTGTGTGTTTAGCTGTTTTGTATCACGTTTGGGTTTTAAGGTTGAAAACGGATACATAAATGCTTGCGTTTTATGACCCTGAACATGGAATCAATCAAGCGTAATTTTCAATTATCAGCAGTCCTACATGACACGACCACAGGCTCCGTTCCAAACCCGGGGAAGCTGACTATCTAGATGGCATTTTAAGACTTGATATGAAGGCTGTTTCAAACAGTAGGTGGCAAATTTATTCTGCCTTTTGAGGTCAGATTCTAAGGCAGCACTGCATACTGTCCTCACAGACATGATAATCTTAGCTTGCTTTCTGTCTCCATTAGCGATACGATTTCATACCCAACAAACGCCATGTTCTCACTAGGGTTTGAAATGGAGCTGTGAAGTTTGCAGACACGTCCAATGCAATAGTCTGGTGTGCTTGATTCTGATGTCCGTCTAATGAAGAGGCTTGTCAGAAAAATCTGGGGGAGTGAAAAGACTGTCTTCAGTTTTTGCATTTTGCATCTATTCATCTCTCTGACTCTCTTTCACTCCCTCTGTTCTCTGCTCTTGTTTACAAACTTTGTTCTTCAAAGTATGCTAATGGACGATGTGACCCAGATCTGTGTGTGTGATCGGAGAGACATCTGACCTGTGAAGATGAGTGTGCTTGGACTCATTATGTTGAAGTGGAGCCCAAATCCACAACCCTCATATTCCTTAGAAATCAGTCACTGTATGCATTTGCTTTGAGAAAAACTCAGTTTATGTCTCTCTATAGATCAGTCGTAGTTACAATATTTGAGTTGCTTAGTCATTTAGACACTTTTCAGGAAAAAAACACTGTATTGTAAAAAATAATTAAACACTGTGTTGTCAAAGTTGATGTTATGGATATATGGTCAGACACTTGTGTTTGTGTTATTTACCAAAATTAAACTCAAATGGAGTTACGAGGTTTTTGACCATCGTATTTCTGAGAATTTCGGACATACACGAGTCATTCTGCGAAACCGGTACGATTTGGACTTACACATTTTTGTGTAATGTATTACTTTCCTGAACACCCCACAACATGAATGACATATTTAACTTCCAGAAAAACATATTTTCCCATCTCAGGCATCAAATCCCTATTATTATTGGTCATTATTTTAAGTTACGGACACAATGGGAGCTCTCTGAATATTATTATAAAATGTATTTGTGATAAAATCAGCATTTTCCTATTAATCAGATGTCCCTCACACTAATTCAGTAATTGCAAATATAAAACTTACATAAAATCTCACACTTTTGCTATACTAAAGCCTGAAATGGGCATTTTTTGTGACAGCAACCTCATAATTTCTGATCAAACTTCAGAATTTGAACTAAAATCAGTATTCTTATGATTGCTCTGAACATTTCAGACAGAATTCAAGTAACTTTAAATTACTTTTTCATAAACTTAACAAAAAATAATAATAATAATAATAAAAATGTAGGTGTGACGGGGTTGTGATTTTTTTTTTTTTTTTTTTTTTTTTTACCCAAATTGGCCACTGCTCTAAATCTAGTGAGTAAATGGAGAGCGCATGGCATGCATGATATTAAGAAATCATGAATAATGTTGAAATAACAAAGATAATTTTCTCAAGTAATAGTTTTCTATCTTTAATTCATGTAACGGGGTTGAGTTGTTAAGCTTGACAAACACAACTGCACAACATAATTAGTTATAATTATTAAAGAAGGTGGTAACTTGCCTGTGTCTGCTCACAATGTTGTTCAGAAGACTTCTATGATGTCACTTCCTATTAATAATGTCACATAAGTATTTTATAGGGGAAGAATGATTTGTGTAACGGGGTTGAGGGGTTACTGAGGTACGGAACTAAATGATGTGATTTTGATGAATAATAATGAATTTACTTTAAAAAAAACATTACCAGCAAAAAAGCACAGATGGATATTTATGGGAATGGCAAAATGAATGGACTTTTTTCTCATTTCATTATTCATATCCCAAGTACACTTTCATAGAAGGCCTTGAGGGACATGACAAAAAACTGAAAAAAAAAAAAATAATAATAATTTCTAATATGAAGATAAAATGTATGTCATGTTTTTAAACATTATTAAAGGAGACATTTCAATTAATACAAAAAGCTTTTAAAAATATATTTTGGTGACCCAATAGATAAAATACACTAAAAAAAGGACTCAAAGGGACTCAAATTGTACCAGTTTCGTGGAATGACTCACATGTGTTTTCTCCGTCATTAGAACGGCTGCATCTGAGGTAGTAAGTGCATCGCTTTACGTTTTCATCAACTTAGAACTTATAAAGTTTACTGTAGTTATGACAGATTGAGGAGCCAATGGAGTTACGAGGTTTAGTCACAAGCTTTTTTAAATACTTTTCATTGGTTAGATATTTGCAAAATACACAGACAGACATAAAGGGTGACCAATACACAGAAATACAAAACAACATGGTAACACACATGCCACTAAAATAATGCAATAAACATTCATTAAACACCATGAAATGTAACACAAACCCCTATTGTACATAACTGATGAGAAAAAACTAAGACCAAACAATTATTTAAATGAAAAACCATCAAATGTGAAATGTCACAGCGAATTCTGCAAGTTCATGTACATTTTTTCCCTGTAAATTATAAGATGACTTGTTTTCATTTAATAATTATATCACTGTTTTTACTCAGATAAATACAGTCTTGGTGAGCAGAAGAGACTTCTTTCAAAAACATTAGAAAATCTTAAAATTTGATGCATTTTGGCCGTTCATTTACACGACAACAGCATTTTGGGGGCCTGAAAATGTGAACTTTTGAAAACGATACCGTTATCATATCTGTGTAAACTACAAAAAAAGTCTATAGGCACATAGTGTTTCTTTACAAAGTGACATCGCCATCTACTGGCCTGGCAGCAGAATACAGCGTTTTCAGTCGTTTCCGTGTAAACGGGGATCGTTTTGTATGCGAAAAAATCAAAGGACAAGCTTTTCTGTTTTTAGTACATCATTGTTGTGTAAACATACCCTAAGTCAGGGGTCGGCAATTAAATTTGGCATCGAGCCAAAAAAATAGTCAAAGGATAATTTAAGAAATTCATTGAAAAATGCAACTAGAATTGCCTGTGAAAAACTGTTACAGTGTCTTTTAACTGGTATTGAACTGTTACTCTGTGTTAAATCCTGTAGTAGGACAGTCATTAACAAAAAGCCACATTTGTGTGGCAGTGTCCAGGTTTTACACTGGATAAATTAATAAAGCAGAGTAGTGACACGTAACCTGGCAATTATCTCCATTCACCAACTTGCAACACAGACCGCCTTGCTAAAACACACATATGTGGGAGATGCGGAATGGATAAAAATAACTTGAATAAACCCATTAATGTTTGAGTCATGCTCTTAACGAACTAGCCTATGTTTTATTTCCTCTTTCCATATTGTGAATAATAAATGTGTAACATTTTAATTTGCTTGTTACACTACGGATCCTAACTTATTGTAATAATTATTTGACGTAGCCTACTTTTACTGAATTATCCTTGGCATCCTCAAATACTAAACTGCATTTTTTTTATTGTTTGCATGCTGGAGGTACGCTATTATGTCGTGTGCAGAGTGATTTTAACATTTATGCTAGCTGGTGAGAGAAAATGGCACCATCAAAGAGTCTAAAGAGGAAAGTTGTCAGTGAAAATAAGGCATACAAAGAAGAATGGAAAGACAACAATGCGTTCATCCTACCTAGTTTTGTGAATGCAAAGCTGGTGTGTCTTATCTGCAACGAAGTTGTCTCTGTTTTCAAAGAATATAACACAGACACTGGACGCGAGCGAAGCGATGCGACGCTACAAAAGATAATAAAACCCATTATAATGATATTGTCTACACTGGATGTGGCGTGGCGCGCACGGATTAAACAAAAACGGATTCCCCCTTATATTTCTGAAGTGCTTTGCAACGGTCAGTTTGTCGCGTTCAGTGTAGACAGCGTTCAGTGTAGACAGCGTTTAGCTGTTGCGGTTCTCCTTGTGCCTGAATGGAAATACATACATAGTTGTCAAAATGTCCATCGTGTGGAGAATCTCACGTAAATACAGTCGATTATGGCTTAAGTGGACGTAAACATTTGGGTGAAAACAGGATATGTGTCAGTATCCATGGATTCGGTCTTAAAGGGACCATTAATTTGTCATTAATGTTAATAAAACAACAAAATATGTTAAATAAATGTATACATGGTTAATAAACCTACTGTATCTGAAAAACAAGTTTATTTAATTTGTATCTCTATAGTATTTGTTGTATTGTTTGTAAATTTCTTTTTATATAACAACAATAATATATATGGGTAATTATGCCCTTTGAAGGTTATTGGACACTGTGAAATTTTTGTTCTTTAAGTTTGTGACACAAGCGCATAAAAATTATTACTTTTTTCATTAGAGTAATAATAAAGAAGCTGTCCTACATTCATTAGTCTCACTGTGTTGTGCTTGGAAAACTGCAGCATCACCAAAAAAGAGAGAGAGAGAGAGAGAGAGAGAGAGAGAAGTTAACAAATGTATAGGCATAGGTATCGGCAAGTACTAGAAAAAAAGTATTGGTACTCGTACTCGGTCCTTAAAAACGGTATCGGTGCATCCCTGATATATATGATCACCAAAAAGCATTATGGGTTTTTCTTTTTCCCAAAGTAAATGTGATTTTCTAAGAAAGTGAGGGGTATCTCAGGATCTTTACCCTTCTCACACACTTTAAGGCAAGTGTTAAAATAACAAGTACACATTTCGCCTCAATCCTACAGAGCTAAATTGAGTTTCTTTAGCGCACTATTTCTTTAACACTGGGGATTTTATTGGCTCTCTGTACAACAGCGAGGCAGAGTTTTCTTATTGATTATCCTCTTTTATAACCCTTTGAGACTGTAACTAACAGCACGAACAGAGATCTACAAACCCTCATATTACCTTCAGTATCATAGTAAGATTCACAGTGCAATTAAGTCACATTTTAAAGGTCACACGTGACATTTTTAAAGCTCTGCGCAGTGGTATTATGCACATATATTGCTGTGTAATGCTAGGAGAGATGCATTCATTACAGTGTGTGTTTGTGGCCATGTAGTTATTATAGTCTGTCAGTCATTGTTTTAATTTACTGCCGTGAACACAGTGTTAGTGAGTTTGTTTCTGTCCATTCTTGCATCTAGTCCAGCAGACTCTAAAGAAGGTTTTCTACAACCCCCCCCTGATATATTCACACATTTTACCCTGGAAAGGTGGAATTGATGTGTTGGGTTAATGTGTTGTGCGATATGATGGATGTTTGTTTGCAGAGCTCAGACTCTCTGGACCTGAAGCTGAAACAATTACCCTGCTATCTCAGAAAAATACACACAGGGCACATTTACACACTTGGAAGTCATATCAGCAGGATGCCCTTTAACTTGCCCTGCCTTCTGAATGTGTGTGACTTTTAGCAGAATAATCTATTTTAGCAGGGACCGTTTGGGCTCAGAGGCGGTATATGATGCTTCCTTGTCCTCTTTTTAGGAAGGACACACACAGCTTGAGCTTGAGATGCACATCCAATTCCTTTAACTGTTGGCATGACTGAAGAGACTCATGGGTAAACAGTAGCACAACTTCAGCACAAAATGATTTTTCCGTATTCATATAGATTTCTGTATTTTATGACTTGAAGTATGAATTTAAGTTTAACATTTGTTATCAAAGAAATTTAACTGCATCCATAAATATTAGTATTGTAATTTTACTTTTGTTTTGTAAAATAATAATAATATGAAAATAATAATTATATATATCTTTTATATATATGTTTTTATTATTGTTGATGTTGCTGTTATTATTAAATATGTGTTTTTTTATTTGGCAGTACTATAGTATTATTGCAATTATATGTCTATTTTTTATTTTTTTATATAATTTAAATAATAAAATAACTAATAATAATAATTATTATTATTAATATGACAATGCAATAATAATAATAATAAGTATTATTATTATTATTATTAATTATAATAATACTTATTATTATTGCATTGTCATATTGAATTATTATTATTATTATTATTAAATACTTTTTTATTTGACAATAAAATTGTTATTGCACTAGCAATGTCTTTTGTTTGTTTAATTTTTTTATTCAAATAATAAAATAAAATAATGTTAATAATAATACTATAATATTAATATTAATATAATAATATTAATTCTTACAATAATTATAGTATATTAATTATGTATTAATACATATATAAATATTATTAATAATTATTGTAATATTAATAATATTATTAATGTTGTTGTTATTGCTTCTTTTTTATTATTGTTGTTATTTTGTTTTTTATTTAGCAGCACAATCGTATTATTGCAATAATAATGTCTTTGTTATTTTTTAATCATTTAAATAATAAAATAACAACAATAATAATAATTATTATTAATAATAATGTAGTAATAGTGAATTATTCTTATTATTGTTACTTGTTTTCTATTTGACATTAAAATAGTATTATTGCAATAGTAATGCCATTTGTTTTTATTTTTTATCATTTAAATAATAAAATAAGAAGAAGAAGAAGAAGAAGAATAGTCGTATTGAATTTTGTCCTTTGTTGATAATAGTGAAATGCTCTGATTTCATTATGTCTTTTATTCCTGTGGATAAACCTGATTAAGTTCATTCTGTTCACAAGGTGCGATTCTTTGACTTCACAGATATAAGATCATCTTTTTGCTTTGCAATATTTATAGAAGCACATTTCTCCTGAACTTTATGATTCGTTTGCAGTGTTAGACGTACTTTTTGGTCTTTTAAATGCATAAGGCGACGCTGACACACAATTTTTGTCTCCTCTGAGCCGTAGGAAAAAACAGCCCTGGAGGGAAAAAGCGAACAATTCCTTCCTCCATAACTCCATCAGCTGTGGAGAATGGGATGGGGGATTATTCTGCTTAAAGAACAACTTTCTTCTATCCTCAAATAATGACGCAGAAGGTTATTTCAGGTTCTGTGAATGAAAAACTTCTAGAACCGGTTTTGTGTCCTTGTTCATTTTGTTTTCATCAAAGCTAAAGAGAGCCCTTAAAAGAAAATGACAAAATGGTGCCCCGTTCACTATGTCGGCTCTCTTTCACAGAGGCAATAAAGCTTAAATCATTTGAAGGAGGACAGCTGCCCTCTGGGAACCGCGCTCAATCTCTGGGTCTTTTATTTGGTTCATTCTGTCAGATCGACCCGTCTTTAAAGGCCACGGCACTGAAATCAACCCGATTCGGTTTCGCCCGAGTAAACTCTTCACACTCTTCAGAGTAAATGGCAGAAGTCTTGAGCCTGAGATGAAACTATTGACAGTATGATGCAGTTTGTAAAGAGAGATGTTGCAGTCAACTGGAAGTATGTAAGTAACTCTTATACAGTTACATACAGTAGAATGACCTGAGGGCCAAAGTATTGATGAGTATAGATATAGAGATTATACATCAGTATAGATGTTTTGAATGGAGGTTTGATGCTCTCCTGGGCATTTTTTTTATCTTCATTATTTATTTACAGTATGATTTCATCAGCCTAAACAATAGCTGTGTTTCAAAACCTTGTGAACTGCCTACACTCTAAAAAATGCTGGGTTAAAAACAACCCAAGTTGGGTTAAATATGGACAAACCCAACGTTGTTTTAACCCAGCGGTTGGGTTAAATGTTTGCTGGGCAGTTTTATTTAACTCAACTATTGTTGAAATGACTATATGGCCGGCTTAAAATGAATCCAAAATAGGTTGGAAATTAAAAATCAGACACATAATTACTAGAGGCAACAATAATAATCAAAAGGTGAACATTTATTAAGAAGCAATTTAATAAACATATTAACAAGTGTTCATTTATTGAACATATTAATAAATATTCATTTTTATTAATACTATTGTATTGTATTGTTGGAATAGGTTTGAAATGAACTTTTATAATTTTGTTCATTTTAAGTGAACAATATAGTAATTGTATAGTAATTTTTAAACAATAGTTAAATAAAACTACCCATCAGGTTGGGTCAAACGTTTTTAACCCAACATTTTTTAGAATATACTTAGACACAGAACGTGTTTTTCTATTCCAATGCGCTACTTTCCCATTGTTTTTCTATCTAAACATGCACTTGACGGACGCGCATGACCGTTACGCTCGCGTCTTTTGCAGCGCCTCGCACATGAGCGCCACGTTTTTAAGACGCCATGTCAAGTTAAACGAATTTCAACTTTTACACGCAGCTCCGCTCATCAATGTCAGTTCCAAAACAGTGGACCAATCAGAAGAACTCGGAGGCGGGGCAAGCGTTGCGAGCTTCTGTTTACAGTAGCAAGTTGGCATGACAACGGTTTTATTTGACGGCAACATGGCGCTCATTATTATCTTATTTTCTTTTTTCCATGTCAAAACTCGTATCTATCAATTCTGTTGTTTGCCTATTTCTATTATTTCCGTTATTGTAGTTATTGCATCACGTCTCAAAAGCGTGTCTCGAGACCCTTGCGTTTTACGCTGCGCTTTTTAAGATGCGTTCTGTGTGAATGGCCTCTTAGACTGCATTTTGAAGCATCATAGGCACAAACAGTATGTAGAGACATTACACTGTATACTAGGGGTGTGACGAGATCGAAATGCGATGATATTTCTCTTTGAGGTGAAAAGCTGTCTCGGCGATATTGCCATGATGGAGTGTGAGGGTGAAATTAGGATAGAATATGCCACCACTATGTTTACAATACCCCTGCACTGTCATTTTGCTTTTTATAGAAATAAAAACCATTTAAATCAGTTGGATAACGGTTGCTTCAATCCCATCCAGCTCATCCAATGTAATGCAGCAGGAATCAGAGTTCACTGTTTACGTGACGAGAGTGAGTGGCGAGATGACTGACAAGACCATGGCAGAGGATTGGTTGCACAACAGAGCCTAAAAGCATTTAACAAATGTCTGATCTTGTAGAATGCGCGCTCAGCACTGCCGTTCCCTATTCACAAAGTACACACGATCGCAAAATAGAAAGCGAAAGTAAAACGCGAGTGCGCATTCAAGCGCGATTTCAATACACCGCATTTTGAAAGCAGCTCCCTGATGCATGAAAATATCTCCCAATATGAAAGCTATCTTAGGCTGGGCTCTGTATCATGCTTGAAGAAAAATTTGGTCTCTATTTGAATATTAAGAGAGCACTTTGATCATGGTTGCACTTATTGTTTGCACTTAATAAGACTAAGAGAAAACTGTTATTCATTTTTATTTATACTGTTTTGATTTCTATGATCAATTTGTGAAAAGGAGTTCAGTTAGGAGGTCAAAAGTTGTAGAAGCTCATAAATCATGTACAGTTCTAAGGTCTGAAGAGACTCATGTTAAATCGTACAGTTTATGGCAAAACCTTTTACAGTGCTTGAGCATATGATAATTCAGACTCAGAAAGTAGAACTGAAATGACATTCATTACAAGATGATTAGTTAAACATTTCAAATGCAGCTGCAGATTATTTTTCTAGAATTTTGTCATTGAGGATTTCTTAAAAATTTCAACTCGTTCTCATGAACTCAATCTTGTGTCTCGTCTCGTGAGCAAACTGTCTCGTCACACCCCTACTATATATATATTATGTATATATTAGGGCTGTCAAGCAAATAAAATTTGTAATCTATTTAATTACATGATGTGCTGATTAATTAATATAATTAATCACAAATTAATCACACATCAAGTTTGGCTGAGAAATTAACCCCAAAAGATAATTTAAAGTCATTATTGTGTTAAATGAGAAAAGTGTCAAATAGACATTACAAAACATAGCTTTAGAAAGAAATATTTTATTTGATTCAACAGAATTTATTACTCACAAACTTTCAGGTTACAGCAGTCATGATTTTTATTTCAGAAGCTGCATCTAAATTGGTATTTAGATATATTTATAGACCAAAACAGTTTACTAATATTCTTCAGAAGATCTTCTTCTATGTTCTGCGAAAGAAAGAAAGTCATACAGGTATGAAATGACAAGTTTGGAGTTAAAAAGAAGTTTTTTTTTTTTTTTAAATACATACAGCAAGTATGTATTAAACTGATTACAAAGGACAAAGACAATAATGTTACAAAAATAAATGCTGGTGTTTTGAACTTCATATTCATTAAAGAATCCTGACAAAAACGTATCACAGTTTCCACAAAAATATGAAGCAGCACAACTGTTTTCAACATTGATAATCATAAATGTTTCTTGAGCAGCAGATCATCATATTAGAATGATTTCTGAAGGATCATGTGACACTGAAGACTGGAGTAATGATGCTGAAAATTCAGCTTTGATCGTAGTAATAAATTACATTTTAACATATATTCACATAGCTATTTTACATTGTAATAATATTTCACATTTTTACTGTATTTTAGATCAAATAAATGCAGCCTTGGTGAGCAGAAGAGACTTCTTTCAGGAACATTAGGAAATCTTACTGACCCTACACTTTTGAATGGTATTCTGTGTAAATATAAATGGCAGTTCAGTCACATGAAGTTCCATTTCAATTAGGATTCTGCTTTAATATGCGGCTGCAGGATATTAGAGCAGAGCTATTTTTTTGTCGGTGTGAAATTATGGAATGACGCTTAATGAAATCATCTCTAAAATGGCTAGTGCTTATACCTGACATTTGCCCGGGGAAAACAGGAGTTAATATCGGATAATTAAAATAATGCCGGAAGAGTGTATGTTTCACAGTGAGAGGAAATCCACTGAACGTAGAGAGAACTAAACGAACAAAGCCTCAGAGAAAAGCAAAGGCGGTTTAAGTTCTCTTGAGGTTCTCAGGGGAAATGGCCTGTCGAGGGTGTTGTTAGCTCTCAGGTCTACAGGTGATCTCTTCTGAGGTAAAACCAGTTAAAGAGCTTGAGGTCTGAGTGTGTGGTAACTAATCCCAGCAGCTCACACTGTCAGCTACAGAGAGCTCAGTAGATCCCAACTGTCTGTCTGAAGCAACTAATGCAGCAGAATTGATTGTCTTCTCTGTGCTGCTCCTGCACCTCCTTTTAGTCTATTCGTTCTTCCTTTCTCTTATTTGCGTGTGTAATTCAGTTCTCCAGGGCTTCTGTGTCCATCATCCACACCCTTTCCTGATGCATTTTCAGCATATTAGTCAATGTATAGAAAACTTAAATGGATAGTTTACCCTAAAATTCTATCATTTACTCACCTTCATGCCATTCCAAACCAAACCACAAAATCAGATATTTTGAAAAAGATTGAGGTCCAGACAACATTGGACCCCCAATGACTTTCATTATATGGACATAAAACAAAACAAAACACTGAGATGTTTTACAAAATATCTTCACAAAAATGTTTGGATTACATTTAAAGGGGTCATATGATTTTTATTATTGGGTCTAATAGAATAGATTAACATGCTTTAATGTTCAAAAACACATTATTTTTCACATACTGTACATTATTGCAGGACCTCTATTTCCAGTCTGTCTGAAACTCATTGATTTCTACAAAGCCCCTCCCTCTGAAAAGCTCAGAGTGTTTCTGATTGGCCAAACACATTGAGTGTGTTTTGGAAATGTACCGGCCCTTCGTCTTCCAAGGCTTCTAAAGCATTTGTAAACACACAGTTAATTAGTTCGATCAGCGTTCAGCCTGGATCAGTGTTTTCTGTTAGATAGAATAAATCCCTTTGAAAAATGTCTCACAATTATAATTCACAATTCAGATATATCTCACAATTCTTACTTTTTTCTCAGAATTGTGAGATATAAACACAATTGCCAGTTATAAAGTCAGAATTGCATGATATAATCTCGCAATTGCGTCTTATAAAGTCGAGTTTATATCTTGCAATTCTGACTTTTTTTTCTCAGAATTATTTATATCTCGCAATTATGACTTTATAACATGCAATTGGGAGTTATAAAGTCAGAATTGCATAATAAAAAGTCAGAATTGTAAGTTATAAAGTCAGAATTGTGTGATATAAAGTCGAGTGCGAGATTATATCTCACAATTCTGACTTTATAACTCACAGTTGTTAGATATAAACTCACAATTGCGAGAAAAAAAGATAAAAAGTTGCAATTACCTTTTTTATTTTTTATTTTATGGCGGAAGCAAGCTTCCGTACTTTAATGTTGGTTTAAACCTGTATGCTATCAATTTTTTCTGGGGAACACAAGGGTTAGTTTAGAGGTAAACACCTTTTCAATGGGAGTGACTGTCTGCACAGACGGTGTCTTGAAAAGTGTCTGCACACAATACCACCCTTCTGTCTCTTTTCATGTTTCTGCATTTGGTAAATTTATTGCAGGCCAGACAAGGCTGACAGGCGGTGAGTGCTCTGACGCTCTCTGGAGTAACGCAAGCAGCGCGTGAGATTTTCTAACTTGCTCTCATTGGGTTTTCCGAAATAAATGCACTGCTTTTAGCCATTTTATCCACACTGGTTTGGACTGCTTGCATTCATTGTAGATAGTTAGTATCCTAGCCGTGGGTTGCAAAGGCAGAATTAGTGCTGTGATGAAAAATAGGCTGTACAGATCGAGGTTACACAGACCTTTAAAGCTGTGTATGAGGGCTTGAAATTGCATTGATGTAGCGATGGATTTCATGCAGGAGAACTCATGAATTTGCATTCAGAGAAGCAGATGAATGGAGAATCCAAACCTGGTTGAGTTGTAGAAGATCTATAGATCTTTTGCCTTCAGAACTGCCTTAATTTTTAGTTGCTGCCATGTGATTGGCTGATTAATGAGCAGTTGAACTGGTGCACCTAATAAATTTGCCGGTGAGTGTATGTTATAAGCAATGAATAAATGTAAATGCAAAGCTTTTGAAAGGAAACTGGGATCAGTCTTACTCATGTAAGTTATATAAAACAGAGTATTTTTAGATCATCTTGTCATTTAGCCTGCAAACAAACTTTAGGCATAAACAAAACAGAACAATACTGACCATTACAGGTCACTAGCACTCTCCTTGAGTTTATCAACACCCACTTGGTTTCGAAATTGACTTCTGTTGTAGTCTTGACCTTTGTTGACCAGCCACCCACCATCTGATACATATTGTACACTAGTGGGACGTTTACATTGACATTGATTCAATCTCTGGAGGTGAAGAACTGGTTGTTAGTAGGCGGTTCAACTCGACCGCAGTATCCGATTCATTTTTCTGTATTAAAAGCGCATTTTGTCATTTTTGTTATGTTCTAACATGAATAACTTAGTAAGTAATATTTCAGGCATTTCTTCTACTTATATATTATTAATCTACCGTGGTTAGTAATATAGTTTTGAAAATGCTAGTGCAGAGTGAGTTCATACTCAGCTTATTTTTGACTGACATTCGTCTCTTGTTGGCCAAGCGTTCTCGAACCGTAGAAGGTACAGTAAATTGCGCTGCAATTCTCCAGGTATCACAGGAAAATGCTGATACTTGTAAAGTAGCTTGTGCTTTACTGGCAGTAATTTGACAGTCGCTACATTATGAACGTAATTGCCCATTTTTGACTCAAAAGTAAGCATTATTAAAAAAATAATGCTTACTTTTGAGTCAAAAATGGGCAAAAAGTTTTGTTGAGCTGAGCAAAAGATGTCAGCACAAATTACAATGAAGTTGAGACTATGGGAGTAAAACAAAACCATAACCAGCAGTTTTTAATTATACTCGGGAGAGAGAGTTAGAAGTACAAGGCTTATGCAGGAAGACATCTGTGCTACATTTTCCCTTAAACAATCCTGCAGTGATGCAATGACTTTACCAATCAGCGATTGGCTATTTTATTTAGAAGGCGGAGCTTATTCCGCCATATTGTGTGCTGCACTTTCTCCCATTCATACACTAAAAAATGCTGGGTTAAAAACAGTGGTTGGGTTAAATGTTTGCCCAACGTGCTATAGGCAGTTTTATTTAACCCAAATATTGTTTAAAAATTACTATATGGCTGGCTTAAAATGATCCCAAAATAGGTTGGAAATTAAAAATCAGACACAATATTACTAGAGGCAACAGTAATAATCAAAAGGTGAACATTTATTTATAAGCAATTTAATAAATGTTTATTATTTAATTATTATTCATTAAACTTATTAATAAATGTTCATTTATTAAACATAATAAATGTTAATTTCCAACATATTTTGGGTTCATTTTAAGCAATACAGTCATTTTTAAACAATAGTTGAGTTAAAATAAAATTACCCAGCAGGTTGGGCAAACATTTAACCCAACCACTGGGTCAAAACAACCCATTTGCTGGGTTTGTCCATTTTTAACCTAACATGGGTTGTTTTTAACCCAGCATTTTTTTAGATTTGATGAGAAATCTGATTGTGTGAACATTTTATTTGTGGCTATTACAAATAAATTATGTATATTAGTGATGCTGAAGTCAAATGCACAGCTGTCTACTGTATCTCAATCTCCTTTGTAATCACTTTAATAGAGAAGGGCACTTAAATATCATTTTGGAAGAGAGAACTGAATAAATCAAAAGTGTGCTGCTTCATGTAATTGCTTTTATAGCCATCAAAGGTCACATGTCAAGACACAATGAATATAAAGGGAAAAATTCAGAGACCTATGGGGAGGATAAGTATTCAAGTCGCAGATATCTGAGGCAGAGATTTAGCGTGTAATGAATTCAGTGACGATGCCTCCTGCTGTTCCGCCACCTGTTCAGCTCTACGGCGCTTCGTGACTTTACCCACAATCCACGGCGTGCTAAACGACATGAAGAACGCCACCCTCCGTCATCAATCCATGCTGGAAACAAGCATCTGTAATCTAAAGCTTTTAGACCCAGACTGTGTGATTAAAGGGAAAAACAAGGGTGAAAATAATTATTTATTGTATGTCTATGTAAAAATGATATTATACATAAGTCATGACAACATATGTTAGTTTAACTCATCGAAATACGTTAAGAAATTTTCACATTTTTTGAGTTATACAAGATTCAATAATTTTTTTAAAGTCAGTTTAATACGATTTAAGTTGCAATGACTTACAGTCAATGCGGCAACTGTATTTTTATTTTTTTACAGTATACTGAATCAAAACAATTATATAAATATTTTATTTAAAAAAATATTTTTAGCTTCAAGACGCCAAATCTCTCAAAAGTTTGTCCAGGTAATTCACATTTATATTTTACATATTTTTTGCACATAATTTATAGCATAACCCACATTAATGTGTTTATATTTATTAGTATAGCTTTGAATTTGTTCATTGTTAAATCAAAAAAAAAAACATGAACTGATTCTCAAAATAAATGTTTGTTGAACCCCTCATTTGTTAACATGTTGATAGCTTCATAAAACAAACATCTGTTATATATGACATACAAATAAATTGAAAGACCTTTATCGTGATGTGCGCCTGCAGCAATGAACCCCATGCGGTGAAATATCATGTGAAAGTATGCGGTGACAGTGATGAAGTGAAGTTGTTGAATCGAGTCTCCATTTTGAAATACGAGCCCATTAGTCGCTCAGGTTCTGGGATCTCATCCAGACGAAGAGACAGCGTTTCTCTCCCTTCCTCATTTTTGTGGTATATTGCCAACAGCCAGTATGATTCAATCAAATCATGTACATTCAGCAAAAGCTACTGTCATTTATTATACCAATTCATTTAGGTGAGAATTCTTTCATTGTGAATAGAAATTACTGTCCGGGTGTTCATCTGACAATGGGCTATTATTCAATCACTCGAACAGCTGAAATATGGCGTCTCTTTAAGTCGCTGTGTGTGTTCAGTCGTGAGTTCATGGCTCCTGCATTTTTCCTGTTTTCTCTTAATTTATGCATGCAGTTGCATTTGCATTAGAAGTGGGTAAAAATGAAAGCTTGCATATCTCTGTTGCCAGATTGATGCTGTGTTGTCATGAACAGTGCAGAAAAACAGTCATGTCCTATTTGTTTATAGCTTCTGTCATCCTCTCCATGACAGTGAGGTCTGAATATGGCGCTTATGTTTGTTGACATTTTTCAAGGAAACGTTTGTGACTGAAGTCACATGATCTTCAGTGCAAGCCCAAATGCTTATGATTAGTAGTAATATCTTTTTACTGGCACTTTGATTATACACTACTAAATGTTTGGGGTCGGTTAGATTTTTTTATGTTTTTGAAAGAAGTCTCTTCCTCTGCTCTCCAAAGCTGCATTTATTTGATTTAGTAAAAACAGTGTTTAATATTTCTGCAATTTAAAAAAATCATTGGCATACAGATGATACGACATACTGTGTCTTTTAAGGACAAGACCTAAGGGCAGCAAAAATAAAGAAAACAAAATAGGTCCCAAAATAGAGCCCTGAGGAACTCCACAGTCAATATGAACTACAGAGGAATTCCCCAATCCTCACTGAAAAGGATCTTTCCTTCATGCAATGCAAGGAAGGATAATTAAAATGAACTGAAATTCAAAACAAATCATAAAACTGTTAAAGCAAAGTTTTTCAAAAGGCAGTATTTCATTTACACAACCGTTCAAAAGTTTGGGTTTGTGAGATTTTTAAATCATTTTGAAAGAAGTCTCTTCTGCTCACCAAGGCTGCATTTATTTGATCTAAAATACAGTAAAATGTGAAATATTATTACAATGTAAAATAGCTGTTTTCCGTGTGAATATATGTTAAAATGTAATTTATTCCTGTGATCAAAGCGGAATTTTCAGAAATCATTCTAATATGCTGATTTGCTCCTCAAGAAACATTTATGATTTGAAAACAGTTGAGCTGCTTCATATGTTTCTGAAAACCATGAAACATTTTATTTTTCAAGATTCTTTGATGAATAGAAAGTTCAAAAGAACAGCATTTATTTGAAAAAGAAATATTTTGTAATATTATAAATGTATTTTTTGATCAATTTAATGCATCCTTGTTGAATAAAAGTATTCATTTATTAAAAAAAAAAATAAATAAAATATATATATATATATATATATATATATATATATATATATATATATATATATATATATATATATATATATATATATACCCCAAACTTTTGAACGGTAGTGTATATGTTTTAAATCTTGAGAGTTATTTTGTCCAAACATTCAGATTGATCAAATATAAGCTCTCTTTCCAGTGCAGTGTTTACAGATGTTTGTGAAACCATGTGGAATCTGTGAGAATCATGAGCTCATGTCTTACTATCGCTGTGTTTGTGTTTCTGTCAGAGTGCCGTGGCCATGTACGATGGGGCGAGGGTTCCCTCCCCTGAGGACGCCACTAACGGGGTCCCGCTCCAGCCTGAGACCCCCGCGGCCACACGTCCCAAAGCTAACGAAGAGCCGGAGGAAGGAGAGGGTGTGCCGCCTGAGCCCGTCCTGGTGAAGAAGGCTCACCGTGAGATTCTGGACCATGAGAGGAAGAGGAGGGTGGAGCTGAAATGCATGGAGCTACAAGAAATGATGGAGGAACAGGGGTGAGTGAAAGGACAGATGTGTGTGTTTTTGTGTTTTGGTACTTTTAGAATAAGGATTTGAATATTATCAATAATGTTTTAGCTCTGTTCCAAACTCTAATAAGCTGTCTTGTTTATCTACTACACACAAGGAAGAATCCAAACTGGAAAGAGACCTCATTAATGACTCACCATGTGTGTTGTTTTTATTTACTAAAACTAAAACTATTAAAGTGCCTCTATTATGTTATTTTACACACTGCATGAAAGGTAATATTGAAAAAGCATAATAGGGGCAACTTTAAAAACTGTTAATTGAAATAAAGCAGAAATAAGTCAAAATATAGATATCAGTTAAAAAAAAAGTTTAAGTTGCGAATTACCTAAAACATTCAGTCTCTCTACATTCTAAACATATGTATTTGTATTTATTTAAATACTTTTGTTTATTTAAAATGTATATAAATATTTTTATTTATTTAAAAATTTTGCAATACACTTAAATATTGCAAATATACTACCATTTTGTGCTTATAATCAGCAGTTTAAAGTCAAATTTTTATAGTTTTGATTTGATTACGTCATTCACAGTGAATATTTATCGTTTATATTTACATAGACTTCATCTTCACTGAGCTTGTTGCAGTGAATGCAAGAAATATTGCTTATGTGAGCAGCTTTCTTTGGAACAGAGCTCATGTTTGCCATTAAAACAAAAATACAGACCCTGAAGTGTCTTATAAAAGCACATCCACTCATTTCAGCTGTTGTCGCTTCAAGTTTCCAAATATGACTACAATATTTGTGCTATACCAAGGAAACTTGAGATGTTTTCATGCATGAGACATCACATGAACAACAAAGACATAAAGGAGAATATTGAATCTCAGTGCACTGCTGTTTTATTTAGTCTTTGCATTATTTTTGATGCTTTATGATGATGAGAAATGCAGGACTGTTTCTTTATGCAATGAGGTCTGAAACATCTAAGCAAGTGCAAGAACATAAACACTTGATTTGATGCATTATTGCATTCTAAAATGAACAGTATTGCCAGTCTTTTCTATGGTCAGTTTTCTGTGATTGTCTTAGCATGATTGACTTAATTCGAAGAGAGTTAGTTAAATTCAGTTAGATTGCTGACTTGTTAAACTAGCTTGCTTTTAGAATAACAAATGCGCTTTAATGGCACGCTGTTGAAGGAAACTCTGAGAACTGATTCAGGGTTGTGCAAAATTCAGTATTCAATTCATGAGTGTGAATTGGAATTCACTTTTATTCAGCAAGGATGCATTAAATTGATCAAAAGTGACAGTTAAGATAATTTGTAATGTTACAAAAGATTTAAATGATTTAAATATTATAATTTTATATATTTATTTATATTGTATTATATTTATATATACTATTATAATTTAGACCTATTTTGTTTTCTTTATTTTTGCTGTCCTTAGGTCTTGTCTTTAAAAGACATAGTATGTTGTATCATCTTTATGCCGATGATATTCACTCTTGCCTATTAAATCTGGAGGATCATCTTCTCATTCATCTTTGTTGTAAAGTCTTGAGGAGATGAAGTGCTGGTTAGAGCAAAATCATCTCCAGCTAAATGCAACTAAATCTGAAGTTATCATTTTTGGGTCAAATCAGGTTGACAGTGACATAAAAGTCTACTTTGTAGTGAAATAATAAAACTGGAATTGAGACTTGAGACATTCAAATTCGAATTGCATTTCTGAATTGTGTTTGCTACTTCAAATTCAACTCAAATTCAGTAACTGAATTGTAATTTAACAGTCATTCTCAGTGCAGTTGTGAATGATCCCCAGCCCTGCAGGAAGCAGCGAAGCAAACGGCCTCTAATACTGCTGTATTTGTGATGTGATGGAAGATTTGTGGCATGACTGACATCTGCCCTAATCCGCACGTCCTGCAGACGTTTGCGCTCGGGCTCAGGCTTCACGCGGGGGCTTTTGAAGCAGGTCTGAGTGTCTCTAATTAAACAGCAGCTGTGTGACCTTGAGGCAGAATGAATGATGGTGATAAAGCGCTTCTGTGAGCGCACAAACACTGCCGCAGGGGAACTGGTTCAGTGCACAAAAGCTGATGAAAGATTTGCTTCAGTTCGGGATTAGAAATCTGCTAACATGCTTAAATGCTTAGTGAATGAGGTGCTGAGTAGGCCTGAATTTCTGCCTCCATTCATCAGAGAAATAGAGGAAAGCGTGTTTGGTATTTCAGCGGTTTTGGTTTGCATTCTATGTATAAAACAGATAGTTTAATTCCTGTCATCTGATTGGTCAATCCAGTGTTCTAGTGGTGATCTAGTGTTTATCACTGCACAGCACCCATAGAGACCAACTATTCACCTTGGTTTACATGACACCAGTGGGAGGAACTTTTAAAATTTAGCCATTTTGATATTTTTTATTAGTTTTTTTTAATGTTTCTATTGAGTTTTATAATATTATTAACTTAAAGGGGACCTATTATGCAAAATTCACTTTTGCATGGTGTTTGGCTATAAATGTGTGTTGGCAGTGTGTGAACACAACCACCCTATAATGATAAAAATCCAACCACTCTTTTTTTTTTAATCCCCATATATCATAAGCAGTGTCTCAGAACAAGCCATTTCCAGATCCAGGCAGTGTGACATCACATTAGCCACAGGCCCCGCCCACGAATGTTGACAGACACTGCCGTTTTAACATAGAACTGCCATGAGCATCTCTTAAGTGTTTTAGGTGTTCTGTAGCTGGATGGATTAATCCACAGAGCTCTCTCCATTTACTCCCTAAATCTGAGCTGTTGAAGATGAGGTGGATTCATTTTGTTTTACAAGAAAATGCTCCCTCAACTCAGAAATTCGTTTATGTCTGCGCGAATCATTTCACACCGGACTGCTTTGTGAACGAATGTCAATACAAAGGGACAATACAAAACAGAGGTTGTGCTAAAAAGTTGTTACTCAAGGATAGATCAGTAAACTGTTCGTGATCCAGCTTACAGTCTCCAGAGTGATACTGGATACGGCAGTAATGAAGGTGAGAGCACTTTATTACAGTTCATCGGAGTTGATTTACGGATATAAAGTGTACCAGTTTATTAAGCACCACCCGAAAAGGAATAATGTCTTTATATATTTGTTTACTGTTAGTTGTAACGAGTGTTTCTGTGAAAATCGATATGTATGTTGATTGTAATGCAAGGGAGAGAGAGTTTATGGATAATATTTTAATGCACACTTGCACTGTGTTTTATTAAGCTCTTACAGTGATTTTCTAGAGTAAAAACGGACGCTTCATCTTTTGTGTGAAGTACAATAAATATCATAAAACTCATTGGTAAAGTCAAACGGGGTCCGGTACAACAGGCTTGTACTAATATAGTGGATGAAAACAAGACAATATAAGTTATAACCGTAATTGAACTAAACTGTACCTGTTCTATCTCCATACAGCATGTATTCGCAGTTTCTGACATTATAGTGCGTCCTGACTGAATCCTGACAGGGGAGAACGAGCTCTTGAAGCTCCGCCCTCTTAGGCCGAGCGCAGCAGCTCATTTGCATTTAAAGGGCACACACTGAAATGGCGCGTTTTTGCTCAACCCCAAAAAGTGGCAATTTTAACATGCTATAAAAAATGATCTGTGGGGTATTTTGAGCTAAAACTTCACATACACACTCTGGAGACATCAGAGACTTATTTTACTTATCTTGTAAAAATGGGGCATAATAGGTCCCCTTTAATTTTAACCTTTTTATTAAATATTTACCCTGTAAAAAAAAACATCAGCCATGGTTTTAGGTTTTACAGATTTAACTTAAATTTACAGTAAAACACATTTCATTAACTGATATAATGTTAATTTACCAACAAATCAAAGCTCATCACAAGCAGCTCTTCCACAAGCTGAGAAAAACTGTAAATTTGATGGTATTTTCCTGTAAAATGACATTAAATGTACAGTTAGATCTATTACAGTTATTCACGGTATATAGTACGGAAACTTTTTTTTAACCAATTAACAGTTTTTTACCATTAAAATCACAATAATTTTATTACAGTGTATATTTCATTTTATTTCAGCTTTATTTCTATAAAGAATACCATTTTTAATAGTTTTGGTTTTAGTTGACAATAACAACATTGTTTTGGAATGACATGCTCTCATAGAATAGAATAGAATAGAATAGAATAGAACCAATGGACCCTTTTCATAGACTGTGATGATGCGTTTCCACATTACAAATCTAGTAAAGTTTTTCATATTTTCATTTTTTAAAAGTTTTATACACATTTATAACTCTATATATTGTGTATAGAATTAATGCTTTGTATAAAATGTATTAACGCTGATGTGAGAGTGTTTCTGATACAACGGCTGAGGGAGTGACGGCAAATTTTTCAAAACTTTTTCTCTTCTGATCAACATAATCAATCTCTCTGTATTTTGTTCCTCTTTTGGAAAGTCGTGGAAACTCTATCACAGATTTTTTTCTTTTGCTATTGGAGCAAAATGTAAATACAAAAATGATATTTTCTGTCATTTCCTGTTCACCGTTCCCACTGTTCCTGTTCATAGAAGTTTACCCAACTATGATGACTTCTGAGAACCCAGGAAATGTGAAAAGGATACATTATTATGCAAAACTAAATTACGAACTGTACAATATTGCATGTAAATTCCACGCCACTAGCGCCATCCAGTGGAATTTCAACAATAATGACTGTTTTCAGTCAGGTTTCCTCTCACCGTCTGTTTGTATTAAGTTACATGTGTTCTTTGCATCCTCTTATAAGTGGAAATAGACTGTTCCTCGTTAAGAGCTCTGAGTAATAGTTACTAGATTGATGACGATGTTGTGGAACAGGATGTTGGAGATGGAGGAGGGTGGTGGATCAGCCATCTGGCAGCACCTCTATACACACACACACACACACACACACACACACACACACGATGAGTAATTGTGCTCTGCTTTAGGAGATGTTGGCTCTCCATATGTTTCTCCTGGTGTGAGTAGCAGCAGACAGCGTGCAGCTCTGTGAAAGTCAGACGAGATCCATGTAGCACTTGCTGAAGATCTGGTTTTCTCGTGTTAAACATGCTTCAGAGGATGTGCGTCCTCTGCTCATCTGTGTTTGTACAAGAGGCCTACAAATGTCAAACCCAAGGCTTTTACTAAATGGACAGTTCAGCCAAATATAAACATTCTGTCATCATTTACGTTTGCATTCACCCTCATGTCATTTAAAGTCCAGTGACTTTCTCCTGTGCAACACAAATTAGATTTTGAAGAATCCTCCAAGCTGCTGTTTTGCATACAATGACTAAATAAGCATCAAGATAATATGACTTGTGCACTATATTCCAAGTCTAGCTTTGTGTGAGTAACATTATTTGCTGAAAAACTTTCTCTTCATTTTCATTTGTGCATATTAAATCTCATGAAGACTCATGAAGATGTATCACATCAGGTTTGACTTGATGTGTGTCTTGTGATCAAGTTTAAATAAAACATTTCAGGCATATATAGAAAGAATTTTTTTTCAAATATATTTTAATGTCAGTGTTCAAACAAGCTAGACCATAAAATGTGAAACGCATTAACATCACATAAGCTTCTACAAAATGAACAAGAATCTTAACTTCTAGCTCTGTTTTTGTTATATATAAAAAAGCATCTAACATTTTCATCCACAGAAGAAAGAAAGTTGTGCAGGTTTGGAATGACATTGAAATAAATTTACAAAATATATATATTTTAGGTGAACTGTTCCTTTAAGAGCTTGTCTTTATGAATCAGACATCAGGGAGAGATTGTGGAGGATAATTGCAGGGGTTTTTCACAGAGAGCGGCGGGGGAATTAAACTGGGCGGCTGCAGTTATAATGGTGACTAGAGGCTTTTCTCTGATGCTGTGGATATAAACCAATGCGACACTCCCCTGTAAAGTCTTTAACCCCATAACCTCTCCTATACAGCCTCCCCCAACACACACACACACACACACACACACACACACACACACTGTCTTAAAGGGATAGTTCACCCTAAAATGAAAATTTTGTCATTTACTCATCCTGGTATTGTTCTAATGCAGTATGCCCTTCTTTCTTTTATGGACCACAAAAGCAGAAAAAATATCAGAATGATCCAATGTGACACGTGCCGTACATTCCAAGTGTTCTTAGGGGTTACAATAGGGTTTTTGCATTAAATAATACATTAAACCGAACTGCTTCTTGTTGAGCAGAGATGTGTGCTGTTACTATTCTAAGCAACTGGACGTGCGATTTTGCACCTGTCGGATGATAAAACATCCAGCAGTAGTCGGTCGTGTGGCATTTTCACCCCAGCAGGAACCAATTAGTGGAGTGTTACTGTTAGAGCGGCTCGCTGGTTAATCGCTCCACCGCCACTGGGTACGCCAGCGGCCCGGCGGCTCCATCTGCCCCCACCTCCGGGATCAGACCGATCCCTGTTCAGAGAGACAGGGACGGACAGATGGAGACGAGGATCAGGCTTCATGTATAATTCACACGTTCCCCAGAGACTCAGGTCAATGGATGGACGGATACATGGATCGACTCCAGTAAGGAAAGATGCAGTTCATTGTGTAACTGGATTCCCAAACTGGTCTGAGCCTCATAAATATGCATGAGATCTCCACATGGACATTTTCATTGGATCTTGGCACTTCACCTTATTGTAAACCACCAGCCAATCAGATCAACCTATGCCACGCCTAATAAAGACGTATTTGATGTCAAGTCCATCATTTGCTTTTTCAGAAGTATTTTTAGAAAGCTACAATCTAAAAAATGCTGGGTTAAAAACAACCCAAGTTGGGTTGAAAATGGACAAACCCAGCATTTGGGTGGTTTTGACCCAGTGGTTGGGTTAAATGTTTGCCCAACCTGCTGGGCAGTTTTAATTAACTCAACTATTGTTTAAAAATGACTGTATTGCTTCCATAAATTGAACCCAAAATATGTTGGAAATTAAAAATCAGACACATAATTACTAGAGGCAACAATAATAATCTAAAGGTGAACATTTATTAATAAGCAATTTAATAAATGTTTGTTGTTTAATTATTATTCATTAAACATATCAATAATTGTTAATTTCCAACATACTTTGGGTTCATTTTTAGCAATACAGTCATTTTTAAACAATAGTTGAGTTAAATAAATCTGACCAGCCTGTTGGGCAAACATTTAACCCAATCGCTGGGTTAAAACAACCCAATAGCTGGGTCAAAACAACCCATTCGCTGGGTTAAAACAACCCAATAGCTGGGTCAAAACAACCCATTCGCTGGATTAAAACAACCCAATAGCTGGGTCAAAACAACCCATTCGCTGGATTAAAACAACCCAATAGCTGGGTCAAAACAACCCAATCACTGGGTCAAAACAACCCATTCGCTGGGTCAAAACAACCCATTCGCTGGGTCAAAACAACCCAATCGCTAGGTCAAAACAACCCATTCGCTGGGTCAAAACAACCCAATCGCTAGGTCAAAACAACCCAATAGCTGGGTCAAAACAACCCATTCACTGGGTAAAAACAACCCAATAGCTGGGTCAAAACAACCCAATTGGTCAAATCAACCCATTCACGGGGTAAAAACAACCCAATAGCTGGGTCAAAACAACCCATTCGCTGGATTAAAACAACCCAATAGCTGGGTCAAAACAACCCAATTGGTCAAATCAACCCATTCACGGGGTAAAAACAACCCAATAGCTGGGTCAAAACAACCCATTCGCTGGGTTAAAACAACCCAATAGCTGGGTCAAAACAACCCATTCGCTGGATTAAAACAACCCAATAGCTGGGTCAAAACAACCCATTCGCTGGATTAAAACAACCCAATAGCTGGGTCAAAACAACCCAATCACTGGGTCAAAACAACCCATTCGCTGGGTCAAAACAACCCATTCGCTGGGTCAAAACAACCCAATCGCTAGGTCAAAACAACCCATTCGCTGGGTCAAAACAACCCAATCGCTAGGTCAAAACAACCCAATAGCTGGGTCAAAACAACCCATTCACTGGGTAAAAACAACCCAATAGCTGGGTCAAAACAACCCAATTGGTCAAATCAACCCATTCACGGGGTAAAAACAACCCAATAGCTGGGTCAAAACAACCCATTCGCTGGGTTAAAACAACCCAATAGCTGGGTCAAAACAACCCATTCGCTGGATTAAAACAACCCAATAGCTGGGTCAAAACAACCCAATCACTGGGTCAAAACAACCCATTCGCTGGGACAAAACAACCCAATAGCTGGGTCAAAACAACCCAATCGCTAGGTCAAAACAACCTAATCACTGGGTCAAAACAACCCATTCGCTGGGACAAAACAACCCAATAGCTGGGTCAAAACAATCCAATTGGTCAAAATAACCCATTCGCTGGGTTAAAACAACCCAATCGCTGGGTCAAAACAATCCAATCGCTGGGATAAAACAACCTATTCACTGGGTTTGCTTATTTTCAACCCAACTTGGGTTGTTTTTAACCCAGCCTTTTTAAAGTGTAGAACATTGTTTTTAGAGGTGGAGCATGTTATTTTGATGGTCTTCAGGTAGAGGAATGAATTATGAATTAAATGATTCATGAAACGTTCATTTTCTTCACTGCATTCCAAAGCATAATATCTGACTTTTACATGCTTTTCCTCGTTATTTTAAAGTAAAGAAATCTTCTCTGAGACCAGATAGCGATGCCTGATTCGTAAACAAATCTTTAAGCCGACTCTTTGCATTGAACTGGTTCACAAATCACAACTAATGATTTATTTGTGAACTGGTTCAGCAGATCAAACTTGCAGCAGTGATTCAGCAATACAGACGGTTAGTCAAGTTAACAATAAACACCTGAATCGTTCTTATCACAATCAAATTTTGCACAATAAAACCAGTTTTTTCTTTCATGAACAGTTTGTCTGTCAAATCAATATGACAATAGTAAAGATCAATAAGGTGCATCTCTGTTTTGGTTTCTTTTCCGAAACGAGCCGTCTCAGATCCATCCGTCTCTGTATGCTCAGCTGGCTTCATTAGGTTCACAGGGGAGAGTGTGCTATTAAACGAGGTTAATCAGTGTTATCGATTCACTGTTAAACAAAACAGACAGAAGGTGCATTTATGTCCCAAGAGTCTTTTGCTAACAATGGCGACTTTGCTCTTGTCATTATTATCTAATTGGCTTAATAAGGCCTTATCCATTGTGGCCAAGATGTAGGGGTGTGTGTGTGTGTGTGTGTGTGTGTGTGTTACAGTTGCTCTTTCCAAACATGGCTAGAGCCCCCTGCAGGTCATGTGTGGCATATGTCTATCAGGTGTGTACTGCATATTGTCATATCTAGTATGCAGTGTGCAACAATAAACATTTCAGTATTCTAAACAGTTGTATGTTACATGTTTAATTCAGCGGGTGGCATCCAGTTGTCATCTCAAATATACACTACCGTTCACGTTTTGGGTCAGTACAATTTTTTTAATACTTTTGTTCATCAAGGATACATTAAATTGATCAAAAGTGCCAGTAAATACAATTATAATGTTGAAAAAGATTTCTGTTTCAAATAAATGCTGTTCTTTTGAACTTTCTATTCATCAAAGAATGCTGAAAAAAAGTTGTTTCCACAAAAATCTGAAGCAGCACAACTGTTTTCAACATTGATAATAATCAGAAATGTTTCTTGAGAAGCAGATCATCATATTAGAATGATTTCTGAAGGATCATGTGACACTGAAGACTGGAGTAATGATGCTGAAAATTCAGCTTTGATCACAGGAATAAATTATATTCTATTATATATTCACAAAGAAAACAGCTATTTTACTTTGTAATAATATTCTACATTTTTACTGTATTTTAGATTAAATAAAAGCAGCCTTGATGAGCGGAAGAGACTTCTTTCAAAACAATAAAAACATTTAATTTTTCCAAACTTTTGACCGGTAGTGTGTGTGTTACTAAACGTCTCCAAAAGGTCAGTGAAACTGTTAGTATTGGTGGATTTGAAAATCTCATGAGCTCAGTATAAAAACAACAGAAGTCAAAGGAAGGTCTCTACAATGACAGAAAAACAAATGTGCCTGTGTTCTTCCATATTCCCACCACCAAAAAAAGCATAGACATTAATTTTTATTGTGTGTGTGTGTGTGTGTGCATATGTCGGAATGGATTTGAAAAAGCAGCATTATCTCCAGCGCCTCCAGCACAAGCTTTAATAGCATGAAAGTTTGGCTTCTTCACAAACACACACATCCTCTTCATCGTCCACTGCTGTGTTCAGCTGCTCTGGGCAGAAGCTGATAAAACCTGCTATTGTGATGCCAGACATTACCAGCTGAACTAGATGCACAATGGTTGCCCCTGGTTACACCAGTCTGCTTTAACCCAACAGCAGGTGCAGGTTTCATGTGTTAAGACCCTTTCACATGACACACCTCAACACAAGCGTCATGTGCTACTGTAACCTCTATGTGAAAAGCTGCTGTGTTCCAAAATCTAGTGAGCTGCCTTGCTTTCTAATGTAATAACAGTGAGCATGCTGCCTGAACATCACTGTGAAATGCACAAGAATCGACTCGCAGCTGTTTTCAAATGCCTTTGCAGTGATTTTTGGTATTTAAAAGTGTATTTAGGTGTGTTAAGAACCATAAGTGAGTCTCTTTAAGCGGGTCAATGACGTGACAGGCCGTTTTTTTTGTCCAAAGGCCTTAATAATAATAAAATACCAAGATATGACATCCAAAGCATGTAAGGTAGTACAATAAGACCTCTTTTATTGAATCCTAAAAGTTTTAATTATATTTTGCTACATATAAAGGTATTTTAAAGATTTTGAAATGTCAAAAGGTCATTCGGTTTAACCGTCCAAAGGCCAATACAGTAATTTCATTTGTGATTAAAATATCTTTAAATGTAATAAATGTATATATTTTTTATTCTGGCATGATTTTATAACATCATATATCAACAGTGCAAAATGGTATTAAAATTATGTGTAGAACTCGTTGCTTTGTTATGAGAAAGAATGTGAAAAATGAATGTCATTGTCATTTGGAGTAACCAATATAAAGGGACCATTTTGGATCAAGTCATGTGGTCAATATCATGTGACAGGATGTGACATCATTTAGACACCTGCAAAGTACCACATGGTCATGAAGCAAAGTAACTAACTCTCTTGACTATTTGAAAAATTCATGTTTTCACTCATACGAAAACCCGAAACATCAGGTCATTCGGTACAACCGCTATGAAACATGGAAAGTGTTGTAATATTTTAAAAACATTTATAAAATGTTTGATTGTCCTTTTGTTAGCTAGCTAAATATCAGCCTGTTAGAACTGTTTGAAAATATCTATTGACACTGAAAATGTCATTCGGTAAAACCGACATTTTGGTGACAAATTTTGTCCATCTTGTAAAAAATGACAAAAGCAGTGTTAATTATAAAAACAACATAATCTCATTGTTAACACTTAATAAAACTTTCAAATTAATTATATCTCCATTTTACACTTACACAAAAAATATTATTCATCAATGAGCCAAGTACACTTAAGTGCCCTTTATTTCACTAATATTATATTATCTTCAAGTACAGTTTTTAATAAATACAATGATAATGATTTATACTAATAATTGACATTTCTCACTCATCATGTTGCAAAGAAGACCCTTGTGAAAAAGAAGTGCACTCAGTTGTTTTGAATGTGCACTTGTAGTGTGTCAAATCTTATCAGTGTATTTATTAAGCAGCTGTAATTGTAGACCATATAATATTAGTGAAATAAAGTGTACTTGAAGAGAGTCACTTTCATGACTATGGTTCTTGGCACACCTAAACACACTTTTAAACTAAAATAAATACACTAAATACACGTCAAATTAAAAGTTTTATTTATAAGTACATTTTAAATCTTTGTTTTAAAATCTTTTGTTGTGCTTTAAAAGAGTACACATGTGTAACTTGATGTATGAACTTACATACTTAAGCACATGTGAAGTACATGTGTTAGTAAATATTACATTTAAAGTTTTTATATTTAAATACTAAATTTCAACATTATCATTACAAATGTGAAATTACAAATGTTTAAAAACAGGTCGTGCATGTTTCAATACGTAGATATGACATCAAAGTATATTTTAGTTTATTTAGTATACAAAGTATATTTAAAAATTATATTTAAAAATTCTTGTCAGTACACTTTAACCATATTTCAAAGACAATAGAAATAATTATAAAATTACATAAATGTACTTATTTAGGTCAAAAATACTCTTAAAGGTACAATATGTAAGATTTTTGGATTAAAATATCCAAAGAGCACTATAACAATGTTATATATTATTTTGTTGACTTGTGTACTTACATTATCCCAAATGTTTCCAAGAATGTTTAAATCCAAAGAAATAAGCAATTTTAAACAGGACACGGACCATGTCAGTGCATCGCCTATCGATGACATCGTACCTTCGGTTTCCGGTTTTATTTAGTAGAAACCATGGAAACACCAAAGACACCTTAATATATTATGTGTTTTATTAGACAGGTGCGCAACTGTTTGTATACATTCATCAACAGAAAACTAATCATGTTATTTAGCTCAACACAATAAGTCTTATTGTTTGAATCTCATTTTCTTATATTGAATCTCATTTTTCCTAAGTTCTCTTTTTAAAAGTATGCAGAAGTGTACCTCTTTTTCATGCAACATCAACATGCAACATCGTCTTAGAAATTGGCCAAAAGAAGTGAACACACCTGAAGATGTTGCCTACATAGGTACTTGGCAGCTCAATAGATTTAATTTTTTTTAGCACAGCAAGAGTTGAAATATTATCAAGCGTACACTGTCATTTTTAGCGTGCTGACTGTCACCTTTGCCACCCACAGATTTCTGCATCGTGACATTGAGTGAATATAAAGAGAGTTGCTCCAGTCCTTCAGGAAACTGTGTGGTGTCACACACACGGCCTAAACCATCCTTTACCCCTAAACCTACCCACACACATACACAAACGCACTCACGCACACACTACGTAATCTTGTTTCCTGATGGATTCACTCTGGAGAAAATGAGAATGGCCCGTTTAATATCCAAACGGTTGGCGGGGATGAATGTTTCCATGCTGCATTTATTTACACATTTCCAGCACATCTCTGATAGAGGCAAGATTAAAACTAGACTTGAGATGTGAGTGGTGACCCATGCAAAAGTTTTCCTGGGTGGATACTGGCAGTGTTATGCACATATATATATATATATATGCTTCAGTCTGTGCCTGTGATATTTTTCACCTGTTCATCAGGTGAAAGTCACTCCATATATGAATGATTTCTCAAATAATGTGTTTTATTGAGGAGACTGTTGTATTTTAACTGACCGTCCTCATCTTCATTTGTAGATATTCCGAAGAAGAAATCCGGCAGAAGGTTGAAACGTTTCGGCAGATGCTGATGGAGAAAGAGGGTGTGATAACTCGAGAAGGCTTGCACCCGCGTCCACCGTGAGTCAATCACACACACGCTGATGTTTGTCAGTAAATGAGCAAACGACTGATCCGCTCTGATCTTATTTTCCAAATGTAATTGAAACAAGTGTGTTTCCTGTAGAGACAGTATCGTATAGCGTTTCTGTGTGACACTTTATTACTGTGATTAATGATAATACAGACCAGCGCTGATAGGAGCCATCCATAACAGTGAACAGATATTGCATGCTTAATATATAAATGTACATTAAATGCAATTACTAAAACTGGAAGCACTCTAATTTATATAACCATTTAGCTAAGTATTTCAATAGAAGAAGTAAAATGCTACACAGGGATTCAGATGGATCATCTTTTCTTTCTGGTTCATTTGCACTGCATGAACTCTGAACGAACTGATTCGTTAAAATGAATCTGACTTCCCAGCACTACCTGAGTGAGGACAGTTTGTGCGTGCCTTCAATCTCTGGGAAGTTCCTACTAGTTTAGAAGTCAAAATTACAATATGATCAAGTGTTAAAGTAGGTTTGGACAGAATAAAATGAACGCATACAGAAATTTCATATTTCTTTCACTGCTCTGGTGAATCAAAATGATGCACATTAGATGCATATTATATAATCTTATGCTGCCATAGAGAATAAACTAACATAATAAGAAGTATTTTCGGGCATGATCTTGGCTTACATGTGAAGTCATATAATTTATGCTTAAAAATAAAATGCTGCATACGTGTTTGTTTCATAAACATAGACAGCCGTACACATATAAATTTCTTAGCTTGTGGGTGCAGGTCCTTTATCAGGCACAGGAGAGGATCATGATTTAACACTCTCTACAGATCACAGATGACCCTGTGTTAATGCCTTAGCACGGCCCAGAGGAAACCTCTGTGACCGTACATCACCTCCTTCACCCAAAGACTCCAATCTAATAAAAATGCCTTTTCATCCTCCTGCTCTTGCTGTTCCATCCACAAGAACTCAGAGACTGAGCCATTATAGATCCATCAACAGACCATTTCTGCCCTATCTTAGAAACCTTCTGTTCCGTCATTAGACCCTTACATTGTCATTTAACCATTCAGTTCCATCATTGGACTCCTATGGTGTCATTCAACCCTTCTGTTTCATCACAGATCCCTTATATTGACATTTAAAGGGTTAGTTCACCCAAAAATGAAAATTCTGCCATTTATTACTCGCCCTCATGTCGTTCCACACCCGTAAGACCTTCGTTCATCTTCAGAACACAAATTAAGATATTTTTGATAAAATCTGATGGCTCTATTGACAGCAAAATAATTAACACTTTCAGTGCCGAGAAAGCTACTAAAGACGTATTTAAAACAGTTCATGTGACTACAGTGGTTCAACCTTAATGTTATGAAGTGACGAAAATACTTTTTCTGCGGCAAAAAAACAAAATAACGACTTTATTCAACAATATCTAGTGATGGGCGATTTCAAAACAATGCTTTATGAAGCTTCGAAGCTTTACGAATCTTTTGTTTTCAAATCAGTGGTTCGGAGCGTGTATCAAACTGCCAAAGTCACATGAACCATTGAAATCTCAAAATGATTTTGTTATGACGTAACGAAGCCTCGTTTACTGAAATCACGTGACTTTGGCAGTTTGATACACGGTCCGAACCACTGATTCGAAACAAAAGTTTCATAATGCATTGAAGCTTATTGAAGCAGTGTTTTGAAATCGCCGATCACTAGATATTGTTGAATAAAGTCGTTATTTTGTTTTTTTGGCGCACAAAAAGTATTCTCGTCACTTCATAACATTACATTTGAACCACTGTAGCCACATGGACTGTTTTAAATATGTCTTTAGTACCTTTCTGGGCATCTGAAAGTGTTAATTATCTTGCTGTCAATGGAGGCCTCACTGGGATATTCATATTTTATCAAAAATATCTTAATTTGTGTTCTGAAGATGAACGAAGGTCTTACAGGTGTGGAACGACATGACAGTATGTGGTCATTTAAACCTTCTGTTCCATCATAGGACCCTTACAGTATGTTGTCATTTAACCCTTGTTTCATCACAATACCCTTATGGTGACATTTAACCCTTCTGTTCCGTCATATGACCCTCACAGCATGTTTTCATTTAACACTTCTTTTTCATCATAGAACCTATTATTTTGTAATTTAACCCTTCCATTGCATCATAGAACACTTATATTGTCAGTCATGGGACCCTCACAGTATTTTGTCATTTAACCCTTCTGTTGCATCATAGTACTCTTATGTTCACATTTAACCCTTCAGTGCCACACAGGACTCTTATAATCTGTAATAAAATCTTCTTTTCTCATCATAGTAGTCTTATGTTCTGCTATCCGTTCTGAAAGAGTTCTCAAAGTGGATGTGTGACATTCTTTCATGTTCAGTATAATGTGCACTAATGGGATTAGAGTGGTCATTTATTCATTATTATTCACTGTGTTGAGGATGTTCTTGTATTTAGGTGTGACTATACAGATAAAGTAATGCCTCTGAAGAAAGCTATGATCATATGTTCACGCAAAGACAAGAAAATTAATTTAGATATGCACTAAATTATTAAAGACTTACAAACAGAGGTGAATTTACAGCATAGTATGTCTGTGGACATAGCATACACACACACACACACACACACACACACACACACACACACACACACACTATTCTGTCTGTTTACACTTTTGCAGAAGCAGGATGGTGACATTTACCACTGTGATGAAGAAGCTGATCATTACAGCTTTAGATAAGATCACTTTTAGGAGAAATGCTAATTCACACGTCTTACGAAGGATAATGAGGATAAGTAAAGACTTTATAATGAAGGAAAGAGATCATAAAAAGTCAATGTGACAAAAAAAAAAGGTCTGTTAGTATCTTGCCAAGAGTTTTGACACACTCATTATCACATTGTATTATCACCTTTATTCTGGCTCTGAGAAATAATCGTTTTCTGTTTGTTTTGAAACTATTGGTAGGGTAAATAAATAGATGTTCACAAAAATGTTATTGCTCAGAGGTTGCTCTTTCATAGCTTAGATAAAAATGATTTAAGATTTAACATGTATTAGAGTATAGAATTATAAATTGAAGGCTTTTGACTCTTCTGAAACAAAGGAGACAAATGAGATCATGGAGTATTTTCACAGGAGAAACACCTGAGAAACATGCAGGAGACCGCAAGAGTGAGCCAGAATAGCTCATTTCTGCATTTTAGACCAAGGCAGGTCATGACCTTTGACCTTTACCTCCTGCATGCACAGGGTCAGGCTGCTTCCTCACGGGGATGAAGATCATGTGGAAAACGCTCCGTACATTGACGGCTACGAGGAACACTACGACTGGGATGGAGAATATTACGAGCAAGAGACAACTGCCTATGATGACTCCAGGTAAAAAGCAGTGAGAGAATCACCTACATACACACAGAGAGAAATTCTTGTGGGAGTTATTATTGTATTAAGCATTATTGATCCTTCACTAAACTCAGCTCTTCTTGGTTACAGTTGCTAGCTTTTTACAGAACGTCTCTTAGATGCATGTGAACATGTTCATATTTAGTAAAAGATGCTCCTAAAGTGAAACTGATGGATTAAATATGATTATTACAAATATTAATAAAAAAAATCCTTAATTTTCACTATAATGCAAAATAACTAGATTACAGATAGACTAGATGTACAGTGCCTATCGAAGATTTCACTGTTAGTAGTGCATGGTACTGCAAAGAATTCACCATTGTTGGGAAAGTGCTCTCAAAGGGCTCTGGGATAAAGTTGTAGAAAGGCACAAGTTAGGAAAAGGCTACAAAAAATTTTGAAGGTTTTAGCTATCCCTCGGAGTACCATTCAGAGCATCATTAATCACTGTATATCCTACACTGCATTTCCCCCCCTCTACTCCATTTCTTGTCTTCAAGATCCAAAAGGAAATCCAGCAGTTCACCTTCCCCTCGGCCAAAGAAGAGGAAAAAGAAGAAGGCAAGAAGACACAGTCGGTCAGTTTGCTTTCTGTGGCTTACTGCAATATAGCATCATATTGCACAGCAAAGTCAGTTCACCCAGAAGCCAATATACTGTGCATATGTAACGGAGGTCAGATAGTAAGATCTGTGCGAGTAAACCTCACTCCCCTGCATACTACGCAAATGTTCTGTATGCATATGTAACCTCTAATTGCCCCGCTCTGTGCGGGACTCGAACCCTGGTCCGCCGGCATGGGAGTCAGGCATTCTAACAGGGAGGCTAAAGACAGTCTCTTGCACGCCTCTTGAGATCAGGGGAGTGAGGTTTACACGCACAGCTCATACTAGCCTATGTCTGTTACACACACTTCCATCCGGGTCACGGCACCAACGTAACCCCTTCTGTTCGAACCACCCGCTCTAAGCCGGACTCGAACCTGGGAATACTGTACCCAACAATGCAATGTGCTCAACTTTAAAATCAGTTTCTAGTGTGATCTCTTACATGACTCATTTTGAGCTAAAAGTTGCAATGTAATACTTGGGAGTTAAGCTGCGTTTCCACTGAAATGACCTTTTTTCCCAGGAACTTTTTTCCCCCCAGACCTGTTGCTGTCTGCATTTCCATCATGGTCTAAAGTACCATGAAGATTAGGCAAATTAGTCCGGTGACGTAGGACTGTGTGCAACTTTCCAGTTCCCGCTGGATTTCGTCTTCCACATATATGATTAATGAAGACTGAACCCCGTCGTCGGCCTATCGGCTATATTTTTTAAACTCCGTTGTTGATTCAAATAGCAAACAACTCTTACTGCAGTCACCACAACAGACTTTTAAATATGGTGGTTGAAATAAAATGCTGCGTGGAGTCATCCAATCAAAATGCTGCATGAACTCAACCAATCAGCATGTTCAGCGCCCAAGTCCCAACCCCGAAAGTTCCTGAACTTTGAAAAAGTACTACCTCGTGAGCATGGACTTTCTGAGGGGGAATTTTTTGCCCGAAACTTCATTTAGACCCTGGTCCCTACAGTCGAAACACACCGAGTACCACCCCAAAGTCCCTAGTTCCTGGGAAAAGTTCCTGCGGTGGAAATGCAGCTTTAGTGATTTGAAGAAACCTTTAACTCTAAGCAGTAGTTCTAGTAATGCTTGACGTACTGTAGCAAGAAACACTAAAATGCAAGAGTAAAAAAGGTCACGAAGATATAAAAATAAATGTAATTATTTTTTTCCAGTGAGCCATTTTCATTTCTATTCTAAAATGGAAGAACATGATGGTATATGCTTGAGTGATATTTCATTCATCAGTATTCTTGTTGTCTTTGTGTCACCCACAGAGCTGACAGTCCTTCTCCCTCCCGCAGAGACAAGAGGAAGAAAAGCGGAAAGAAACACAAAAGAGACAGGTGAGTGTGTGTGTGTGTGTGTGCGCGTGTTGATTATTCATTCACACAGGTGTACATCAATCAACGATCAATTAACACTGATCTTCCTGCCAGTATTCAGAGAATGTTCAGGGAATGTTCAGAATAGCACACTTCTACAAGGAATGCAGTATGCAAATTTTCCATATTCATACCATACAAATACCAGCATAACCTACTACATTAGCCAAAGTGGTTTTTTTTATACAGTATATACTGTGTACTTTAGATGGCACTTTTATTATATTCAGAACACAGCCTCAGATTTTATTTTTGACAGAATAGAAAGGCTCTTTGAAGAGCAGCTTGGGCAGACTTAAACTTGTTAATATTTTATTATCAGCATTTGTATTTTGACCAGAAACATAAAGGACTAGAGAAACTAAACTCAAGCTCCAAAGATAGGCACGTACAATAAAAGCGTGCTTTACACAAATACCTTTCTGTATTCATAAAATATTCATGATATTATGTCAGAAAAATCTATAGTATTTTGTGCCTTTGAAGCCTTAAAAATGTCCTAATTATATTATATTTTTATTATATTATATTTTTTAATTAAATGCGTCAGCATATTAGATGCTCTGGTTTCTGTCTGTCTTTTTATTATTACGCTTTGTCCCTGATTTCACCTCAAAATGATTCCCTTGTGCATCCTGTCTGTCAGTCGTGTCTGTATCTGTGTATCACTGTGCAAACTTCTTCTGAGTTTCTTCTTGTCATGACCTCTACACTATTAAAATTCATAAGGTGGATTTTCACATAGCAGTTTATTTTGATCATGCTATATGATTCTCTGTGTAGTGGTCTTGACAGAGAGATCCTGTAGCTTGACTGGTAGAGCACAACAACAGCAATGCCAAGGTCATGTGTTCAATTCCCAGGGAACACACTGATAAAATGTAAAGCTGGTATGTAATGTCAGTCACTGTGGATAAAAGTATCTGGTGAATGAATAATTTATATTCTGAATTTCCGGCCCACAGACTGATATAGTTTCTTATGGCCTCTTAAGTGTTTATTCATCAGTTTTACCTTTATGCAATTTTTGTTGGACTGTGGATCATGCCTGTGTATATATAAACAACAAATATAAAAAAACAACACAATTATACACCAATCAGGCATAACATTATGACCACTGACAGGTGAAGTGAATAACACTGATTATCTCTTCATCACGGCACCTGTTAGTGGGTGGATATATTAGGCAGCAAGTGAACATTTTGTCCTCAAAGAAGCAGGAAAAATGGGCCAAATTGTGATGGCTAGACGACTGGGTCAGAGCATCTCCAAAACTGCAGCTCTTGTGGGGTGTTCCCGGTCTGCAGTGGTCAGTATCTATCAAAAGTGCTCCAAGGAAGGAACAGTGGTGAACCGGCGACAGGGTCATGGGCGGCCAAGGCTCATTGATGCACGTGGGGAGCGAAGGCTGGCCTGTGTGGTCCGATCCAACAGACGAGCTCCTGTAGCTCAAATTGCTCAAGAAGTTAATGCTGGTTCTGATAGAAAGGTGTCAGAATACACAGTGCATCTCAGTTTGTTGAGTATGGAGCTGCATAGCTGCAGATCAGTCAGGGTGCCCATGCTGATCCCTGTCCACCGCCGAAAGCACCAACAGTTGACACGTGAACATCAGAACTGGACCACAGAGCAATGGAAGAAGGTGGCCTGGTCTGATGAATCACGTTTTCTTTTATATCACGTGGATGGCTGGGTGCGTGTGCGTCGCTTACCTGGGGAAAACATGGCACCAGGATGCACTATGGGAAGAAGGCATGCTGGCGGAGACAGTGTGATACTTTGGGCAATGTTCTGCTGGGAAACCTTGGGTCCTGCCATCCATGTGGATGTTACTTTGACACGTACCACCTACCTAAGCATTGTTGCAGACCATGTACACCCTTTCATGGAGATGGTATTCCCTGGTGGCTGTGGCCTCTTTCAGCAGGATAATGCTCCTGCCACAAAGCAAAACTGGTTCAGGAATGGTTTGAGGAGCACAACAACGAGTTTGAGGTGTTGACTTGGCCTCCAAATTCCCCAGATCTCAATCCAATCGAGCATCTGTGGGATGTGCTGAACAAACAAGTCCGATCCATGGAGGCTCCACCTCGCAACTTACAGGACTTAAAGGATCTGCTGCTAACATCTTGGTGTCAGATACCACAGCACACCTTCAGGGGTCTAGTGGAGTCCATGCCTCGACGGGTCAGGGCTGTTTTGGCAGCAAAAGGGGGACTAACACAATATTAGGAAGGTGGTCATAATGTTATGCCTGATTGGTGTATATATATGTGTGTGTGTGTATATATATATATATATTGTTGGGATTTAATGGGGAACAACTAGAAACTAAGGTTTGTTCCACAGCTGCCCTAAACTAACAGTATTGGTGATTACCAAATTTTTTTTTTTTGTTTCTGTAATGGTTAATCCACCAGTATGTGTAAGCTCTTTAGTCACAGTAGTGTTTCTAATGCTACAATATAAATATTGTTGGGATGTAATGGCTTCAAATATGGGATTGTTGGGATATTGTTGGGATTTAATGGGGAACAACTAGAAACTATTTGGAAGTCAATAACAACAGAGACTGTGGAAAGTACATATAAACAATGCCAGCAAGATAATCCAGAAAATCAGCAGAGTCCAAAACACAGGCAAACAGGTAGGAGTTCAAAACCATGAAACCAAAAACCAGAAGAGCGCTCAGAATTGCTGCAGCAACACATACAAGACTTCGCAAAGAATGACAGATAACCAGCCTATATAAGGTGAGCTAAACAGGCTAATGAGATACAGCTGTCAACAATCATGGATGATTAGATCAGAGAGTTATGGGTAATGAAGTCCTTAATAGAGTGGCAATAGTCTGGGGTGGAGTGCCCTCTGGTGGCAATCAAGGGCACTCCAGCTGGAGATCGTAACAGTTATTTGCCTAATAAATGGCAAAATTTTGTAAAAAACAAAATTTTTGACAGATTCCTATTTATATAATTAGATCATGTGATCATACTGTGATCACACATTTTATGTATCTGCCGACATGCTGCATATTCCGCAAGTCCATGTAAACTTCTCTGTAAAGGACAGATCATTTTTATTTATCTCCCGTTACCCTGACGGCTTTATCGCCCTTCTGCACTTTTCCCATATCAGAAGAGCATGACAGGACTGATGAATGCTTGTCAGTTCTGCCAGATTTATATAATAATATACACACTAGGAAAACATGGTGGATTCTTGTGTAGATGTCTTATCACAGCAGCTTCAGTACTGTCAGACTGCGTACAAGGGCAAAGGTGTGATAGAGAGTTAGAAATTGAGCATAGAAAGAAAATCAAGTATTTCTCCTTTCAGTATGAATTGAGCAAAGTCATTTAAAGGTGAAACCATGGTTTATATAGTGTGTTAAATCACCCAAATGAACCCTAAATCTTGCAAATATAAGGCATAAGCTGTTAAAACAGATGCACTATAAAATCCACTGATGTAAACAGCTGGTGATCACTATCTAATATCTCATTTCTCTGTCTCAGGTCCACATCTGGCTCAAGGAGGAAGAGAAGACACAGGTAAACACTGAGCTAATATGAGATGCTTTATAGAATAGATATTATGATTTGTAAACTGTTCTGGACTCTTATTAGTCTTCCAGAGCCGACATCCACTTAGAGCCGTCTATTGACATGTGAAGTAACCAGCTACAGTTCATTTTGCTTAAATGTGCTGTTTCGATGAATCGATGAGACTGGCCTATAAAACACTCATTCAATACGATATTAGTCTGTGAGTCTCTTTGAAAAGATGTTCAGACAGCACTGAGGAAAATAGCAGAAATGTAAAAAGTATTGATCATTTCACAGACATAACTCAGAAAACAAGGCAGAATATACAGTTTTGCTCATAGACATTTAGTTTACTCTCTACTAAGTGTCTCTCAAACAAAATATTCAGTACTAATAACCTGGTAAACATTGTGTCATCCAATGATTATTTCTTTCAAGTACCATGTAATCACAACTATAGTCTGTTTTCTTGCATCAGACTGATATAAACCCTTCGATCACACTTGAATTTCAGGCTTTTATACTCCTCTCCTGTATTCAGTTCATGTTTGTTTTCTCCTTTCAGATCTGGTAGCCCCAAAATCAAACACAAAGACAAGAACAAACAGAAGAAGAGGTGAGTGATGTTTGTTCTGCTGTTTACTTTTCTAAAAAGATCAAATGTCTAGTATTATGGTGCCTCAATCTGACCATGAAAATCCAATGCACTGATTACAGAGTTTTATCAATTAATTATATTACTTTTCTAATCAATCAGAGTTGTAATTTTTGAATTTGGATAGTAAGCAGGCATCTTGCAACCATCTAGAATACTTTAGCAACTGCCTAGCACTGACAACCACTCTAAACATTTTAGCAACTGCATAGCAACACCCTGGCAACCAGCCACAACACCCTAGTAACCATCTAGAACACTCATAGCAACCACTTAGCAATGCACTGACACCCAGTAGAAATGTTTTAGCAAATGCATAGCAACACCCTGGCAACCATCCACAACACCCTAGTAACTATCTAGAACATCCTAGCAACCAACTAGTGATGCCCTGATAACCACTTTAGCTACTCTATAGCAACATCCTGGCAACCACCTACAACACCCTAGAAACCACCTATAAAAAAGTAGGAACCACTTAGCAATGCACTGACAACCAGTTGAAATATTTCAACAAATCCATAGCAACACCCAGTTAAAATGTTTTAGCAAATGCATAGCAACACCCTGGCCACCACCCACAACACCCTAGTAGCCATCTAGAACACCCATAGCAACCGCCTAGCAATACACTGACAACCAGTCGAAACATGACAACACCCTGGCAACCACCCACAACACCCTAGTAACCATCTAGAACAACCATATCAACCATTAAGCAATGCACTGACACCCAGTCAAAACATTTTAGCAACTGCATGGCAACACCCTGGCAACCACCAACAACACCCTAGTAACCATTTAGAATGCCCTAGCAACCACCTAGCAATGCACTGACAACCAGTCGAAGCATTTTAGCAACTGCATAACAACACCCTGGCAATCACCCACAACACCCTAGTAACATCTAGATAGAACACCCTAGCAACCAACTAGCAATGCACTGACAACAAGTCTAACTATTTTAGCAACTGCATAGCAACACCCTGGCAACCACCAGTAACATCTAGAACACCCAAGCAACCACCTAACAATGCACTGAAAACCAGTTAAAACATTTTAGCAACTGCATAGCAGTACCCTGGCGACCACCCACAACACCCTAGTAACCATCTAGATAGAACACCCTAGCAACCACTTAGCAATGCTCTGACAACAAGTCAAAACATTTTAGTAACTGCATAGCAACACCCTGGCCACCACCCACAACACCCTAGTAGCCATCTAGAACACCCATAGCAACCGCCTAGCAATACACTGACAACCAGTCGAAACATGACAACACCCTGGCAACCACCCACAACACCCTAGTAACCATCTAGAACAACCATATCAACCATTAAGCAATGCACTGACACCCAGTCAAAACATTTTAGCAACTGCATGGCAACACCCTGGCAACCACCCACAACACCCTAGTAACCATTTAGAATGCCCTAGCAACCACCTAGCAATGCACTGACAACCAGTCGAAGCATTTTAGCAACTGCATAACAACACCCTGGCAATCACCCACAACACCCTAGTAACATCTAGATAGAACACCCTAGCAACCAACTAGCAATGCACTGACAACAAGTCTAACTATTTTAGCAACTGCATAGCAACACCCTGGCAACCACCAGTAACATCTAGAACACCCAAGCAACCACCTAACAATGCACTGAAAACCAGTTAAAACATTTTAGCAACTGCATAGCAGTACCCTGGCGACCACCCACAACACCCTAGTAACCATCTAGATAGAACACCCTAGCAACCACTTAGCAATGCTCTGACAACAAGTCAAAACATTTTAGTAACTGCATAGCAACACCCTGATACCCACCCACAACACCCTAGTAACCATATAGAACACCCTAGCAACCAACTAGCATTGCACTGACAACCAGTTGAAACATTTTAGCAACTGCATAGCAACACCCTGGCAACCACCCAAAAAACTCAACACGCACTTACAATTTCATGTAAGCCATATGCATGGACTGTTTATGAAAGCATTACTGCGAGAGTGTATGAAGCGCCGTGGCTGGAGTGTGTGAGTGTGTGATGTGTGTTTGTGTGTTTCCCGCAGGTGTTCAGTCGACTCTCCCAGCAGGAGTTCTCAGCACAGAGGCAGCTGCTGTAGTTCCCGCAGTGGATCCGTCTCCTCCACCGCCAGCCTCTCCAAATCACCCAGCAGGTGCCTCTTATCTCCATTTCACAGCCCCTCCAACACATCTCCCCTAACAAACATTTACCAGGGTGAATATAGTTTCTGCCAAAGTACCATAGTTACTACAGTAAGACTGTGGTAATTTGGTATTATTCACCTCTTTCATCACAGAAAGAGAATGAATCAAAATGACAGAAAAGCTTCTTACACTGTTGGAGGTGCTCTCGTTGAGCTCTTCTAGCCCTAAACTCAATCTGTCTTCACTCTGACCTCTCAGATCAAATGCAAAGTGCAAGAACGACAGGCACAAACAGGAAGGAAGTCACACCGCCCACAGCCCACCGCCGTCCCCCAGCGCTGACCAGCCAATCACGTGGCAGAACGGGAACCACAGCGTCCGTGTCCGCAACGGCAAAGACTCTGGAGCCAATCACACGGAGGCGAATAAAGCGAACGATGTATGTAGTCTCCTCTACTTTACCTCCATCTGTTTTTGGCCGTTTAGACAAATAATCCCACACACACACACACACCTCGTCCACCTGATTCAGTCATATCTGTGTGAGCTGACTCTATATATCTCTTTTCCCTCTTTGGCTCCATTTTGTGAGTTTTTCTGTTCTCAAGCCATTTCTGTGTTTGTTGGGAAGGGTTTTTGTTTTGTCGAGGCAGATGTCCATCACTGTAATAATGTCATGCTTTATTTCACGTACGAGCCATGTTGACTTTTTCAGTTCTAGAAAGAGAGTGAATGGAAATGTTGAGGGTCGACAGGATCTTTTTGAAAACTAAACATTGTGCAACATGTGGGTTTTCATGGACGCACCAGCTCCATCCGACACCCCGAGACACAAAGTAATGGTTGTGGCATCTTTCGACATGCTATTGATTTACATTAAGCATCCATCGCCAATAACTCGATGGCTGGTGTTGGATAACGTCCCATGAGAAAGACATTTATGAAAGCATGTTGATGCCTTCATCAGATATTTTGGTGACACTTTACATTAAGGTTTCATTTGTCAACATTAGGGGCTTTCGCATCAGAGGAAACTTGTTCTTATAACTAATGGCGGAAGTACCCACTTTTTGGCACGTTCGCACCATAGGAACTGGGAACGATTTTAGTTAGAAACGCCATTTGGGGGAATTAAATTAGCTCCTGCCATGCAACAGTCCTGTTCTGGAAGTATATTTTTCTATTCATTTTCTCCACAGGGAAATTGATTTTAAACAATAACTTAAAAACCTTTAAAAAAACTGATCTACAACACTCTAAAAAATGCTGGGTTAAAAACAAACCAAGTTGGGTTGAAAATGGACAAACCCAGCAATTGGGTTGTTTTAAATGTTTGCACAACCTGCTGGGTAGTTTTAATTAACTCAGCTATTGTTTAAAAATTACTGTATTGCTTAAAATGAACCCAAAGTATGTTGGAAATTAACATTTATTAATATGTTTAATGAATAATTACAAAAAACAAAAAACATTTCTTAAATTGCTTATTAATAAATGTTCACCTTTTGATTATTATTGTTGGCTCTAGTAATTATGTGTCTGATTTTTAATTTCCAACCTATTTTGGGTTCATTTTAAGCCAGACATAGTCATTTTTGAAAAATAGTTGAGTTAAATAAAACTGACCAGCAAGTTGGACAAACATTTAACCCAGTCGCTGGATTTGTTCATTTTCAACCCAATTTGGGTTGTTTTTAACCCAGCATTTTAGAGTGAAGGTTGTTAATCAATGCTATTCACTTTTAAAAATTTGATTTTTAAAATAATCATGTTTAACAGTGCAATTTGTGGTAAAAACTACATTACCCATGATGCTGTGCAGAAAGCACGGAGAGCAAAATGTGCCAAAAGAGCTCTTTATTCTCACTACACTCTCAAAATACTTAAATATTTGTATATGTATGCATATTTTGCAATGAACTTAAAATAAGTTGTTTTTATACATATAATCAACATTTGTAAATGAGTAGTTTTACATTTCTCCGTTGTTTTTAATTCAATTATGCTGTTTGCAATGCTTTATGGGATTGTAGTTCTTTCCCTCACCAAGTCTTGTAGCTTTATCTTTTTGTGAGATTTTCAAAAGCTTTTTTGCTTTAAATCAAAGTTTGTAGTGTGATTCACCTTGTAGTTGGTTGGCTTGGCTTGGTTCATGGCTTGTAACATTTAACAAAGACTTTTTTAAAATCCCTATGGGAAAAATGAATGAAAAAAATACTTCTGGAACCAGTGCCGCTGAAAGAGTGGGCAGGCACTAATGCACTCTATAGGAACTTCCTGTGACGTGATTGGCCAAACGCATGCAAAACACTGGCACCGCCATTTTTAAAAAGCCGTGTAAACGCACAGTTTATAGCCTATATATTTACTCCACAAACATGGAAAACAGCGATAGATGGACCGACGCTGAAGTCCAGACACTTCTCAACCTTTACACCAAAGAATGTTTATGATTATGCATTTCTGTTCAGCTAGCAACATTGGATCGTAGTGAAGGTGGAGAATGTGAGTGCTGTATGCTCAGGCTCTGGATAAGCCGTTCTCAGCGCCGTCAAAATAAAAGTCCCGCAAAACAGCCAGAGCAGCAGGACGTAAGTGATGGCGGTGCAACCGGTGCGAAAGCCTCTATTAGTTAACTAAATTAGTAGAACTAACAATGAACAATACTTCCACAACATTTATTGATCATACAGTAGTTCATGCTAATTTCAACATTTACTAATACATTCTTAAAATCAATTGTTGAAGCATTAGTTAATGCACTGTAGTGTAAAAAAATGTTTTTTTGGAGTTGTAAATAAAACAAAGATTATTGGAATACATGTTACAAGTTTCTACTTGAAACTTTCACGTTTAATTCGACGTGTTACTTGCCATTTCTTTGTAATTGGTGGTGAAATTTACTAGCATTTCTGAGTGAAAACAGTTTCTACACCAAATTTTGTTCAGTGTGTGTACTGAACTAACATGAACAAACAATAAATATAACATCAAACAAGATTAATAAATGATTTAAAATATAATATTGTTCATTTTTAGTTCATGTTAACTAATGCATTAACTAAACACATTTGATCTGATTGTAAAGTGTTACCGATATTTTTAATATTTAAATCTGAGCTACAGGTATAAAACACATATTTGTTGGTTTTTCTTATCTTGTAGTTTTTATTTTATCCCACACAATTTCAAAGCAATATATTCAAGGACATCGAGGGGGGAATTCACTAAGATAAGATCTTTTATATAGTAATTGCACCAGATTAATTGCATTTGTGCTGACAACAACTTCATTTAAATATGCATGACATATTTTGTATCAATATCAAATCCGGCCACAAGGCATTATTTATTTAGCTAAACTTTGACCCACGTTTGAGGAATTGCTGCGGTCACACTTATCTGGGACGGTTTGCATGCAGTTTTTCAGAAGTTCTCATGCTCTCTTTTTCTTTCATTTGCTCAATTCATCCCTCTGTTTTGTTGATTTCTTGTCCTCTGTGAATTCACATGATCTCTTCCCACGAATAAATGCCCAAACTTTTCTGTCTTGTTTGTGTAAAAAGCACTCATATGATTTGGAACTGGACCGAGTAGATTAAATGGGTATGTCTTTTCTTGTCAATACAGTTGAAACTCTAATTTTCTGCTCAGTTTTACCGTAGCCACCCTTTTCCAGATGTGTATCAGGTGTTCAAAGAGCCGATGATCTGTGACCCTGCAATAAGATTGTCCCTATAATGATCATATTCTTTAATGTAAGGTGAAGAATTATCAATCATAAACCTATGGTTTTCATTGACCAATCCCTCAGACGCTTTTAGCCAATCAGCTGTCATTCCTGGTTCTGCTGAGAGGATGAATGAGTCTGAATGGTACAATCACAGATAAGAAATCTGTGGATGCTGCGTTTGGCTGATCCAGATACATCATCAGCACCACCATCTTGGAAAGGTCAATGGATTATAAGAACATTGAGACTGTCCTCCTCCAAAAGCACCTTTTCAAGCACCTTATTATGATCTATATTTACGTTTTAAAGTCATGCGCCCTCTAGCTGGCATAATAAATAATGACAGTGTAGTGTTACGTCTGTCGTCATGAATGACGTATGACTGTCGTTACCAATCAAAATGCGTGTTCTTTTAAATGCAATGTGTGGACTTTTTACACGGTCCCTTACCCACCATTTGTCCTATTTCAATTTAGCAAAACTCATTTTGTTTTAACGACTACACCTACCCTTAGTGATTTATAATGCATATACACTTTATGAGCACATGCATTCCCTGGGATCGAACCCATGATCACATGATCGCATTTTGTTATATATTGCAATGCTCTACCAGTTGAGCTACGCGAAACCTGAAATATGATGCAGATAAAATGGTCCAATGCATTAAAATGAAAGTGTCCTGTTGTTGATAGTGGTGCAACTTTAGCAAACGCTCCTATGGGTCGTATTTCAGGGAAGTGACAAACGACCTATATGGGCGTATTGGTTGGAGGACATGTTGGGAACATTATAGGCCATATTTTATTTTATTTCACTGTTTTCAATAATTCATTCCAGTTCATAGAGTGTGTCGCTGATATGTTCTGTTATCTATCGAAGCATTTTTCCTCCACTGAATATAAAATAAAAAAGGTAATTGCGACTTTTTATCTCGCAATTCTGACATTTTTTCTCAGAATTGTAAAATATAAACTCGCAATTGCAAGTTAGTTATAAAGTCAGGCAATTCTGAGAAAAAAGTCTGCCTTTTTTCAGTCTCAGAATTGGGCTTTATAACTCATAATTACGAGCTTATTCTGAGGAAATTCTGAGGAAAGAAGTCAGAATTGCAAGATAAAAAACTTGCAATTGTGAGAAAAAAAATCTGAATTGTGAGATAAAAAGTCAGAATTGTGAGAAAAAAATCAGAATTGTGAGAAAAAAGTCAGTATTGTGAGAAAAAGTTGCAATTGTGAGAAAATTGTGCAATTCCGAGAAAAAGTCAGAATTGTGAGAAAAAAAGTCATAGTTGCGAGAAAAAAGTCGCAATTACGTTTTTTTAATTTTTTTATTCAGTGGCAGAAACAAGCTTCCATAGTTATTATCAGATTAGTGATTTACAGTTTTTATTTATTGTACACAAGTTGTTTTATGTGTAATATCTAAAAAAAATATAATATATTTGTTCATTGTATTTATTTATGACCTTAAAGCTTTAATTTGAAGCAGTCAGAGCTCTATGATGATGATAATTATACCATATACAGGTGTTTTACCAATACTTGTTTTGTTTCATTTTCAGTTTTATATTATCTGCAATATGCATATTTGTATGGCATTTTAAGACAAGGTGCAAATCAAAAGGTGCAAAATGCACCTTTTGATTTATATCAAAGACTTTAGATATACAAAGACGGTGCACTCATATTACTTTTGAATGGGAGAAATATGATGGAATAAGCCCGCCTTCTAAATAAAAGAGCCAATCGCTAATTGGTGAAGTCATTGCATCACTGCAGCTGCTGATTTGCAGTTTTGACAGCTTATGTGCATTTCCTGGAAAAAAGCTTTTTTTTAAAACACTATTTGAGTATAAGAAACAACATTTACAGGACAATTCATGTCAGATTTTGTTGCTGATTTGAAATGTATCATTTAAATGTGAGTTCTACAAGCATTTTTTGAGATTTCAGAATTCCCCCATTTAAATATGTCCGCCGAGTGAACAGACTTCCCTTGATAGGGACTTTTTGTTCACATTGACCTTTCCAAAATGGTGTACATGCTGATGCATTGTGGTAATTAGACCAGATGCTAATGTGATTATGCTTTTAGAAAGTGTAATTCTGCAACATTCCCTCCAATTTTCCTACAAATCCAAACCAGTGTGCAGATTGCAGCATCTAGTTATTGGTTCACATCTGTGGTCAAACAGGCTACAGATTCATGAATTCTCTCTTTTGGCTGACAAATCTCTCTACTGACACAAGAGCCGGTTCAGCGCCATTGGTGATTTCAGACGGTTTTCATTGACATGGTTTCTAATGCTCACTTGTATATTTCAGTAGCACTTGATATATTTATAGTGTATCTAGCTGTTTGTTTCCTTCCTGTCAACATTTGAGTGGTGTAATGTTTGTCTAGATGTTTGACAGGGACAAACGGACGCTCAGTAAACATTAGCCAACAGCAAACTACTGTAAATAGGCCGATTAAAAAAAAGTCATTTAGTAAAGTTGTTGCACTAAAAGGGACCCAAGCCATTTGGATTCACGAGTCTCTGAACTCTTCCTAACCCAATGTGGCATCTTTGCTGAAAGACTCTTGACAATTGCTGAGAGCAAATATACTAAATTCTTATTGCGCAGACCAATAACGAACGTGACTGGGGTCCCTTTGAGATGTTAGTTCTCCATCCTAGAAGTGACCACCCTCCACCCAACACCCCTCTCCCTTCACCCGTCCATCTGTGCTGTCCGTTGTCCCGACATGCTTTCTCTTTCCCCATAAAACCACATTCCGCATGCATGGCCATCAATATTTATGTTCCTTTTAGCAAATTCGATTTGTTGAGATCTTGTCATACGATAGAATGTGGCTGCACATGTGTCCAAGCGAAAAAGACAGATTGCTTTGGGAGTTTCTTATTTCTGGTTGATTTCTCAGTTTGTTTGGTTTCGGGTTTTTGTCTCAAATTCGTTTTTCTTTTTCTTTTTTTTTCTTTTTTGTATGTCCACTCTTTTTTTTTGTTTGCCTTGGTTTTGTTGGAATTGTCTCCTTAGTCTGTGGATCAATTATCTTAGCCTGGATACTAAAAGAATTCATTGTCTTTTTCCCATTTCGCTGCGGAGAATTTTCCTTTCTCCTTTTTGTTTTTCCTTTTTCTTCCTTTGTTTTGTTGATATTGCATACGTGTCACTGATTGAAGCGGAAGGTAGGTAACGCTCTGCCTACGCACGTGGAGAATGTGACAAGCACCCTAGCTTGACATCAGTGTCTCTCTCTCTTTTTCTATTTGTTTATCTGAGGAAAACCAAAGGTTGGCGGGTTGATTTTCATTGTTTTCCTTTTAGAACTGTTTGCTCTCCTTTCATTCTCTATTTCGCTCTTTCTTTCTTTTTTTTTTTTCTATCTAATATCTACCTTTGCTTTCATGCTTCAGTCTTCAGTACACTGTCCTCCCCACAGGTCCATCTCTTGTCTGCATTTTGTTTTTATAATTATTATAATTATTATTATTATTCGGTAGAATGCATTTCCTGTCTGTGTCGCATTCCTTTTGTCTTTGGTGAAATGGTACGTGTCATATGATTTGGTCACTTTCCCTCTTTTTTTTTTTTTTTTTTTTCTGCTTCTGAAGTATTTGAGGTTTACGCTCAGCTGTGTTATTTTTTTCATCCACTATATATACATATATATATATGTATGGTATTATAAGGTTTTGTTTGGTTAAGTTAGTGTCTGAGTTCAGAAATCCACTTTCTTTTGATGCTAATAATTATCATTATAATGTTCCTGTTTTAATCTACAGCATTGTGATTAAAGAAACAGATGGATGAGTAGTTTAACACAGAGACATTGCTTTGCTCATATATAATATTTTAGCCCAATTTCAGTCTTAGGGGTGCTGTGAAGTCTTTTTTTAAAGACCCCATGAAATCCAAATCAAAGTTTTGTAGCTTTTATTTAACATGTGTGGCTTTGCGTTCATCCATATGCTAGTGTGTACTACTACAATTTCTGCCCCTCCATTGCCAGCAACACAGCTACCACTTTGACGCTTCAAAAAGTTCATAAAGAGATCGTAACACTAATCCAAATGAATTGAGCAGTTTAGTCCACTTTATATGATGAACAGATTGAATTTAGTCTCTTATTCACAATTAAACATTGATCAGCAAACATAAACAGAAGATCATCTGAGAACAAACCTGCGCGAGAACAAACCAAATTGGTTCTTATGGAAGCTCAAACGTGCTGCGTAACACGAGAATGAACCTCATTGGTTCTTGATGAAGCTCAAACAAACCTCATTGGTTCTCAATCGAGTCTCTTCAGTAAATTTGGACTAAACTGCTCTATTCATATGGATTAATTTTACGATCTCTTTATGAACTTTTTGAAGCGTCAAAGTGGTACTTGCATAGCTGTCAATGAAGCTCTCAGATTTCATTAAAAATATCTTCATTTGTGTTCTGAAGATGAAGAAAAGTCTTATGGGTTTAGACTGACATGAGGGTGAGTAAATGATGACAGAATTTTCATTTTTTGGTGAACTATCCCTTTAACCACAAACTGTACAATAATAAATATTATGTATGCATGATGTAGAATACATTTCAATTTAAATAATATATCTTTTTTGCATCAAACTAAAGGAAAGATTCTGTCATAAAAATGTTAATCATGGTAATCAGAAATAACTCATTGAGCCATTTCATGGGGTCTTTAATTGAACTTGATGGATAACCCGTAACGCACATTCAGTCAAAGGTTTTTTTACTGAGAAACTGGTGAAGCGAGAGCATCCATTCGTAACACAATACAGTCAGTCTTGAAGTTTTAAAATCGCAGCGATAAAATGCACTCAAAGTGTTCGTCTCCCAGCCCACACACTGTGAAATCCGTTTGAATTTGATTTCTTTTGTGTGTGTTTTTCTCTCTTTGGTTTGATTTTCATGCATTGTTTCATACTCACTATCCAGGGAAGGGTGTTGTGTCTTTTTCTCTTGCATTTTGTGAATCTAATGATGCACTTATGTTGCCCCACTTTTCCCTTCTCTTCATACCTTACCTACTAAAGGAGGGAATACCACTTTATTGGTAAGTGGATGTTAACCAAAAGGGAGTTGAAAAACAGAATAACCATTTAAAAAGCTATTAAAACAGGAAATGGGTCGCTGTTCACATCTCAGCAATTGTCTGCAGGACAAAACAAATCCACAAGCAAGTTCTATTGAGTAGAAGACCAATTGTTTTCTAATTCGATTGAATCTATTCTTGTGACTCTTTATTTCGTTCCTTCCATTTCTGTGATGTTCCGTCAAGTTGTCTATTTTAATTTTCTAGTTTTATTTTTCACCTTTTTGTTTGTAGCTCTTTCTGAAATTGAAGAAGTCCTCTTTCTCTTCTACTGTATATATTCCAGTCTCTGTCGCTCTTTTTATTCTCTCTGAACTTATTTTCTTTCACAGTTTCGCATATATTTTTTTCCCTCTCTTTCCCTTCTTTGTTTCGATTTTCTTTTTCGGGACTATTCTTTTCAAATCATTATGGTTTTGCATGCCGAGTATTGCATGCGCTGCACAATAGAGGACTGTCTATAAGCCAGAGATCAATCCTAGCACTTTCTTTTAGATATTTTTTTGGCAAGTACACGATAACGCTCTTTCACCCAGGAGGAAAAAGAGTCTAATTTCACTGTTCTCTTTCTGTTTGTTTGTTTGTTTGTTTTTTTTCACATTTATTTCTTTTCCCCCTTTGGTTTGTTGGTTATAATTCATCTACAGAAGCTTCGATCTCTGGCTCCGTCTCCCTCGAGCGCTCAGACGCACGCGTCGCCTCATCTGAGAGGCGCTAAACATCACTCCGGCCTTCCCAAGAGCCCCGGAGGACCCACGGCCCAGACGGGAGAGGATGGCTGCGGAGACGACAGGCCGGCGACGGGCAAACCGCTCTCAGAGTCATCAGGGAGACGCAGCGGGAGGCCGAGGGTTCGAGAGAAGACGTCTCGCTCGCCGGCGCACAGCAGCGACTCCCAGCATGAGCCGCACGCTAAAAACAAGAGTCAGAAGAAGTAAGATTTATTTGATTGAATGAACTTTCTGTCTTAAATCTCTGCATTAACATCTATATTTTATACAAATGTACTGTGTGTGTATATATATATATAAACGTTTTCATATACACTACCAGTCAAAAGTTTGGACACAGTAAGATTTTTAATGTTTTTAAAAGAAGTTTCTTCTGCTCACCAAGGCTGCATTTATTTAATTAAAAATACAGTAAAAACAGTAATATTGTGAAATATTATTACAATTTAAAATAACTGTTTTCTGTTTGAATATATTTTATGAAGTAATTTATTCCTGTGATCAAAGCTGAATTTTCAGCATCATTACTCCAGTCTTCAGTGTCACATGATCCTTCAGAAATCATTCTAATATGATGATCTGCTGCTCAAGAAACATTTATGATTATTATCAATGTTGAAAACAGTTGTGTACTTTTTTTTTCAGGACTCCTTGATGAATAGAAAGTTCAAAAGAACAGCATTTATCTGAATCTTTTGTAACATTATACACTACCGTTCAAAAGTTTGGGGTCAGTAAGAGTTTATTTTTATTTTTTTGAAAAGAAATTAAAGAAATTAATACTTTTATTCAGCAAGGATGCATTAAATTGATCAAAAGTGACAGTAAAGACATTTATAATGTTACAAAAGATTATATTTCAAATAAATGCTGTTCTTTTGAACTTTCTATTCATCAAAGAATTCTGAAAAAAAAAATATTGTACACAATAAATGTTTCTTGAGCAGCAAATCATCGTATTAGAATGATTTCTGAAGGATCATGTGACACTGAAGACTGGAGTAATGATGCTGAAAATTCAGCTTTGATCACAGGAATAAATTAATTTATAAAATATATTCAAACAGAAAACAGTTATTTTAAATTGTAATAATATTTCACAATATTACTGTTTTTACTGTATTTTTAATTAAATAAATGCAGCCTTGGTGAGCAGACGAAACTTCTTTTAAAAACATAAAAAATCTTACCGTTTCCAAACTTTTGACTGGTAGTGTTTATATATATATATATATATATATATATATATATATGCAAACGTTTGCCAAGATATTTAACATTTAAAGTCTGCAATCAAACTTTAAAGTCAAAATTGCAGAATTAAAGTCAAAGATCTCAATATCAGCTCAAACATTTCTCATTATATGCTTCACTGCTACCAAACTGCACCAAAACCAAGAAGTCTCTTGCGCTGTAAAAACCAAGGATATCAAGTACCATTTCTCCAGTCTATTCCTGTATCCTCACACAGAACGAAAGGATCTCATTCGTCTAAGCGCCACCATCGCGGACGCGCTCAAAACCGCCACCGGAGTTCCTCTGTGTCACCGGGCCGGCACAAACACACGTCCAAGAAGAAGAAGAGCAAAAGTCACGGGACGGCCCGGCAGCGGAGCAGCTCCTGGAGCAGCGGGAGGTCGTCGTCACGAGCTCATTCTAGAGAATGCGGATCCAGCAAGAACAAATCCCCACACGCCCGCCAGAACAACTCAAGGTACACACTAACAAATATTCATAAAAGAAACTCGTTAATATTCATGAGATAAGTGTGATGTCGCAACCAGCATGTCAACTCCCTCCAGTGTTTTTTAAAGGGCTCATGACATGATCAGAATTGTCTTGATCTTTTGACCATTAAATCATCCTGCAAGTTTCAGAGCTTAAAACGTCCTCCTCATTTTAAACAAAGCATTTATTTAATCAAGCTCCAAAAACGGCTCGTTTTGATATTGCGGGATCTGTGACATCACGGGGGCAAATTCATTTGCATATGCCCGCCTCCAGAGCAAGACATTGATGAATGACATTAGCCAATCATAAAAGTGGGTGTTTACTGACAAGCCTTAAAGGAGCCACGCCTTAAAAAAGGGTAATTTCAGACAGAGGGTCAGAATGAAGGTTGAAAATAATCGTTTTTCCACATATAAATTTGTTTTTGTGCAACTTTATTAACATTATAAGTGAACCTCAAGAAATCCATGTCATGACCTCTTTAAAACAGTGTCTCTCATGAATCACAATACATTTTTGAGTTATGCTTAAAACAAGACCAGACTAATCCCTAAAATATTAAGGATATAAAATAAATTTTCCTTCAGAAATCATTCTAATATGCTGGTTTGCTGTTCAAGAAACATTTCTGATTATTATCAATGTTGAAAACAGTTGTGCTGCTTCATATTCTTGTAGAAATGATGATACACTACCATTCAAAAGTTTGGAGTAAGCAAGATTCAGAAAGAAAGAAATTAATACTTTTATTCAACAAGGACAGATTGAATTAGCAAAGCAAATACATTTATAATGTTGCAAAAGATTTCAAATAAATGAACTTTATATTCATCCAATTTTTCAACATAATAATAAAAAACATTTTTTAGTAAGTGAGCACCAATAATAATTGCAGCAAATCAGCATATCAGAATGATTTCTGAAGGATCATGTGACACTGAAGACTGATTAATAATGCTGAAAATTCAGCTTTGAGTAGTAAAAGTAGAGAGTAAACTGGCCGAGAAGAATATTACTTCAGCATGGTCTGGTATGAAAACTATAATAGGTATACAGCAAAGTGTGAATAGAACTGATATTGCCATGGATGGTTTTAGGTCAAATAGTGAACTTGCCAATGCACTAAATAATTTTTATTTGAGATTCGCTCAGTTTGATTTTAAGAATGAAATTGAGGAATTGAGATGAAAATTTAAAGATAATCATCATCTCGTCCTAGACCAGAGAGTCCTGGTCCAGACAATATCTGTGGCAAACTATTGAAATATTGTGCAGGGCAATTAAGTTACATCTTTTATGATATTTTTAATATGTCTTTATACCTATAACATGTACCTAACCTGTGGAAGCGGGCTGTTATTATTCCGGCTCCTAAAAATAATTGTCCCAAGGCTTTAAATGACCTCAGGCCAATTGCCCTTACTTCTCTTGTAATGAAATCATTTGAAAAGCTTGTAAAGATTGTAAGGCAAACTGAGAAAGCTCTTGATCCTATGTATTTTGCCTATAGGGCACACAGAGGAGTTGAGGACGCTACAGTTACTCTACTTAAGCTTTTGTCTAAGCATTTAGAAGGGAGAAATACTCCTGCTAGACTGTTGTTTATTGACTTTTCCTCAGATTTTAATACTATCCATGGTTACTTTATGTACTGTAATGTATTTTAGGTGGGCGTTGAGGGTGTGTGTAGAAGCACATTGTCATGACTTTTTATTTATTTTTAATATTTTATTGTTATTGTATGTTGTTTATGTCTTAAGGATGGATTGCTGAATCTCCTGTCTGCGCAACAAATTTACCTTCGGGTACTAATAAAGATACCTTGACTTTGATCACAGGAATAAATTACATTTTAACATATATTGTTATTTTACATAGTAATAATATTTCACATTTTTACTGTATTTTAGATCAAATAAATGCAGTCTTGGTGAGCAGAATAGCCTTCTTTCGAAAATACTTAATTATTCCAGTAGTATATATTACACAAATATATATTTTAAATAAAAGTCAGATGCACTATGAGAGCCGTTTCCATATCAAGCGATCTTCCTGTAGTTTGTGTCCAAATGCAGAGAATGAAATAAATCCAGTCATCTGAAGGACGCAGACACACACATGCTCTGATAAACAGACTGTCTTCATGCTGTCAAGGCCAAATCCTCTCAATCCCAGCATGCACACCCACACAGATCTCTCATTTCTGTCTGTCTGCAGGGAGAGAGACAGCCCTCATCACTCGGATGCGGAAAGAGCTCGCCGCCGCTCACGCAGTTATTCTCCCATCCGGAAGAGACGGAGAGACTCGCCCAGCTTTATGGAAGCTCGCAGGATCACCAGGTAAACACATTTCAGATCAATTCATATTTTAAATGTAATGATATGGCAAGGCGAGGTCATTTCTTTATTTAAAGCCTCTAGGGCTGGATTTAACTCCACTTTTAGACATGCACTCGAAAACTTCCCTAAGCACTTCTCCCCGCAGCCATTTTGACGTGCGTTCAACTTTATCAAGTGGGCGAGGGAAGTTTATTTACATAGGCTCTCAACCCCTTGATTTTGAAACAAGTATGTACACTTCAGGCAGCGCCGTAGACCACAATGCAACACGTTTGTGACATCACAACTCGCAATGTTCGTACTTAATTTACCCACACGTGATCAAGAGCTCCATTTAATCCGACTGCAAGGGTTCTGGTGTAGTGACAAATTGGGTCCCCCCTGAAATCGGGTCTCTTTTAGGACCCCAAGAGATCCAATTGGTACTCTCTGGTTAGCGCCTGGTTACAATTCCTATAAAATCATGTTATGATATATACTGTTTAAACTAAGTTATAATGACCATTTATGTCTGTATTAGTTGGTTTATATACTAGCATAGCATACAGATAGCTTAGTTTATACACACATTTGCACTTACCCTACATGTATTCTCAATCATCTTTAATGCAATTATGTTTAAATTAAGTGTTAAATGTCCAAATATTTGTAATAAATAAAACAAATTAATGATGTTCAATTATTCACTTAATAAGCTATTATTATTATTATTATAAGGCTATTTATTAATTAACAGTTAATCAAGTGTAAAAAATAACGTTTAATGTGTTTTCATACGCATTATATAGTAAGCTATGCATATTTATAAATTAATATAATTCGTATATACTAGTAACAGTTTGGGGAGACACGATTTCGAGGGAGGACCTGATTTGTCATGACACCGGCAGTAGCGGTCACTCGTGCAACGTAAGCAATGACGTACATCCGAGTGAACGAGACGGAGAGAAGGGCATAAAAAAGTGGACTTAAACGCAGACTAGTTTTCAGGTCTGACTCCTGGTTGCCCCTGCTGGTAGAAGTCTATAACTACACCATCTGGGGGCAAAAGGCATTCAAAAGTAGTCATGTATTCTGATCAAATACATTTTTATAAAGCATATTTTGAGAGGATATTTCATTATATTGCAGTAGATGTCTCAAGCATGAAATGGATGTATGTTTTTTTTTTTCCACAGCTGGTCAGTTGGCAAGTAGTCACATGACATTTACAGCTTTGGTGATTGGCTCCAGAAAGTGTCCATAAATATGAATAGAGATCTCCTTAATCAGAACCACCCAAATGGGGAATAAGAAATATGCACATTTTCTTTTTAGTTTGTGGAATACAAAGCAAATAAATGCACAGACCAGTGTTGTTTTAGTATTATTTATATACTATTTTAGTATTTACTAATATTTTAAATTTATTTTTTATATTTTATTTTCATTTAAATTTTAAGTTCATGTTGTAGTAGTTTTGTTGTGCCTTTGTGATTTTTATTCATTTTTTTATATATATTTTTATTTAATTTATTTTTTTTATTTCAGTTTTAGTTTTAGTAATTTTAGCTATTCAACAGTTAGCAAAGCAACATTTCTAATTTTCGTTTAAGATTTTTAAGTTTAAGTTTAAGTTCATCAAATATTTTTATTTTAATGTATTTCAGCTTTGTTTCAGTTACCGATTTTAAATAGTTTTAGTTCACAATAACAACACTGGCACAGGCAAGGCAAATTAAAGAAACACTGACACCTGCAGGTCAGTCTGTGCACTGCATCATTTCTGCACAGCTCATTTCACCACTAGTGCAAAAATACAACTGACTTTGACTACAAAATAATATAATACAAATAATACAAAATTACATTATCAGCATAAGAATTTGAATTGAACTTTAGTATTTGGCTTGTCCTCATTTTGCTTTAATCACAATTTTCTGCTTTTCAGTATGAACATTTTGAGCCCAGTGTGTACTTGAGTGAATGATCTCACATGTTTTCTGCATTAATGGTAAAGAAATCGTTTTCATCATCTGAGCTCTGATCTGTCAGGTCTGCTCACTCTCTCCTGCATGAAGGTTTTCCATGGCGACATCACAGCAGAATGATGCTGATCTGCAGGCATGGTTACCGTGGTAACCGTTGCCATGCATCAGGACCCCCTGGTTTTCTACTGAAGCAGTTTGCAGCATCACAAGAGTACAACTGCCCCTCCTCACTATATCTGTCTCTCTATATCTTCTCTCACTCACTCACTCATTCGATCTCTGCTTTTGTCGTTCTCTGTGAGTTCTTTCAGGCCTTTTCACAGACTAACACTAACAGTCCTACACAGGTCACTGACACAGAGACCAGAATGCACTGCGATGAGCTCAGTGTGAAAACCATCCAGATAAATGTTGACTAAAAAATACATACTGTACATAAGTACATACTGATTTCATTCCCTGTTGTTTGTAGCAATGCATTCTGGCCACTGTAGTACACTACTTTTAAAAAGAGTACTTATTACAGAAATGATATACTTTTAATGAATAAATGTGATGTTTTCAGTTAATTGAAATTAAATGAAAATATATTATAGTTTAAATTTATATTAAATGCAGCTAGTTTAAATTAAGAGTGCTTTTTTTGACACACGTAAGTACATCTTTATATGTAATTTCATAATTCTTTTGTTTTTGAAATATGGTTAAAGAGTACTACAAGCATTTATGGTAAACTAAAATATACTTTAATATCATTTCTATTGAAACTTGCATGACATGTTTTAAACATATTTGTAATTTCACATTTGTAATCATGAAGATTTTGTACATTTGAAACATTTAAAATATAGTGCTGTCAAAACGATTAATCACGATTAATCGCATCTAACAAAACTTTGTAAATATAATATAAATATAATATGTGTCTGTATATGTATAAGTGTGTGTATACTGTATATACAGTATATATATATATATACACACACATGCACACACACACACATATATTTACAAACTTTTATGTTAGATGCGATTAATAGCAATTAATCGATTTGACAACACTAATATTAACTAGAAATGTAATATCAAATAGCACACTACAGTTAAAAAAATAGTACTTCACGTGTGCTTTAATGACAAAATAAGTGTACTTCTTTAAAGCATTATTAAAACATAATTCACAGGGAGTTTGATTGACAGGCGATCTAACCAATCATAATGCCGAATCCGCCATTTTGTCCGACAAAGCAGTCAGGGGATTTAGTAGATTAACGTTTGTGGATTTGAACTTGAAAAATGGTGTGTACTGACGTCTCTCTGCGGTTGAAACAATATTCCTTCTGATGTTCATTCATGTTTATTTGATGATATAAATTAACTAGTAGGAAGAGATGATCGGTTCACGAGCCGCTTGAACTGAGGCGCTACAGCGATCTGTCACGACACATTAAAGAGCCACAAAATGGCATTTATTGTTTAAATTTCTTTAAAAATCACAAAATTTGACATTTGAGACATTTGTTTCATATCAAAAATAACCTACTCTGTCTTATCTGTCGACGCGTTTCAGTGTCCTCTTTGCTCTGCGATGTTATTTTTTACTCTGTAAAAAATGATGTGTGGCGAGAGAGCGGCATGGCTTGTCGGACGTAGCAACAGTAACTAAAGGGGGCGGGTCTTTGTGAGTGGTCAATTAAGCACGGGGGTTTTGCCCATAGAAATGCAACACGTCGCCGCGACCACCATCTTGGAACAGTCAACATTTGCTGTCATCGCTCACACTAAAACTCAATAGTTGTGTTCAACTTGAAGCGGCGATGCGCAGACCGATCGGTTTATGCCATCGAAGTATTAGAGAGCAGGCAGCTCCGTTTGCTTTCGAATTGCTCCAGCGGTATTTTGACACCAATCGGTCTGCGCAGCGAACACAACTCGAACACACCTATTGAGTTTTCCAAGATGCAACAACATTGTTTTAATAGCAACCGGAGCTTCTAAGGCAGCTGCAGTGATGCGACGACTTTACTAATTGCCGATTGGCTCTTTTACTTAGAAGGCGGGGCTTATTCCGCCATATTGCGTGTTGCACTTTCTCCCATTCACAGCAATACGAGTGCGCCGTCTTTGGTATAACTTCACGGACTAGCTTTGTAATACGGTGGACAGCTTACGTATAGCGGCTGCTAATGAGGCATCTATGTATATATTCTATGGTTTTTGTCTCCTTCACTGAAGTTGCAGTATCTGCAAAATTAGGTGTCTTAGAACAGCCTTAGAATACTATATGTAGGCAGCACACTAGGTTCAGAGTCTCTTGGTACAAACTCTTGAGTCAAATATCTCTTTTTCGCTTTAGCCTCCTCGGCTAACAGCAACTCACTGCAAATGCTAAATGCTACTGGAGTGTGAATGTGTGTCTAACATACTATAAAACTAATGTTTCTCTTTGAAGACGGAGCCCTTGGTGTGCATTTCCATTTACTGTCTGATTACATGATGCTACCACAAAATTAGCGTGTGGTTAACACTCACTAACCAAAGCTGAACGTCCTTTTCCAGACATTTTCTCTTACAGAAACTAATCATCGCTGCAGCACGCTGACACTTCCACCGCTTTGACCACAACATGATTATATGTTTATTGGAGTTATTACAACGTTTTGTGATTACCTGCTAATGATGGTAACTTGTTTTGCATGGTTTTTAGCTGGTCCAAAGTGGTTATAAGTTCATTACAGCTGGTTTAAAACAGTGTAAAACATGTACAAACAACAAACAAATAAATAAAAATCCGATTCAAATTCATTAATTAAAAAAACACAGGAAGTCAAACAGCAGAAAAAATAGGAACAAAAATACACTTCAAAACAAGAGTCCTTAAACACAAGACAGGGGAAACGAGACAGGAATTGTAACAGTATTGTATTGTAAGTAAATATTTTCCAAATAAGATTTTAAACATATTTATAATATTAATTTTAAATATAATTTTAAGTATATTTAAATATAAGTTTAAATATATAAGTTTCACAGTGTAAATTGGGTTTTTATGTAAGAAAGTACACTAAAAAATGGGTCACCTAAAAATAATATCTAAATTAATTGGTGTTATTTAAGTGAAAATATTATCTAATATTGCAGAATCAACCTAAATACATTACTTTATCTGAACAAAATTAATTTTTGTGGGTTAAATCAAGTAAATAAAACAGGTAACATTTGCAGGTTACCACTTTTTAGAGTCCATTTAAAATTTTAGGATGTCTAAAAGATTGAAAACCCATATGTTTTTGATTGATTAGCTGGTGAGAGTGAGATTAACCTGATAAACCGTCTTGGTTAAGCTAGTTAGCGCTGGTATGACCACCTTGGACTAGCAAGAAACTAGCTACCATTTAAGACAATATAAGAGATAACTGATATTACATTACAAACTAGATTGCAAAGTGATGGCACAGCACGTATTTGATGTTATTGAGTGGTCAAAGTGGTGTTCAAGTGCTTTATTTTTATGTTATCATGTGCCTGTATTATATGATCTCTCTGTTCCATCTTTTCTACAGCGCACGAAAGCGGCCCATCCCATACTACCGGCCGAGCCCGTCCTCTTCCAGCTCCGCGAGCAGCTACAGCAGTTCTAGTCGCAGCCGCAGCCGCAGCTACAGCAGTTACAGCAGCCGCAGCCGCAGCAGGAGTCGCTCCAGGAGCCCGAGCCCCGCGCACAGTTACTACAGCCAAAGCAGCTACGAGAGCCCCGGATTCTGAGAGCAACTGAAGGTACGGAGGGGGAAAGTCAAAGACCAGGAGACCAAGAACATCTCAACTGTGCAGGACACCTTTCTACCGCAGGATCTGTGCTGAAGAAAATCACTATATAACGTGAGGATGAAATGCAGCGGGTATCAGGGTTTCTGGCTGACAGGACGGTCCATAAAATGTTGGGGTGGAGTAACACTGAAAAGATTTAAAACTGAACAAAATAATAGGTTAAAGGTGAAGAGGGTACTTACACTGCAAAATAATCTTTTTTTTTTTTTTTTTAGCATTTCTGTCTTGTTTTCCAGTACAAATATCAAAACATTCTTAAATACATTTACTTGAGAAGGTAAAATGAAAAAAATACGAAATGTTTCCTGAAAAAAGTATCAAAATGAATGGCTGGTAGGGAGCTTCTTCCCGGGTTTGTGACATCACAAACCCCAAAATTTACATAAACCCCGCCCCTGAGAACACACAACAAAGGGGGCGGGGCCATGTTGGGCTGCTTTAGAGAAGAGGAAGAGTTGTTGTAGTAGAGTGTTGTTGTCATGCCGTCATTTTACGCCGGACTGCTTCACAAATGAGTGTCAATTCAACACTGGATTTGCACAAAAGATTAACATGACGGCACATGCTAGTGGATGAGTTGAATCAACTCCACAGCAACTACATAAATTTATAAACTAACCATTCAGAAACATCTAAAAGTTGTAACTTTTGAGTCTCTCCATCAGTGTCGACTCCGGTTTGAACAATGTAAGGCTGAACACCGTTACTGACAATCCTCATTTTGGCTGCGTGAGATTCTCCAGCTTTGTTGTTGTTGAGCGACCGAAGCGTGAGCTGTTAAAACTCCGCCCTCTTCTGGAAAGGGGGCCGGGAGCAGCAACTCATTTGCATTTAAAGGGACACACATAAACGGTGTGTTTTTGCTCACACCTAAATAGGGGCAAATTTGGCAAGCTATAATAAATGATCTGTGGGGTATTTTGAGCTGAAACTTCACAGACACATTCTGGAGACACCAGAGACCTACATCTTGTGAAAAGGGGCATTATAGATCCCCTTTAAAACAAGAAAAAATATCTGCCAATGCGGTAATCAAGATTATTTTTCAAACCCCATTGGCAGGTTTTTTTTTTTTTTTTTTTTTTTGGTTTAACCAAAACCTTTTTGCTTCTCAAGTAAATGTATCTTGATTTCAGAATGTTTAGATATTTGTACTGGAAAACAAAATTTTTTTCAGTGTTAAAATACTTTCTTGTGTCCCAGTTTAATATAGAGAGTCTCTGTCACAACATAGATCTGTTTATATATGCATCCTGACAAGCTCAACCAATGGCAGGAGTTTGGGGCGGGACCTTCTGTTTGTTTGACCAATGACAAACAGCGGGAGCATTTGGGAAACCTTTATGAAAACAGTCATTACTGGTGCTCTTTGAAGCAAAGCATCACTGTTATTATCTCGCTTGTTATTTTTACAGTTATGTTTAGTGGTGCAGAAATTACACACTTCACCCTTTTTTTTTCATAAAGCGAAAATCCTTGTGTGTGTGTGTGTGAATCCGATTCAAATCCACTTAAGAAAATGCATCAAATCAGATTTTTCCGCCCTTTCTTTCCACAATGATTCATAATTATACTAATAATAATCTTAAGTTATCACTATACAAATTATGTAGATACACTAAATATTAAATACACTGTCTTAACAAACACATCTGATCTCGTCACTGGATGAGAAATGACAGAAGAGCGGATTTGTGTGCAGTGTCAACAAAACACTTTTAGGGAGTGAATTTGGAAATAACTGCAAAGGTATCTAACGTTACATTATAAAATACAGCCGGTCTGTACAGATTAAAACCAGCCGACTACACGTCAAACCCTGTGAGATGCTGACACACACTTATGATGCACAGAGATATTGATGTTGTCAGCATTTTTGTATTTAACATATTCAATGTTACAAATAGTTCCAGTGTCTCTATTTAAAGACTAAAAGGCCTGAAGAACAAAGATAAGATGAGCACTTTTTTTCCCCCTGAAATTCTTCCACGCTGCAAAAATAACCAAAAAACTGGGTTAAGAACGAGAGACTAATCGTGATGAGGTCTAAAACAATCTCATGACAAGAGTGCAAAATCAAGAGACTGTATTCCTACACTGAAGATGAACGAAAGCAAGAACAAACTATTCGACTTTACAGTAGCTTATGATTTGGGTGAATCTCATAAAGAAATGTCCAGCTCATGTAGAAACAAGAAATTAAATGTTGTACAAAGAAATTAAGCACCATTAAGATTTTGTGAATTTTGACTTTTTCATAACATTTTTTATAACCATTTTTTTTTATTTAGGAGACTGACAATTGGGTGATTTAAATGTGTACATTTGGTCTTGGAGATAATAATTATCCCTCTGGTGCTCTTTGGTTGTTTTTGACCAAAAAATTTTACTTTTTGTTTATTTCGATTTTTTTTTTTTTTTTTTTTTTACTTTGGAATGGTACAAAACTTTTTAAAGGTTTTGGCACTTGATATGTGAACATACACACAAAATCATGGAAATAATTCAGAAAGGATAAACTGTCCTGTTCCTCGCTATCAAAAATGGCCACTTTGGAAATGAATGGGAAACGAATTTCATCTAGTGGAAACATTTGGTACTGCGCCCAAACAAAATCTTACTGAAAGCTCATTTTTTGAGATATCAACCTCAAATTTGGAACACAACCTTAGAATTATGGCTTTGATTTTGTTAGTATTTTTAGTATTATTACAGTATTTTTGTGCAGTTTTCATAACAATAAACTTAAACTTCTATAACTTTTTTTCACTTCAAGTGTCCTCTTTAAAAAACAAACAAACTTAAGTCTGTGCTCAAAAAATGAATAAATGGATTATAACTACTGCATAAATATAATTTAGTTCAACAAATCCCCTCAAAAATACAAGATATTAAATGAAAAACATTATCAAACTAAAATATAGTACATTCATTTAATTGAAATAAAAAAAGGAAAAATTCTGTCATTTTTTGTCTGCCACGCGAGGAGCACCAGAGGGTTAAACATACTTAATTTTCTTTATTATGCAAATATAATTGTTTATTTATTTATTTTTACTTTGGGTTAAAAATGACTGACAGGTTTGTTGTTGTTTTTTTTGTTTTTGATTTTTTTGAGATTCACCCATTAATTATTTAAAAAACGCATCTTTTTTTTGTTGAAGTTGTATTATAATGACTGTATGTCAGGATGTTTTTGTTTGAATATTTCCGCTGCAAGTTTTGGCTGTAAACTATGCACTGTATATTCCAAGTTATATACCGGATTATATAAAGGCTTTGTACGTGGAAAAGCTTGGCATGATGCAGAAGAGAGGCTGCATATCTGGGTGTAAGTCTCTCTCCTGCCCTCCTTTACTCTCGGATCTCTTTGGAAAATCCATATCTGATGCACCTATAATGCGAGTCCATTTTGGAGATGTGATATTTCTTATTATATACAGTATTCCACTTCTATTTTGGCTGTGTTTAGTGCATATAAATACGGATAGAGCTCTGTGTTGTACAGTTATTATTACAGGTACTGAACTCTCTGTTGTTTTTAACCCCCGTCTCTAGTGTAGGTGCACTTACCTGAAACCAGGCTGCAAAAATATACACGTACATGTCTTTTTGAGCATATTTATTCATGTTATTCTATTTATTCGGTGATGCTATTTATTTAATATTCATTGCATATTTATTTTGTTATTTATTACTCTTTGGCTCTGTTTTTATAAGGAGTCGCACCATTTTCTGTGCGTATTGCACATTTGCAAAGTTTTGATCGTTTGTAAAGACAAGCTTCTGCATCCTTTAAAGTCAACATGAAGTCTGATTAACTTTCTCAAAACACGTTCCTGTTCTTATTTCGAATGATGTCGATGCATGTTAGTCTAAATTTTCTTCATAATTTTTCTCCACCTCTGAAACAACTGGCATCACAAATCCTTCTCAAGAACATGCCATACATCATCGGCATCATCGTCCAATCAATTTATGGTGGATAAAATACCATATTATTCTTGAATTTTTCTTTAATATGCTGTTGCACTCTAAAATATGTCACATTTCTGGAAGTAAAAGGGGTTTCATGTTGACCTTAAATGCAGAACTGCAATGAATTGTTATGAAATTATTATTTTTCAAGCAGAAGACTGGTTGTTGATTTACGAGTTTGTATTTTCCAAATATTTATTATAATTTATTGTACTGTGTTTCTCTCATTCCCTCCTTCAAATGGAGACTGAGCTGGCCTTTTATCGGTTGTTTCTTTGTCTTTCTTCCCTGGAAAGAACTAATAAAGAAGGCGGATTACAGGCCCAGCGTCGGCTCATGTGAACTTTAACCTTATGATGCAGGAAACGGCCTCAGTCTTCCTTTTTATGTGTCTCGTCTCAGTGTTATATGATTTTACAGACACCTGTTGATTTAATAATGTGAGTTGATACAGCTCTAACTTCCCAACTGTATAAAGTCCGTAGATTTAGTGACCAGTCATAAATAAACACATAATAAAAGTATCTGCAAATGAATCATCTTAATGTCCTGTTCTTGCTTTTGAGTTTTGACTTGTTTCAAAATGTAATATCTTGTCTTCAGAATGTAATACTCCTTGTGGAAAAGAAGCATATTTCAGCATACTTTTAAAAAGAGTACTTATTATGTAAATAATATACTTAAATATATACAGTTGCAAGAAAAAGTATGTGAACCACTTGCAGAATCTGTGAAAATGTGAATCATTTTAACAAAATAAGAGAGATCGTACAAAATGCATGTTATTTTTTATTTAGTACTGTCCTGAGTAAGATATTTTACATAAAAGATGTTTACATACAGTCTGCAAGACAAAAAAATAGCTGAATTTATTAAAATAACCCTGTTCAAAAGTTTGTGAACCATTGGTTCTTAATACTGTGTGGTTATCTGGATGATCCACGACTGTTTTTATGTTTTGTGATGGTTGTTCATGAGTCTCTTGTTTGTCCTGAACAGTTAAACTGAGCTCTGTTCATCAGAAAAAATCTCCAGGTCCTGCAGATTCTTCAGTTTTCAAGCTTTTTTTTTTTTTTTTGCATATTTGAACCCTTTCCAGCAGTGACTGTATTGAGATCCATCTTTTCACACTGAGGACAACTGAGGGACTCAAACACAACTATTAAAAAAGGTTCAAACATTCACTGATGCTCCAGAAGGAAACACGATGCATTAAGAGACGGGGGGTGAAAACTTATTCACATTAACATTTTGAAGGAAAATGTATTATAGTTTTAATTTATATTAAATGCAATTAGATAAAATTAAGAATGTTTTCACCCTCTTAAGCAGGAAGCACATATTTATATGTATTTTTTTATATAATCACTTTTATTGTCTTTGAAATATGATTAAAATGTATTGCCAAATGTAGTAACTGACAAGCATTTATGGTAAACTAAAATACTTTAATGTTGAAGTTGCAATTTAGTACATTTAAAATATATTAGTAGCCTAAGCTATGTAGGCTAACTGTTTTTGTTGTTGTTCAAAATTAACAAAATGTAAATACAAAGTCAATACATCATCAATCTTTCTTCCAAAACGTGTTTTTGTCTTACCCTGATTCACTTTGGTAAGCCTATTATAAGTGTTTATATTGTAGACCAGACGGGGAGGTTTTCGCGGGAAATTGCATGTTTGAAATTGCTTCATTTGCCTGTGAGTGACTCGTGCGCTGCTCCAGCTGCTTTGACGCGTGTTTGGTGTGGGAATGAGAGAGATTAGTTGTCACAACGAGTGAGAAAGTTTGATATGGAGCAGCTCAATCTCCAGCCTCCGGAGACTCACCCGCTTTTCGGAGATCTGAGGGATTTAAAATGTTGTAACAACGACGCGGAGATGATGGCATTTTTATTACTCAACAGGTGAGTAAACTATTTTATTTAACAGATAAATTGTCATATGTTGCTCTCTAACAGAGTTCATTGTATGCCTAAAAGGGTCATATTCATCCGCACAAATGAACGATTGTCAAGTTATTGGTTTTCCATGAAATTAACATGGTGTTTTAGTGCCCCCTAATGGTTATTGGAGTATTGCAGACGTTCTTTATTTTGATCCTTTTGTGTCTGCAGTGTAATCATCCGAGGCCAGTTTCAGAAAAGGGGTTTAGTGAAAACTCTGAGTATGTTAACCCTGAAATGAGCGAAACTCCGGGTTTTCCATTTTAGAATCGGAGGTGTCTCATGCAAGATAACAAAATGGTGTTTGTTGGGCCTGTAGCCAACGTTTTGCTTTTCTTTATGTATTAAATGTTATCTTTATTGTATTGTTTTTTGTTTGTTTTGTTTTGTAAGTTTTCTCTCTCTCTCTCTCTCTCTCTTATTTTGATTCTATGTTGGATTACCATGGCCCCTGTTTTAACATTTTTTTGGTGCATGCCTTACTAGAAATGAAAGCCAATTCAAGAAACTTCAGAGTTTTTGCTTTTCTTGCTGCCTCCCAAGCCAGTCCAGACCTCCTTACAACACTATGTTTATACTTCAGTAATAGTAATATGGCAGTATGCTATTCTGATCATATCTTTCGAAGTGTCTGGTACTCTCTGTCAACACTAGATGTTGCTGTAGACGCTCATGTGATCCGGCCGGATTTGTGTCTGGAAGGTTCTTGCTCTTTCACAAACTCCAGCCGTTCACTGTGGAAATGAAACAGTTGTATTTATAGTCCAGCAGCTCAAAACTGGAATCGCTTCACATTTCTGTTCATTTCTATAATGTCCTTCCAGCTTCTTCCAGACTTTTGAGTTGCTGAACATTCCAAAAAAGAACCTAAAATCACTTGTAAGTTTGGATAAAAGTTTGTAAATTAATTCATTTTATTGAGATTTGTATTCTTTTTTTATTCTAATATGAAGTAACTGTTTATTAAAGCAATAAGGCTTCTACAGATGTTAGTCAGTCCATTATATTCAGACGCTTTCTTGTACCTTATTACTAAAATATACACATTTCCATTATTCCATTGTCTTAGTAGGTGCTGTCCTGCCATTGTGACTTTTAAGCTAGTGAATGCTATAATGGTATATGAAATCTTTCAGTATCATGGTATATACTGTATATCAAAGCACTATGTTATTACAATCTGAAACATGTCAGTACTTACATTTCTGCATTTTCTGTCAGATGCATTTATCCAAAGTGGCTTACATTGCATTGAGGGTATACATTTTATCATTCCCTGGGAATTGAACCCGTGACCTTGGAGTGAAAACACTGACGTGTTCATGCAGCGCAGAGATTTACAGTTTGTTTAATGTGCTGCAGGGCTGAAATGAAACTGCTGACACACTATTGGAGGGTTTAATTGAACATTTGAGCACTGTTATACTAATACAGATTCACCATTACTTTTAATTCAATGCAATAATATGAGATATTGTTTATGAAGATATTGTCATAATATTGTCAGTGAGAAGTGACAAATCATCCTCCCTTTTTAAGTGTTATTTTGTTATACTAGTCTATTATAGTTTTTGTTAAAGTGGATTTATTATGCCCCTTTTCACAAGATGTAATATAAGTCTCTGGTGTTTCCAGAATGTGTCTGTGAAGTTTCAGCTCAAAATACCCCACAGATCATTTATTATAGCTTGTCACATTTGCCCCTATTTGGGTGTGAGCAAAAACAACGTCATTTTTGTGTGTGTCCCTTTAAATGCAAATGAGCTCTGCTTTCCAGAAGAGGGCGGAGCTTTAACAGCTCACGCTTCGGTCGCTCAACAACAACAAAGCTGGAGAATCTCACGCAGCCAAAATGAGGATTGTCAGTAACGGTGTTCAGCCTTACATTGTTCAAACCGGAGTCGACACTGATGGAGAGACTCAGGAAGAAGTTACAACTTTTAGATGTTTCTGAATGGTTAGTGGATAAATGTATGTAGTTGCTGTGGAGTTGATTCAACTCATCCACTAGCATGTGCCGTCATGTTGATCTTTTGTGTTGAATTGACCCTCGTTTGTGAAGCAGTCCGGTGTAAAATGACGGCATCAACAACACTCTACTACAACAACTCTTCCTCTTCTCTAAAGCAGCCCAGCATGACCTAAATAGTGTTCAGTGCTCGTCTGTGCAGCCAGTGACAGAACAGTTAGCATGCTTTGCTCGAACTTTTGCTATGGCGTTAGAACTGGTACACCGTTGTCGCTTGCGAAAACAAAATGACGGCGCCGTGGGTGGAAACGTGCAGGTGGTAATATTATAATAATAATATCCCCTTCCTACGTCACAAGGGGAGCGAAATCTGAGCGGCTCGTTTTTTCACATGCTTGCAGAGAAAAGCTTACCAAAACAAAGTTACTGGGTTGTCCTTTTTCATGTTTTCTGAGTGTAGATGCACCGGGGACCCGATTATAGCACTTAAACACGGAAAAAGTCAGATTTTCATGATATGTCTCCTTTAATATTTTGAACTAGATTTTATTTTTATATTTTTTGTTCTCACTTTAAAGTGGGTTTTTTTTTTTTTTTTGGTCTTTTTTATAATTTTTTTTGTCTGTATAGTTTTTTTTTTTTAAATTCATTTTATTTATTAGTTTTAGTTTATTTTGTTTTTGAGTTTTAGTACTTCAACCCCCGGTTTCACAGACAAGGTTTATGCTAGTCTCAGACTAAAATGCATGTTTTGAGCTGTTTTAACTGAAAGCAACTTGAACTGACATACCTTAAAATAACTCAATGCCATTGTTTTGTCTCAAGATTCACACCAGTAATGTTTTTTCTGGTGTACGTTTATAAAAGCTACTTAAATTAACTTAAACTAAGGTTTAATCCTGCATGTATCATTGATATACTGTTATAGTTATCATTATTATATTAAATTTGTTTTTTATTTTAGTCAGTTTTATTGATTTTGTTGTGTGTGTGTGTTTAAATGTCTATCTAGTTTTTATTAAAGTTAATTTCAGTTTTAGCTATTTTAGTTTTTCAAGTTAAATGAATGAGAAATGTTTTTATACATTTTATATGATTTTTAGCAAACATTTATTTTATTTGCACGGAATGAAAAAGTTGTTTTTAGGTTTAGTTAATAATTATTACACTGTTTGTCTGTAGGTTAATTCGTCTGTCTGGTTTGTGTTCTCAGTGTTTGGAGATTCAGTCCAGTGAATTCCTACAGTAAATCATCTATTAGCACATGTGCGATTGGTCACCTGTTATTTCTTTGTGTCGGTTTCTGCTGACTCGGTCTGTGTGCTTTACAACAATCCTCAGATTCATGACAAGAATGTGTTTGTGAGAGCCAGGAAAGGGGACGGAGTCGGCTTTGGGAAGGCCTTTGCCTTGGATTCCATTCTCATGCGAGGCCGTCCGTGAATAGACATTCTAGTCACTTCTATAAATATCTGGATGGGAGGGGGTGTTGCATGAGTGTGGAAGGGGGTGTCGGCCAAGAACCTTCTTATAAATCTCAGCCCTCCCAAACAGGACACAGCACACGCCTGAAAACTTTCAGAGCAAGAGCAAACTTCAGCCATGGCCGAGAGACGCATTCCCTTCAGCTTCATGCACGGCCCATCCTGGGACCCTTTCCGCGACTGGTACCAGGGCAGCCGGCTCTTCGATCAAACCTTTGGGATGCCACCCTTCTCCGAGGAGATGCCCACTTTCCCGAGCACGCACTGGCCCGGATACATTCGGCCCTTTGGACATCCCGACATGCCCTCCTTAATGCAGAGCCCAGCGATGGCTCAGATGCCCATGTCACCCCCCGCGGTGATGGTGCCTCCAAACTACGGACGGGCCCTTTCCCGACAGCTCAGCACGGGAATGTCTGAGATAAAGCAGACGCAGGACGCCTGGAAGATCAGCCTGGACGTCAATCACTTCGCCCCAGAGGAGCTGTCGGTGAAGACCAAAGATGGAGTGGTGGAGATCACCGGTGAGCACTTTGCTTCTAATTACTTTCATGTCATAATTTAGCCGAAGAAGAGCAGCTCAGTTTGTTCTGTTTGAAATGCTCAAGCCATAGATGAAATGTTGATGAAGTATTGTTTATTTGTGAACTCACTTCATCATAAATCCACTAAAAATCACTAAAACATCAGCAGATTCACCTTAAACATGATGCAGAAAAGTGAACTTCAGACATTTTGTGTGCCCAGATACTTTTTGGGGTAACAGTAGTGTCTAAAAGCTACAATATAAGTTAATATTTTGCTTTGAGGAAGGAAATTACACCTGATTTGCATAGTTGTTTTGAAAGGGAAAAGTCCAGGAAGTATAGAAGCCCATTCCTGCCATACAAAAAAAATCATGCTTTGGTGAATCATAATTATGAATTTTGACTTTTTAGACTCATAATTTTGAATTTTTATTTTGTAATAATGACTTGAATTTTTGACTTTTTATGTTATAATTAAGCGTTTTTTTAATAGATTTTTATGATATACTTAATATCTCATAATTTCAACTTATGTCATAATTGACTTATCTCAATGATGACTTTATCTCATAATTCTGACTTATTGTCATAATTATGACATTTGATCTCATAATTATGACTTGTCACAATTATGCATTTGTATCCATAATTGATTTTTATTTCTTAATTATGACTTAAAATCTCATAATTTAAACTTAATATCTCAAAATGTCAACTTTGTAACAGTAGACTTTTATGTCAAAATTGACTTCTCATAATTATGACTTTGTATCTCATAATCTTGACTTATTGTGTCATAATTATGACTTAGTATCTCAATTTCGACTTACTGTGTCATAATTATGGCTTTTTATCTCAAAATTATGACTTAGTATCTCATAATTTTGACTTGTGTCATAATTATGCATATTTATTCATAATTTGTTTATCTCGTAATTATGACTTTATATCTCATAATTCCAACTTTTTGTCACAATTATGACTGACATAATTGACTTAGTACTTCATAATTTCAATTTATTGTGTCATTAATCATGGCTTTAATCTCAAAATTATTACTTAGTATGTCATAATTTCAACTTTTTATCACAATTAAAACTTTTTATGTCAATTGACTTATCTCATAATTGTGACTTATTGTGTCATAATTATGGCTTTTTATCTCAAAATTGACTGTCATATTTCAACTTTTTATCTCATAATTGTGACTTGATAATTATGCATTTTTATCCATACTTTATTTTTTTAATTTTGTAATTATGGCTTAATATCTCATAATTTCGACTTTTTGTCACAATTATGACTTTATGTCATAATTGACTTAGTACTTCATAATTTTGACTTAGTGTCACAATTATGACTTTTCATCTCAAAATTATCTTAATATCTCATCATTTAGACTTTTGTGTCATAATTATGACTTTTTATCTCATAAATTCTACTTTTTGTCATAATTGACTTTGTATCTCATAATTTTGATTTATTGTGTCCTAATTATGGCTTTTAATCTCAAAATTATTTTAATATCTCATAACTTTGACTTATTGTGTCATAATTATGATTTAGGATCTCATAAATAAGACTTTTTCATAATTATGATTTACCAAAGCATGATTTTTTTTTTTAATGTGGTGGACATGGGCTTCCATGATTAATAGAGCTGGTGGAGAGTGAAGTAAAGGAAAGCTGCTGAACAACAGATGTTGCTGGGAAAAGTTTCTTCTGTAGGGTGGGAGCTGATAAAAACAGCCAGCAAAATTCCTGAGAAATTACACACCAGAGCACAGATCGCAGGCATCTGCAGGATAGTTTCACTTCAACAATACTGATGTCTTCTGGTCTGAAGGCCAGCGTTTGAATATAAAGCCGTATGGAGATGTGTGTGTGCATCATTGCTCTTTCATAGCTCATGAGAATTACGTTCTCAGCTTTGTGTCATTTACTTTTTTTGTTTCATATGGAAATGCATCAGATTTCAGAAGCAAAATGTCTGGTGAAATAGAGAGCATGTCAAGTTAAACTTGTGAAGTAATACACACTAATGACTCTCATATCACATCCATCACTGCGGTCGTTTAATTAGATCACGAGGGTCTTCTGAGGTTTCAGACATGTTGTCTATAAACAAACAGAGCTGGTGCTGGGTTACCCGGGTGGGTGTCAGCCAGAGTTTGAGCTTTGAGGAACACTGAAAGGACAGCGAGGTCAAATGCACCATGTTGTGTTACACATTCAGGAAGTGGTTTAGAGAAGGAGCAGATACTGGTCACCAAAGCCTGACACATCAGAGCTGAAGCTCAGTCAATGTGCGAATAAACACTTCCAAAGAAGTGTGACGTGTCTGTGACATTCATTCATATAAATGTGAATGGTGATTGATCATTCAAAACAATCCTAGGGTGTCATCCTTTTAATGCAGTCGTTGCTGATTTGAAGAATCTGAGAGAAATGAAAGAGATCTCATTAGTGTTTCTTCTTTTCTAATTGTCCGCTCACATCTGATCTGCATGCAGGCAAACACGAGGAGAGGAAGGATGAACACGGCTTCGTGTCCAGATGTTTCACCAGGAAATACACGTAAGTGCTGAGATGCTGATGAAGCACACTTGATAGGGAGAATGAAGAAATATCCTGAGAATAATGAGAGGGTGGGACCGGTTGGAGATAACCACTTTTGACAATGATTCATGCATCACGTCGCATAATATTTCACATCATAACACTGTTTTTGAAACGTAAATGTAGTGACACGAGTCTGTTGTGTTGCAGTCTGCCCCCTGGTGTCGACTCTGAGAAGATCACGTCCTGTCTGTCTCCTGAGGGCGTCCTGACCATCGAAGCTCCTCTGCCCAAACCTGCAATCCAGGGCTCTGAAATCAACATCCCTGTTAACACGGGCAGCAGCACAGCGACCGTCAGCGCCACAAAGAAACCCTGAGCACTACAACACACACACAATTTTTTCAGCATGAAAGTCTTGCTACTTTTGGTCTATGTAAAATGCAGGTAGGAGAGGATGGATTGCCGTACTGCATTCCCGTCTCATTTTTCTTTTTCATCTTTGTCACTCTTTCTTCTCCTCCTCTCTTCTACTTGTAGTAAATCAATGTCTATGTACACAACAATCTCTCAAAAACATGCTCATATTTCACCCCCAAATCAAATTAAAAATTAAAAAACAATATTTTTGATTAAGAATATTAAGCATGTTTTATGACCAATAATATATTTTCATGCCAATTAACCATTTTACCCCAAATACTTATTATAATTGGAAAATATTATTTATTTATATTTTAAATAAAATTGTGCATATAGAGTATTGATATTTATATGCATTTTTTTTTAATTGTCTAGAGAGAAATCCATTTTTATTAATACAATTTTTTTTTGCACTACAGTAATGTGAGAATCGAAAAATGTCACAATTTAAAATATGATTGGTCTTTATGCAAGTCTTTTGATTTTGAGATAACTGCAGTTTTATTATATTTTGAACCACTAGCAAACATACTGTACGCAGTCAGGCACAATAAAAACAATGTTTGTTTGTCATTATGTTTTCATCAAAAGTTGCTCTGCCTCTGAAATTTGTTTTCTGCTTTTGTCACCTGGTCCATGTTAGCTGTTAATTACTGCTAACCAGTAGTCAAATAATGTAGCGATTTCGCCATAGACTGCTGTTGTAGGTATTGCAGCCTTTTTAAAACCAATCTGACTCTCATTCACAAATGAGGAAAAAAGTTCAGTTTGACTTCATCATACTGCCGGGAGAGTAACAACATGGTTTCCTCACATCAGTCTTCAGATTGGTCTCTTTGGGTTTCTGAGGCTTTACATAATGTTCTATATTACGGTAATAAAGACTTTCCCATCATCCTGATGGTAGAATTGGGAATAAACATCTTCAAGGCAAGGCAAATGATTTTCTTGCATTTATTTGTTTTGTCATTATGGTCAAAACCACACCCATTCATTTATTATATATTTTGCAATAACAGAGTGTCTATTTACACTAAGTGCAAATAGCGTCCCTTGTTGGCAAATGCTGTTTACACTAGCTCCGCCCACCAATGTCTGGTTGGGCCACTCTATTTTTTAAAAAAAAGGCGCGCAGAATTCAACATCTTGAGTCGTGCAGCAGTAGCGAGTAAGGCTCGCACACCTGGCTTTTAACGCGATCGACACAGGTTCAAATCCGCCTTTTGCCGAGTTCGCTCTTCTTCGTTTTCCCATCACATATCACACCAGAAAGGCATGTATTTTTAATAAAAATTAAAACAATGTTCTAAAAGTGAAAAATAAACTGCCTAATGAATGTTTAATACAAGCATTTATTAGGTAGGGTTAAGGGAAGGTGCAGGGAGGGATTTTATTCTCCCAATAAGGCAGCATCCATTTAATAATTTTAATAAATATAATCATTTACACTCTATGATATTATTTCATCCTGTTAATGTACAAAAATACTAAGGTGCAAATAGTATCTGCCAATATAAAGATAGCATCTAATTACAATTTACACTTATTGCAAAGAACTGCTACTTTTACATGGTGGAAATAGCATCTATTGCTATTTGCACTTAGTGTAAATAGCCGCTGACTTTGAATAATTTGACAATCCTCCCAACTGAAAATCGGATAAATGTTTGCAGATTCCGACTGGACTTTGACTTTGGCTTATGAAAGAAGTGGGTGATGCTGGTTCTTGATCGTCATCTCTCTCTCTCACACAACAGGAAACAATTTTGTCGAAACTTTCATGAATCTAAACATAAGATCAATACTGTTATTGACTGTAACTGTAAGAGGTGCCTTAAAATAGCAGAGATGAGATATAAACCACTTTAATAAGTAATAGAAATTGTTTTATGCCTAAAGTATTTCATAGTGTAGCCATGCATGTGAGCTTCATCTACTGAAATATGCATGTCTCATGATCACTGCACACAGTTTACATCAGTGTTAGAAAAATCTTTCAAAATTATCATTTTAATATTACCCTTGCAGTTCTGCAGCATTTTATTTTTTTTAAACCATGTACAGTGATTTAATAGATGGCCATGTAATATGATTAGAAATGATGACTGTACTGATTCTGACGGCCCTGAAAAAGGGATTTCCTTATAGTGAACAGAATCTTATCTGGCCTGTTGAGGAGGTACAGTACAAATCAGTATGCATAATGTTTGCATATTTATATGAATTTTAGGCTCTATTCTAGATTAATTCAAGTTTATGTTAAAAATGCACATATTCATGCTTAATATGCAGATACAACTATAAACTATTGGTGATCTCAATGTGGTGATGTAAATGTATTCCTGTTTGCCTCAGATTGCAACATTGGCTCAACCAGTGCCATGCGATTGAGACCGGTTTGAAAACAGTCATTATTATTGCAATTCCAGCTGGTGTAATGGCAATAAATTATACCATTAATAGATTTACATGGTGGAAATTTGTGCCAGATCAGTCAATATTGTCACTGTTCTTTTTAAAAGCTTGAATAAATGATTTATCTCTTTCCTTATGGCCTCTTTCGTCTTTGCGTCCATCCATTCCTTATTTTGCCAGCTGTCTAATCCTGAGAACAGTCCAGTCTTCACTATGTGTAGTGATATATGAGCCGAGGGTTTGATTGGAGGAAACACAGATGCATGCACATGCACATTGTCAGCTGGTAAGCAGAAGTAGGCCAGCTCTCCTAAGACACCCATCTCACTAACTCTCTCATTTCAATAACATTGATACGACTGCCAAAATGTTATAAAAGCAATATGGGGTGCAATTTATCTATTATATTGAATGCAGAGAGAAAGAGAGAGAGCGCTGTGAATTTGCCAAAGAACAACATGAAGAGAAAATGAAAAAGAACTGAGTGAAAGAGCTGAACTCTAACTCTTATGGATTAATAACTGGCAATATTTCAGCACGTGCACATTTGAAGGATGATTTACTGAAAATGTGCACTGAGGAACCTACAGTAGTACACTTACGAAAATTAACCATGGTTTTATTATAGTAAAAGTGTAGTAAACATGGTTTTGGCAGATTGATTACCATTTGTAAAACCAGTTTTACATACCATGGTTAACCTATTTATTTTGTGGCTACCATGGTCTATAATAACCATGTTTTGGGGGGTTTTATTTGTAGTAAAACCATGGTTAATTTTCAAAAGTGTAGAAAAAATGGTAGGCTACATCAATAAGGCCATGCAAAGACTTTCAGCTTGTTTCAGAACATGTTTCAGAGTTTGTCTGATGTTCAATTGTTTATCTAATTACATGAAAAACCTAATCAGAAATATAAGAATGAGCTGGAACTTTCAGTTGCATTTTGGGAATTCTACAGCAAAAGTTTGAGATTTTATTCGTTTTTAAACAATGGTTAAGAGGAACATAACGCCTTCACACATTAGTTATGTAATTTTATATAAACACAGAACCCTAACTATCCTTTATTTCACCTACAACAAAACAGAAATCTGCAACGTATACAATTATACATCCCCAAAACATTTCCACAACACAAAATGCATAGTTCTTCTCCATACAGGGGCGTCCGTACGTTATATATGATAAAAACCACAGCAACCGCATAGCAACTGTGATCCTATTGGATGGCGCGTTTCCCCTGCGCCATTTTCATTGGTCCTTCAAGTTGTGCCTCGAAATGAAAACTTCAGTCGCCTCAGAGCAGTAAGTACAAAGTTTTCTCAGAAATATTAAATTCCATATTCTTGCAGTAGTTCGCATCAGTAATTCGTTCCCTGTTCATGAGGTTTAAATTTGTTCTTTGGGGATATAGCACTCTGACGCGATGGTAAGTTATAAATGACATCAGAGTTCGTCAGGTAACATTAGGATTTGGCGCTAGCGTTTCCCGCGATCCTCCGTGGCAAGACTTTTAACGCGACTGGATATGGTAAGGGTCGTTTTTTTTTCTGTCAGTGCCTTCTTAAAAATAGAATGAGAAAATAGTCGACAAACAAAAATTAAACAAAACAAATATTACAGATTATCAGATGAAATACTTCTTTTAGTTTAATGGCGGATTACAGACTAGTGTAAAAGGTGCAAGTCACGCCACCTACTATATTGGAGTGTGTAAAATCATGGCTTCATAGAGTACCTCAGGGATGACGTGTTTTTGTAGGCCAACCCGGAAGTTAGCGGCGCACGGGTTCCCTCGATCGAAAGCCCATGCATTTTTCCCATAGACTTTTGGAAAATCGCAAAAAATAAGCTGTGATTAACAAAGGGTTATGACACTTACACGTTTTGTCTATCAAGAAAATCTTTACAAGTTATAAAGTCGTCAGATATAACAAGCTAACAGTAGGCTATAAACGGACTACAGCACACCATGATCGCGGATCAACGTCACCACCGCAAGCTTCCTCAAACTTCATTTAAAAAACAACTTTATTTAAAAACATGCTCGCTGATTATGATCTGCACTGTGTATAAATACTTATCCACTTTTTCATAAGAAATGCTGTCCAAATGTCCTGTTTGTCATGACGACGTCTAAAGTCCCCACCAAAGGAAGTAGACCCTTTTAGCAATTTGTTAGCAAGCGCCGTTTTTAAGACACAATAAAGGTTTAAAAAATCACAAGCGGGTTATAACTGGTAATATTTTCAAAACGTGAAAATATTTAGAGGCTTTGTTAACCACAGACCTTATTTCAGGCGATTTAGCAAAAACACATTAAAAAAAACCCATTGCCTTTATGGCGTTGGAACCGGAAGTCCTAAAATGCTAACTCGCTTCCGGGTTTTGCCAACAAAAACACGTCATCCCTGAGGTACTCTATTGATCCCTCTACTAAGACCAGTTTCCTGCAAAAAAAAAAAAATTAAATCCTTAACGATTTATATGAGAATTATCTATTCCTAATATACCAATAATATCCCATTTCCTTCCTATACATTCTTTAAGATTCTTCCTTTCTTCCCTAAATTTCCTACAATTTATTAAAACATGTTCTGCATTTTCTTAGATGAAATACTGTGCAAAGCACATAAAGAGACAGCAACACCAGTGGATAAACGTTGCTGTATTTTTTTAGAATAAAGGTCATTCTCTATACAATTCTGAAAATAGGCTACATTAAAATGTTTGAGTTATTCACAAAATCTGAACATTAAACTAAAAAAACAACATGTAATTTACCGCAGAAACTGATTTCATCCAGTGTAACATTTCCTGGACCAACATCTTTGCTGATCCTGGAACAACATTCCAATCAACCAATGAGATTGGACTGATAGATTTACAGTTAATGTCAACTTTAGGCTTACAGCCAGGATTAGGTGGTACTACACCGTGTCTTATTCACCTATCTTTTCCCTCTGATTTTAGGGATAACTTATAAGTATAGGGTTAGGTTTAGGGGTGGGGATATGGACTACGACTAGCCTGTTCTCAGTGTAAACTTGCGTCACGTCGTTAAACTTTTTCCGTAAATTGAATAGGGAAGGCGTAGGACGTAGCGTAATCTTTTTGAACTGCGAGAGTTTTACACTTTCTTCGTAAGCTGAATACGGAAGACGGTCTGGCGGGAGCTAGATATTTTACTTCATAACTTTTTAAATATGGATTTTTTATTTTTACACAAATGCGTCGCTTCGGAAGGACTTTTTTTATTAACCCCCCAGAGCCGTGTGGAGTACGTTTATGATGGATGGATGTGGATGGAAGCACTTTCTTCAGCTCATACTCGTTGGTATCTCTCACTGCCATTATAAAGCTCGGATGTGTCAGGATATTTATTAATATTTTTCTGATTGTGTTCATCAGAAAGAAGAAAGTCATACACCTAGGATGGCTTGAGGGTGAGTAAAGCATGGGTTGATTGTCATTTTAAAGTGAACTAATCCTTTAAGCAGGGACAGTAGTAGTTGATCATTAGTAAATAACGAAAAGCTGCTGCTAATTATTTTATTCATCAGTACTTTTCTTCAATAAACCATGCATTTGCAGTGCAGTGTCTATGCAAAAAGTGAATGATTGTTTTTCCAGATCATATTACAATTAGTAATGGGGTTTTGAAGAAGGTGCTCTGACATCCTCATGCTACTGGTAAGGTTTGTCAGACTCACTGTCCTTGCATCTTTTGTTTGTAATCATTGATTTCCCATTCTTTCTGACTGATGGTATAATGTTCACACAAGCTCATCTCCCCCGACCAAATCAATATTTGCTTGTGCTGTAGGATTCTGCTTTGACTTTGGACTGGAGTTGGCGGCGTATTGCTTGACCTGCACAAGGGCGCCATTTCACTCCCTGCATAGGCATTTACATGTAATTTAAGCTTTTTTCATTAAAGTCTCCATGAAATCAAAATGGACGTTTTTTGGCTTTTAGCATGAATATATCCATAAGCTAGTGCTCCAAAACAATGACAAAATTCACATTTAGAAGATATAAGCATTCAAAACTTACAGTCTCTCACTTCTGCCAATATGGATGAATGATTTTGATGACATCACACTGCACATCAGCTTCTCATCAGATTTTCTGTCAGATAAAATGCTCTCTAGAATCTGAACCATCTCAACCCCTACATTATAAACAGAAGCTGCGGCTGAAATCGGTCACTTGTTCAGAAAATTACTTCATTTTCATGGTGAATGGCACTATATAGGGGATAGGGAACGATTCAGACAGTGTATGCTTTCCATTGGGGCGAATGTAAAAAAAAATGCAATAATATAGTATTTCAATACTTTTGCGTTCTCTTGTAAATATTTTGTGTCCAAAACTTTTTAGAGCAAATGCAAAGTTTCTCGAGTGAATGCAAAACTTTTGCGAGTGAACACAATTTTCTCGGCGGAACAAAAATTTTGCATGAGAAATGCAAAGTTTCTCAGGGGAATGTTGCTGTTTTTACTGTATTTTCATTACATAAATGCAGCTTTGGTGAGGATAAGGGACTTCTTTCAAAGAATTAAAAAAATCTTAATTATTCCAAACTTTTGACTAGAAGCGTAATTCAATCCCTCCAGGATTTTCGCGATTGCATTTATCGCTAAATCAAGCTTACTCTGCAATATTCCGAGGAGCTTGCATTTTTTCTTAATTCCCCGTAGATATTCCACAGATTTTGGGCTTAGACACGTCCCTTGACATTATCACAATGCAAATTCAAATGCATCCAAAAGTACGAACTGAGTAGGTACTACATTTAAATTTGAACTAAATTCATGACCGTTAAAAAGTATGTTCTATATAGTATGAATAGGGGTAGTATGAATGTAATCCGGACGTACCACATCCGCCATGTTGTCATTATCACGTGACCTACCGGTGTCAGTTACGTTGCTTCACCTCCATTCATAAATCCTCTCCTGTGGCCTCATGGGATAGTAAAGTGTCCATCAAATGCGCACTTCAGAATTTCGTACTGTTTTTCGCATACTATATAGTAGAGAAGTATTCGATTTTGGACGCAGTGTTTTTCTCAATTACATAAATGGAAAGTACAGCCTTGCATTCTTGTGAAGATTGATCTAGAAGATCATTTGGACAAACGAAAAAACAAAAGTGGAACGAATCCATGCTACTCATTTGAGCTTGGACAGTTTATCTGCTCGGACCAATAATAGACAGCGCGACAGGAGCTCAGAGCACCGGGCCGATCTCGATCACACGACACTGTGCTGGGAGATCCAGTGAAGAAAGAGCTTGAATTCAAGCAGAATCAATAACATCGCTGTGAAATCTTGTGAGAAGCATTCAGATTCGGCGCATAATTCTCTGTTAAACCACAGTTATCAGATCAAAGAGTGCTGATGTAGAAACAATGAGAAACATTGTGCCATGAACACAAATCACCCAGTTCACAAATCACCAACATTCACCATGTATTTAATGCAGTAACACTAACAGAAATAACTTGTGACAGAAATGGTCTGTTGTCGAGTGCTTTTAAGTGCTTCACACAACTTTTCCCAGCACTTCAAAGCTTTAAATATTACCCAATTTGAATGGTATTTTTAATGTAATGGCCAAAACATTATTTGTTCATCCTTCATAGGTTGTCCCCATTTATAAACTAAAAGTCTCACAATATAGGAAATCAAACACTTGTTTAAAAATAAAAAAAATTACCACTGTAGTAGATGGCTGCAGAGAAGCACTTATTGTCTTATTAGCCATTTCCACTCCCTAATATACACTATATTGCCAAAAGTTTTGGGAGCTTGCCTTTACGTGCACATAAACTTTAATGACATCCCATTCTTAATCCGTAGGGTTTAATATGGAGTTGGACTACCCTTTGCAGCTATAACAGCTTAACTCTTCTGGGAAGGCTTTCCACAAGGTTTAGGAGTGTGTTAATGGCAATTTTTGACCATTCTTCTAGAAGCACATTTAAGAGGTCAGGCAGTGATGTTGGCGAGAAGGCCTGGCTCACAGTCTCCGCTCTAATTAATCCCAAAGGTGTTCTATCGGGTTGAGGTCAGGACTCTGTGCAGGTCAGACAAGTTCCTCCACACCAAACTCGCTCATCCATGTCTTTATGGACCTTGCTTTGTGCACTGGTGCGCAGAGTTCCTTTCACTGGAACTAAGGGGCCAAGCCCAACCCCTGAAAAACAACCCCACACCATAATCCCCCCTCCACCAAACTTTACACTTGGCACAATGCAGTCAGGCAAGTACCGTTCTCCTGGCAACCGCCAAACCCAGACTCGTCCATCAGATTGCCAGACAGAGAAGCGTGATTCGTCACTCCAGAGAACACGTCTCCACTGCTCTAGAGTCCAGTGGCGGTGTGCTTTACACCACTGCATCCGACGCTTTGCGTTGCACTTGGTGATGTAAGGCTTGGATGCAGCTGCTCGGCCATGGAAACCCATTCCATGAAGCTCTCTACGCACTGTTCTTGAGCTAATCTGAAAGTTTGGAGGTCTGTAACTATTGACTCTGCAGAAAGTTGGCGACTTCTGCGCACTGTGTTCCTCAGCATGCGCTGACCCCGCTCTGTGATTTTACGTGGCCTACCACTTCGTGGCGGAGTTGCTGTTGTTCCCAATTGCTTCCACTTTGTTATGATACCACTATCAGTTGACCGTGGAATATTTAGTAGTGAGGAAATTTCACGAATGGACTTATTGCACAGGTGGCAACCTATCACGGTACCACGCTTGAATTCACTGAGCTCCTGAGAGCGACCCATTCTTTCACTAATGTTTGTAGAAGCAGTCTGCATGCCTAGGTGCTTGATTTTATACACCTGTGGCCATGGAAGTGATTGGAACACCTGAATTCAATGATTTGGAGGAATGTCCCAATACTTTTGGCAATATAGTGTATATTTTTAATATTTATTAATTTATATTTAGACATTATGAATGAGGATAATAATAAAACTTAATTTTATCTGCATCTTAAATCAAGCTCAGTGCTTTACTGTCAGATATTTTTCTTACAAAATTGCATTGCTTCACTTCAGAAGGCCTTTATAAACCCCTGGAGTCCTATGGATTACTTTTTTGATGCTTCAAAATCTCAGTTTCTATTCACTCCCATTACAAAGCATTGAAGAGCCAGAATACTTTTTTATATAACTCCGATTGTGATTGACTGAAAGAAGACAGCAAAGTCCCTTTAAGATAAATAATTTCACTCAGCGGCCATCTTTGAAACGCCTCTCAGGCATGCAAGTGCAGCTCCTATCTCTTTGAATGGGGAAACATCAAATTCTCCAAAGCTGTTTGCCATGCTTTCGATTAAATTTCATATTTGAAATCACCAATGAAATCTGACAACAACTGTCTCATGAATTTTCTAAACGCTCGAATCATGACAAAAAACTGTATTCTTCAGGCTAGATCAAGCTCATGCGCAGTCCTAAGTGCGCGTCTCTATAGGAAGCGCGCGTCTGACTGTTTCTATTGGAACCAGAGCTTCTGACAGCCGCTGCAGTGACGCAATGACTTTACCAATCGGCGATTGGCTCTTATTTAGAAGGCGGGACTTATTCCGCCATATTGTGCATTGCACTTTCTCCCATTCAAAACAATACGACTGATGCATCTTGTGTTATTTTATAGTCTTTGAAGAAAAACATGTACATGTAGGTTGGCTTGAGGGTGAGTAAATTATGGGATAATTTTCATTTTTAGGTGAACTAACCCTTTAATGTCACCAGTGCTACTGCCCTCAAATGTTAGTCTGGAGCCCTGCAATGGTTCTCGAGGTCAGAAAAGTAATAACAATGTTAGAAGAATGTTGTCTGTGGTATATTTTCACTGCAAAACAACAAGAAATGCTGCAAATTTTGCATTTTAAGCTGAAAAAAAGTCTATAGTTTTCATTTGCATACTTACTGAATACCATTACACATTACAAAGTGATTATATCACTTTCTCTATACTCTTTTAATTGAGTATCTTTGTAGAAGATAAGCTTGAAGAAAACCAGCTTCAGCCGAATGAACTTTAAACTAAAGCAGAACTGTTGGCACTAACTGTGTGGCAGATGCTAGCATTAAGCAAAGCATTATCAGAGACAGCCCTCAGCCATCTAGGAGATGGCACGGGATGGCACAGAACGGGAGGGGAAACAGGAGCTCAAACAGTGTTGTTCACTATCATCTGACTACTAGACTAACCACTGTGCCACTGGACTTGCTATTATTATTGATAATAGCAGATCATGTTTCCTCTGATGATGTGAACAGGAAATGACTCGCATACAACGACAGCACTGAAATGGTGGCTAGAAGAGCACAGTCATGTTTTTATTTATTTTTTTAAATTATCATTATTATTATCATTATGTTTCTTTTGTGCAACCGCTACATGACTCACATTTAAGATACCAGTAGACGAGGAAAAAGAAAGAAAACAGAAATCATAAGAATAGGTAATGTTCCATGAGTGAATCCCTTACAGAAACAGATTCTGAACAGGAAAAAAACAAAACAAACACTGATATTACAGCAAATCTTAAATATCTCACAGCAGAAAGCACAGAAAGGAAAAGTCATTTTAAGAACAACATTAATCGTTTCACAATGTAATCATAATTTACCGTGACAAAATGCCAGATATGGTGTTTATTTATTTTTTTTTTGTCTTTTTGCGTCCTTTTTTGTTCCTTTATTAAAAACCAAATACAAGAATTGCATGTCACTATAGCAACATCCATAACAGATTAATTTATAGTAAACACGCACTGTTTTAGCGTACTTCAGCAAGGAAAAGATATATAAGAAATAAATCATAACAGATTGAAACAATCCAATATAAAGTAATAAATAGAAAATAATCAGATTAAATTCTTGTCATTTCTTGTTCATATGAATACATAACATCTACAGTTTTTAAAGTTAATAAAGTCGAGCTATGGTATATAAATACATCACCAGCATGCACAATATTGTATTATCGAGAATATTGGAGCTGTAATCGTCCTACACTGAGAAACAGTATAATAGGCAAGTGCATTTCATGAGAATTAAAACACGAACAAAAACTCTTTAGCCAAAATAAATTAACTGAATAACAAAAAACAGTCTATGGTACCAGTGATATAAACCAAATGATTAGGCATTGCTTTCAAGTGGTCGTTTTTCTGCAAAGCATTGGGATTTCTTTCTTTCTGTAAATGTTATTTTTCGCCTGTACCGTCATTTGATTATTTTAATCGATAATACTACTCTTCAGTGCATTAGAATGAAATTTCATTATTCTCGTACAGTGTGGGTTAGGCCTGGCAATTTTTGATATCTGTAAAATAATAATGATAATAATAACGATTGCAGTCGTGGTTATTTCGTTGAGAGGAAAGAAACCGGTTTTAGCTTTGGATTGAGAAGGAGATACATGGGGAAATCAGAACTGTGTTACTGTAATAAAGTAGTTCTGTGTAGTTCAGATGTGAGATGCATACTAACGATGTGTATCATAAATGGCACAGATGACCAGTTCAACGTAAGCGACATTCAAACATTAGTGGGTGCAATTCAGAATCCGCGTAATAAACGTATATCAGAGACAAAAACACGACCGTTGCGTTCACGCCCAGTGCAGCCTGTTTGCAAATTCCTACTTTTGCGAGGCGATAACATTCAAGTTTTCACTTTTTTCTTTTTCCTTAAGCCCACCCTTGCTTTGAAGTACTTCTTACTCACAATGTAAATTAATATAAGCAGCTCCACTTCGTATTTCACCACAAGAACAGCCAGTGTTTGGGTTTTATCGAAGCCCTTCGGCCATTTAGAATAGACTGACGTACCGACAAGCAAGTGTTGTTCAGGTAAACGTCACATAAGGAGAGGTTTAATTTTTTTCCTTTTAAGATGCTACTTCTTTTTTTTTTTTTTTTTTTTTTTTTTTTTGAGGCATACCATTCTTTTTAACTAGCATATTTCTCTAAATTGTAATTTAGTGGGAAATAAAGAAAACCGCGCTGCTTTGCTATTGGCAAACGTGGCTGGCACAGTTCCATCATGCCCCCTTTTGTGAATTTTTCATGTACTACTTTTTTTGTTTTTCGTTTGTTGTGTGAGCACGCGTGTTTTATGTTACGGCTGAGAGGAAAAGGGTCTCAAAAGATCTTCTCTTTTCTTCAATGCTTAATTGTTGCCTTCGCCTGCCTCGTCATCTTGTTGATCGCTCGTCCAGAGCGTCAGGTTGTCTCGCAGGAGCTGCATGATGAGGGTGGAGTCTTTGTAGGAGTCCTCGTTCAGGGTGTCCAATTCGGCGATGGCGTCGTCGAAAGCCGTCTTGGCCAGATGGCAGGCCTGCTCAGGTGCGTTCTGGATCTCATAGTAGAAGACCGAGTAATTGAGCGCCAGACCCAAGCGGATGGGGTGCGTGGGCTGCATGTGCTCTTTGCTGATCTCATGGGCCTCGCTGTAGGATTTCTCAGAAGACTCCACCACCGTGGCTCTCTTCTCACCTGTGGCCACCTCCGCCAGGTAACGGTAGTAGTCGCCCTTCATCTTCAGGTAGAAGACTTTGCTCTCGTGCTGGGCGTCGCCGCAGTTCTTGATCAGGAAGTTGTCGAGGAGGTTGAGCACGTCTTGGCACACGGCCTCCAGCTCCTTCTCGATCTTCTCGCGGTAAGCACGAACCATCTCGATCTTTTTCTCATTGCCATCCGCAGAGGTCTTCTGCTCGATGCTGGAGATGACGCGCCAGGATGAACGCCGTGCACCCACTACGTTCTTGTAGGCCACCGAGAGCAGGTTCCTCTCCTCGTTGGAAAGGGCCTCGTTCAGCTCTGTTACCTGTGAGGAGGTGGAGAGGTTACTTGAACATTCTTTAAAACTTTTTTGTTTATGAATAAAACAATTCATAAATCTTTACATTTACACTAATGCAGTGAAAACACAACAGTAATATTGTGAAATATTATTACAATTTAAAATAACTGAATTTTCTGCATTACTCCAGTCTTCAGATTTGCTGCTCAAGAAACATTTCTGATTATTATCAATGTTGAAAACAGTTGTGCTGCTTAATATTTTAGAAGAAACCCGTGATACTATAGAGGTAATTCAAATGAAAGGTTTGGGGTAGAAATCAAAGGCACAATATGTAAATTTTCGCCGCTAGAGGTCACTTCGCTGCTTCCGCTAACACAGCACCGTTTATCATATTACATACATCTGAGTGTGTTGAAAATGATGTTATAATGCTACTCTGAGCGTTCGCTTGGCAGCTGCTATGAGACACTTGTTTCACACTGCAGTAAGCTAGATCGATATTCGTCATGGTAAAACATGGTACTCACGGTAAATCAAGAAAACGAGATTCAAACAATAAGACTTATTGTGTTGAGCTAAATAACGATTAGTTTTCTTTCTATAAATGTATCCAAACAGTTGCGCACCTGTCTAATAAAACACTATATATTAAAGCGTCTTTGGTGTTTCCATGGTTTCTACAAAATAAAACCGGAAATCGAGGATATGATGTCATCGATAGGCGATGCACGGACACGGTCCGGGTCCTGGTTTAATTGCTTATTTCTCTGGATTTAAACATTCTTGGAAACATTTGGGATAATGTAAGTACACAAGTCAACAAAATATATAACATTGTTCTAGTGGTATTTTAATCCAAAAATCTTACATATTTTGCCTTTAATACTTTCATTCAGCAAAGATGCATTAAATTGATCAAAAGTGACAGATTCTATTTAAAATTAATGCCACAACATTAACATTGATGACAATAATAAGAACCATTATTAATATTTGAGCACCAATAATAATTGATAACACCAAATCAGCATATCAGAATGATTTCTGAAGGATCATGTGACACTGAAGACTGGAGTAATGATGCTGAAAATTCTGATTTGACCACAGAAATAAATGACATTTTAATATATATTCAGTTATTTTAACTTCTTTCAAAAACATTAAAAAAATCTTAATTAGTGTACATTTATGCATTTCGGAGAGCCTTTTATCCAAAGCGACTTGCATTGCATCCATTGTACACGTTTTATCAGTTCATGCATTCCCTGGGAATCGAACCCAGTTTAGAATCATCTTTAGAATTATTTCTGTTATTCTAAATATCAGTTGCATTTACCATTCTCTGATACCATCCAGTTTAAACTGATGGCGTTAAATGGTGGTGCAAAGTGTAGTCCTATTTTATGGAACGAACTCATTTTCTTTATCTTGTACTCCAGGAAAAAGAAGGAAGGAAAACCTGCGGTACTGCAGTATGCATTTTGATGACGTCTGCTTAAAGCATTGCTGGCAAAACTAAAAGCACACTAACCAAACCTTCACAGCTTCAACCTCATTTAGTGACAGAGCTGTTTATGCAGCACTAGGGCATTAGGGTCACTCGTAATCCTCCTTAATTTGCATGGGTCACTAATGAAAACCGAAAGGGGGACGATTGTCTTTATACACGAACCTGTGTCAAGTTCAGCCATGTTCATTCAATTTCAATAGATGAACAGTTTAAGGAAATGTCATGTAAGTACAGAATTATGGCAGAGAGGGTTGTGTTGTAAATGGTAGATCACAATGTTCTTTTGTGAGTCATGCAGCCATTCCAGTGAACAGTTCAAGTAAGCTTCAATGTGGTGATTTGCCAGATGTCTATTTATGGACATGGGATCTTCATTGTTCATTTTAACCATGTGTAGGCTGGAAGCAGTGTAGTAAATCTATTCATAGAAGACTGGCAGTGTTTCAAACGAACGGCATGCCACTTGCTTTTGTATAAAAACACATCGCAGCCTGAATTACAGTGGTTACAGAGCAACATAGTAAAAAGTGAACCTACACAAGCGTTGCAAAAAAAAATTGGCCGAATGAAAGCATTGCAGGGATGCTTTGATTTAACAGCCTGACAGTGGGCGGATGAGCTGGTGACTAAAGATCTCTCTCGCTCGCTTCTCTTCTACTAGCTTTCAGATGCAATTTCCTGCATCCTTTGGAGAGGCTCAATGATTTACTGCATTTTTGCTGTATCATTCGTGCTCTGCATCATCATCATCCAAAAGCACACACAAACACATTGCATGCTATGCGTCCTTCTCAAATTTAAGAAAGTGGCTGCTGATAACCTAAGTCTCTGGTGTCCCCAGAATGTGTCTGTGAAGTTTCAGCTCAAAATACCCCACAGATCATTTATTATAGCCAGGGCCGGAGCTACCTATAGGCAGAGTAGGCAGTTGCTTAGGGCCTCGGGCATGGAGGAGAGGCCTCCATTACTGTAACATCCCCCTAGCAGGCTCTTTTTCCATTGGGTATAAATGAATTCACAAGTGATTCGCACCTGTAATGAAACCAACTACTGTCACTGTATCAAAGTGGGTCCTATCTTCTAAATACATGAAAAAAGTTACGAAAATGCAACTTTTTCTGCAGCTGACTGACTTTAAGTCATTGAATTATGATTGCGCCGAAACGAACATCCTTCGTGGGGTGCAAAGCGAAAGGCTAAACAGGCGCGCAAAGAAGTGCAGTTCGTAATGTAGGTGTGCGAGTTGTCATCATCTCTTTAGAATTGATTATGTATTTTAAAAATAAACGTGTTCTGTCGATCGGCGTTATTTCTGGATAGATCGTTTGCCGGTTTATGAGTTTAAAAGAGCACAAGTGCCATCGATGCGTCCAGACTGTTATACACTTTAAATTTGTGTGTAATGAATGACATCGCGTCGGGAGCAGACTACCAAGATACTGAAGTAAAAGCAAAACATAAATATTTTTGTTATATTTATTAAAAAATAAGCGTACAATTTTATAAAGAAATTAAGTATTTTTGCTTAGTAGTTTGTCTCTTTTACTATATAGTAGTTAATTTGTGTATACTCTTTAAAAATGAAGGTTCTTTATTGGCATCTGTGGTTACATGAAGAACCTTTAAAATCCACGGAACCTTTCCATAACACAAAAGGTTCTTTACCGTGGGAAAAAAAAAAATTCTGTTACATTGTTTTAGAATGTTCTTCACACTAAGTAAAAAAAAAAAAAAAAAAGAGGTTCCATTAAGAATTGTTTACTGAAAGGTTCTTTGGGGAACCAAAAGTGGTTCTTTTATGGCATCACTGTAAAAACTCCCTTTTGGAACCTTTATTTATGGAACTATTTATGTGTGTAATGCATATTTGAAGTATTGCACTGCAAAACATATAATAATATAAACTGGTTCAACAGGAGGGGGAAATCCTGTCCAAATATGATTTACTGAAGTGGTTTTCCTTTTCTTTCATTTTACTGTAGGCCTATAAGCAAAACAGTTTTGTCACAGTCACCGTCTCGTCCCGTTTGTTTTGGTTGTCATGTGCTTCTTTGTTCTTAGTTCCCACCACTCATCATTCACCATGGACACCAATCACCCTCACAGCTGTTTGTCATTTACATTGTGTATTTAAGTTCCTTCCTGTCTTCAGTTGGTTGTCCGGTATTGTTTATGTCAAGGTGTGTGTTGCTACCCATTCTTCTGTGTGTTCACGAAATAAACATCTGTCATTAAAATGTTTATATTTTTATATACAAATGTATATATTTGTATATAAAAATATACAAATTTTAATGAGAGATGTTAAATAAAAAGGTAAGGAATAATATTTGTTTAAATCCTTTTTATTAGTGGGGGGCTCCAACATAAAGTTTGCCTAGGGCCTCCAAATGTCTAGAACCGGCCCTGATTATAGCTTGTCAAATTTGCCTCTATTTGGGTGTGAGAAAAAAACATGACATTTTTGTGTGTCCCTTTAAATGCAAATGAGTTGCTGCTCCCGGCCCCCTTTCCAGAAGAGGGCGGAGCTTTAACAGCTCCTGCTTCTGTTGCTCAACAACAACAAAGCTGGAGAATCTCACGCAGCCAAAATGAGGATTGTCAGTAACGGTGTTCAGCCTTACATTGTTCAAACCGGAGTCGACAATGATGGAGAGACTCAGGAAGAAGTTACAACTTTTAGAATGAAACTGGACGTTTCTGAATGGTTAGTGGATAAATGTATGTAGTTGCTGTGGAGTTGATTCAACTCATCCACTAGCATGTGCCGTCATGTTAATCTTTTGTGCAAATCCAGTGTTGAATTGACCCTCGTTTGTGAAGCAGTCCGGCGTAAAAATGACTAACACTCTACTACAACAACTCTTCCTCTTCTCTAAAGCAGTCCAGCATGGCCTCACCCCCTTTGTTGCGTGTTCTTGGGGGCGGGGTTTATGTAAATTTTAGGGTTAGTGATGTCATTGTTTATGCTCTAACAGCAACATTACACACTAAAGTTAAAAAAGTTAAATCATAATCAACCACTCCTTTAAATTCTCTGATTCCTACATAGACTGTAAAAAAATATTTTTCAAAGCTGCTAAAACTAAAACAAACATTGCAATATGTTTAAATAATTTTTTTTATTTTAATTTTTACCCTATTATAATTTAATTAATTATTAGCGTTTTATCAACTGACAAACCCCGGTTCAATGTGAACAAAACTCCATTTTAAAATGGACATCTTTTTAAAAAGAGACATGTTTGAAAAAGTTTTAATCGAATTTGGAATTTGAACCAGAATCAATAAATTCTTTATGACTCCTACATACACTGTAAAAAAACATTTGAAGTTGTAACTAAAACATGATTGGAGTATGTTTTACAAGAAATGTTTTACAAGTCTTTCTACTTCAAAATTTCAAATTTAATTCAATGAGTTACTTGCAGCTTCTTTGTAATTATTTGTGAAATTTACTAGCAATTTCTGAGTAAAACATCTAAGACATACACCAGTTTTTTTCAGTGTAGCTGCACATGTTAAATGTTAAATATATGCACTTGCTTATAAACAGAAAAACATTCACTTAGTTTCCTGCATCAGACTCAGAACAGTATTACTGATCAATTATACCACAACTTCCTTCTTTAATTTCCAGCACAACAGCCATTAAACAACCTGAGATTGAAAGAGACAGTTGCTGAATCATTGTGTAACACGTAAACTGGTATTGCAGTCGTAGTTATGGTTGTGTACAATACCATTTACAAACTGCTTTTAACCTCTTCCTCACATAACCTCCCATCCCAGACAGCAGGGGGTAAGTAAAGAGCCGTCTCCATAGAAACAGGGTAATCGTCTTTGTTTGGACGCAATCGACTATCTCTGCTGCTGCCGTGGCAACAGCAATGATGTCCACGCTTCTTGCGCGTGTGTGTGTATGTGCGAGATTGCACGCGTGTGTATGTGATGGAGCGTGCATGCGAGCGTGTGGGTGGATGCGACATGCTGTTGTACGTGTGCCAAGTTATCACACATGGACACATACTCATAACCTATCAGGAAAACCTGCAGATGTGTTAATCAAGCAGTGTGTTTGTAGAGTATACTAGAATTTCAATCAGTCCTCAAACTTTTCTATGCAAACCTTAACATTATTATAATGAGTAATGGAGCTGTACGATTAATCATTAAAAGATTAAAACATCTCGATTCAAACACCCACACAATCTCATTCCTAAATGAAAACGATTCGCCTGTGTCTATTAAACCAAACAAAATCACACCGGAACATTGAAATCTGCGTTGCGTTTGCACCGCCACTGATCCAGAGAGAGTCGTTATCATGTATAGATATTAGGGGTGTAACAGTACATGTATTCGTCCCAAACTGTACGGTACGGACGTCACGGTTTGGTCCATGCAGTTAGACAACAAATACAGTCAGTCCACACTCCAGTCCAGAAGGGGGCTCGCGGTAATGCAACACTGTATGCTAAACGCCACAACAGGAAAAAGAGCAGAAGAACAGCGCATACGCGAATGATTTGAGCACTTGAAAACAAGTCCACTAGATGGTGTGCATGTGTATGTAGTTTGAGAGAGTGGCAATAGTCTAGGGTGGAGTGCCCCCTGGTGGCTCTCAAAGGACTCCAGCTGATGATTGTGACAGATATATTGCGCTTATAACTCTTTTTAACATCAGGCACATCCCGCTCTTTATATTCTTATTCATGCATTTCATCACTCCGAAGTGTCAATAGTGCTATATATTTACATACAGCGATATACACAATATAGCAAAATCTCTAACGATAGACATTTCATACCATGGTAACGATATCGTCATAACGCCCATCCTTATTTTTGGTCGTTCATTTTTGAAAATGGGATTCAAAGCGCAAGTTTTTGAAAACAATCCCATTATTGTCTCCATGTAAACTGCAAAAATGTGAATTTGTGAAAACGGTGGTGTCATGTGCATGAGTATTTATGTGTTCAGTCTATAGGCATGTTGTGTTTCTTTACAGAGTAACATCGCCATCTACTGGCCTGGCAGTAGAATTCAGCGATTTTAGTCGTTTTCATGGATCTGTGTAAATGGGAATTGTTTTGACGTTGTTGTCTGTACGTGAAAAACTCAAAGGAAGAACTTTTAGTACATTGTTGTCGTGTAAACGTACCCTAAGTTTCAAGCTTAAGTAGATCTCAAATTATGAAAGCAAAATAGGTTGTGAGTGTTACATGTTGACCTTAAAGGATTAAAAGTAAAAAAAAAAAAAAAGATTGTCATGATCTACTCGCCTTTATGATTTCCATATGATGTTATCAGTCAATTATGTCCAAGTCAAATCTGGCACCTTCACCTTCAAGAATGTTTTTGTTTGCCTACAGCTGGAAAATGTGGTACTTTTTATGTCCTTTTTGAAGATGGACAATCCCACGCAATTTGGACATTGTGCTACATTACACTTTTTTGTGTTCTGCTGAAAAACAAAACAAACAAAAAAATCATACAGGTTTCAAAAATGAGTCATGTATCTTAAGGGACAAAAAGACAAAACACAATGCTGTGTGATTCATGATGGGTGAAATGGTTTTCAATAGAAGGCAAACATCAAACTTCTTTATTGCAATGCCTTGTTTTACTTCAGTGGCATGAGGTCTTGTCTATAGAAATCATACACAATCTAGTGCAAGCACTTGATTATTTGGCCTAATTAGATACAGATGCATTGAGCAGTGTTGCACAACAGTGCAGTGATACAGTTCTCATAGTGTGCTAATTCTGTCTGTGAGCCCTTTGTAGTCACTGTAATCTCAGGGCACTTGCAATTTGGGTTGCATCATAAGACTCCAATGAAGCCGCCAGCTATTGCAAATGTTCAGTGACTTTTAACCCAAGTTGTAGATTATGATAAACAGAAAGTGTGAAGAAAGAGAGAAGGACTTGAGATTGCAAGAAGTAAGAAAGACGGGTTTCCATACTAACTGCTACACCCTTAAAAATAAAGATTCAAAAAGGGGATTTTCAGTGTTTGGTTCCCCAATGAACCTTTCAGTGAACATTCTTAAAAAAACAATTTTTTTCTTAGTATGAAGAACATTCTAAATATTCTTTTTTTCCACTATAAAGAAACTTTTACAGAATGAAAAAGGTTCTATTGATGTTAAAGATTCTTCACGGAACCATCAATGTCAATAAAGAATCTTTATTTTTAAGATTGCACTAAGGAGTTTATGACAATCAAAATCTAGTCGATGTGACTTCAGCACTGTTATTCTAACATTCTCTTCCACTCCATTGCTTAATAACAGAGAAACCTCCTTTAATGACCCGCAGTTACTGAGCCATGCAGCCTCACTCATTTATTATTATCGAAACTATGGATGATATTGTGGACATGACAGAGAGGACCAGTGCCATTTCCTTAGATTCAGGCCCCCGTTTACACCTGGTATGCTGCATTCACGCCACCTCGTAATTACCGTAATCTTGAGATGACAACACGTGACGTTATATTTGGAGCTGTTCACGTCCTTGGACTGGGAATTATGCATTTCTATGGCACCACTATCAACGCCTAAATGAATCTACAGCGGTCAGGTGGTACAGCGGCCATGTGATACATGTGGGTGCTTTCAGAAAACTCCCAGCTTACAAACTGTAATTATAATCTCTATGAGGACGTGAACACTTTTTACAAGCCAGAATCTCATAGTTACAGTAATTACGATATGGCGTGAACGCACCTCCAAGATGCGTTTTTGTCAATCAGATCACAAGTGGATGATGCTAAATCAGGCGTACACAGGGTCTAAAATGTTTTGATCTTGTCCACTTTCAACCACTTCTAGAGGTAGTCGAAAATGCATTCGACTGGATTGCTTTCACAGTGTAGACGCTCATGTGTTCGAACAGCCACAAAAGACCACCTACTCTCCACCTACTGACCTAAACATTATGGGAAGTGCGCTAACCAGACATCGTTATGTCATCGTAGATTACATCGTTGCGCCAGTAGGTTTTTATGAGTGAGTTGATGATTAATTCATTCAACTGATTTGTTTCAAAACATTGATTCATTCAGGAGGAACGAATCAAGTGACGTCTTTATGAGTAAGTCGTTGAATCATTCACACAACCGTTTCATTCAAAACACTGAGGCTGCTTTGAAATCACATACTTTCTTGAATAGGTACTTATTTTGAATAAGTATTTTGCAACTTCTAAAAAGTGTGTTTTATATAGTGTAGTATGAATGTAATCTGGACATACTACATTCGGCATGCTGTCATTATCATGTGACCTACCAGCACCAGTTGTGTCACTTCACTGCCAGTCACAAATCCTCTCCAGTGGCCTCATGGGATAGTAAAGTGTCCATCGTATGCACACTTTTGCCTACTCTTTTATGAGTACTGTGAATTCGGACATTCTTCTTTTGTCACATACTGATTTTCATCTACTGTATATTAGATAATTATCAGATTTCAGATGCAGCCTGATTCATTCAGGAATGAATCAAGGGAGTTTTTATGAGTGAATCGTTGAATCATTCATTCAACTGATTCATTCAGAAGCATTTATTCATTTAGTAACTCCACTGGTGTGTTTGCTTAGAGATGGCAAATGTTATTAATAATAATACTCCTAACAATGAAATAAGGTCTTGGTCATACCGCCCATCCCTATTTTCATTGTATTTAGCACAAGGAGAAAGGTGATTCATATTTTGAATAATAACCTTAATAAATGAAGAATCATGTGGTGTTTTAGACAGATTTGACTGACAAGGTGCTATTGTAATTCTGATTAGTGCTATGGTGTTATCGTGAACACAAAGAGGCTCTTTATTCTCTTCTACAATCTGACAGTCTTTTAAAGCAGCTCATAATGAATCTACACATTTTAAACTTCACATTAACATTTAAGAGATTTATATCCTGATCATCAGGTTAGCTACTGTGACAACTGGTGTGAACTGGTCGCTAATTTTATCATTACTCTTAAAAAAATTAATAATAATAATAATTCTGAGGTAGCAAGTCGTTTAAGTTAGTTTTAAGATAAGCTAGGAAGGCTAACACATCTCAAATCAGTTCAGCGGACAGACAAGTCAACAGTGAGTAGAAACAACTTTGATTTTGAGTTTGTTGTATTGTTAAATTATGAATTGCAATGAAGACTGTGTTGAAGTAATAATCATTATTAATTCAAATAGGTAAGCTGAACTGCCCAGTCGACCCTTCACTAAGCCCATCAAAGTCTCATTCAGGTAAGTCAGTTTATACTATTCCTACATACACTGTAAAAAAATATTTCTATTCTATTTTCCATGTAGGTAACCAGTATACAGGTAAGTTTCTGTGGAGTAACCAACATGTTTCGATAACATATTTCATGTCTGCAAATAAATATGAGAGCATAAAAGCACAGTGCACTGCAATACTATAGTTAAATCAATGCATTTAAATCAAACTATGGCTATTGCTTTAAATCAATATAGTAGCTGTAAAAACGCACAGAAATTAAGTATATAAGTATTTGTATGGTGAAAACTAGGGATGCACCGATGTATCAGCCAGTAATCAGTATCGGCAGATAAAAGAAAACTATTTTCACTATTGGCCGATTGTTTAAAAACAGCCGATGATCAGGGACGATTATATCCTGTCAATCAAAAGGGGGCGGAAAAATGTGTCAGACTGCAACTCATACTGTGTGTAGAAAATGTCTGTGTGTTGAATTTAGGGCTGGCGAGTTTAACGCAACAATAACACATTAACAGTTTAAAAAATAGCAATATTAAAGCAGGCACCAAACATTATTTGTAGTGCACCTCCCATCCAATAATAGCAAAGAGCTTTGTGCTTTGTTACTTCTGATAAGAAACAAAGTCTCAGCTTTCAAATTCTGTCCATTTTATCACAAAATTCAATAAATGGCATTTTGACACTCAGTTTAAGCGGAAGCGCAAGTCTTTTCTTCCACTTTATAGCTTATAGTTATTGCACAAAAACCATGCATGAACATCAAAAGGTTTGTTGAAAGATATAGAACAACTTACTGAAATGTATCATGTCTCATGTAATCACTCAATCAGTGTTTCAACCACGGAAAGACGTCAATAAAACAGCTTATGAACAATGTCACGGAAAGTTCGCTATAAAACACTAGAGAGGAGCTTATTTACTGTTAATTGTGTATGTTTGAATAAAACTGTCATGAAGACAAGTGTTTATGAAAACTACCTTATGTGCAACTGAGTTGTATACAAACATTTCAGTTTTTACTTGAGTGAAATTTTTATATCTGAAAATAAATAGCAGTTGAATATAATAGTTTGGGCTCTGTTGTTAATTTTAACATCTAATAGTATAGTAATGTACCAAATGAAAGGGTTTTTCTGTATAGTTTGCAGCATTAGTTGGAGGAAGGGTTTTTTTTCCTTAAAAAATCAAACTATCGGTATCGGCAGATGTCATTCTGAATAATCGGATATCGATATTTAGCATCGGTGCATCTCTACTCAAAGCAGAGCAGTAAACAAAAGAAGAACGCATGGATGCTGGAAGGATTGGAGGATGGGATGATGCGGACGTTGTAAGGGTGGAAGAGGGGGATTCTTGCTTAAAGTAGCTCATTGTTGTTATATAACCATAGAGTGAATGCAGATGTTTTTTTTTAAAAATGTTTTTGCAGCTGCAGCAGGCTTCTAAAAATAAACTGCATAAAAGCTTTATGACCATACTGTTATGAAAAAAACATGAGTTACAGTCTTCAAGCCATGTCTATGGTAATGGCCGATGAAAGACAGCGGATGGAGGTGGATGTGGGTAGATCACTGCACATGCATGACAGATAATTCAGAGCATAAGCACACACAACTTTCACAATGCTTTAAAAAAGGCTTCGCCTCTCAAATTATGTTCCTTTTCGCAAATCCCTCATTTTCAACCTCCGTTCTGGTATGCAAGGGCAGACACTGTAGAACAGAAATGGTCCACTCGTAAATATTTAAATGGGAGAAACTGGAACCCTCAATATGGTGATTGTATTTCTCCTAAGGCCGCGTTCAGACTACACAATATTTTTGTCAATTGCGATAGTCACTGTGTCAGATTACGCTATTTTGACTCCTAAATTCTTGTCGTGACGTGGACAAGAAACATGTCCGACTACACTTTGCTTCCCTTCTTTAATAACGTGTGTGATGTCATCGAGAAGGCGGAACTAGCAACAGAGCATACAAGAGCCCAGGGGTTTTCAAAGTCAAAGACAGTTGGCCTTCCTTTTGACACAACGTATGCAATGGCGCCTCCCCACCCCTCAATTTTTACTAATTTTCAATAGCGATCAGTGCGCAAACTCTAGTCTCGTGTGCCTAATGTACGACTCCTGTATATCACTGTAATCGTCTTTCCCTTGATTACACTTTGTCATCCATCAAAACTTTACTAGCATGACACTAGTTTGCTTTATCCAACTGAGAGATGTAGTTTGCGTATCATATGCGTATCAGTCTGTATTTCACAGCACGATGCTAGTGTTTTTGTTGGGATGACATGTCGCCTTGTAGACGCGTTGCCGGTGTGGTGATAAAATTGAGTCCTCCCAGGAATCGTGTCTCCTTTAAGACTCCGAGTGATCCCATTGGTTCAACAGACTTTTAATGGATAGTATTTTTAGTGCCTGATTACAATTCCTGCAAAATCACCTAAAATGTGTTATGATGACCATTAATGTCTTTTAAATTACATGGTTCATATACTAGAATATAACTGAAGCAATTGGTTGTGAAATCAGGTATTTCTCATTCTTACAGTTTTTTAGTTAGCTTATGTACTAGCATAGCATACATCTACCCGATTAGCCTGCTAGCTTAGCTTATATTATATTAGGTATGTTTTTTACTTCCAATATAGTTCTCAATTACATGTTTCAAATTAATAATGTTTGTGTGTACTTAGCATGACAATTAATTTATTAAAAAATGTATTATAGTATTATTATACCACATTGCTATTATTGTGTAAAATTAATATTAGATTACTTTTACAGAACATAGTACGTTGCAACAATCCTTATCCTTATAAAATACATTTTTAGGAATAGTTGTGTTCCAGTTTGTTTTATTATGCGATACATACATTATTATGCATGTTGTTTGTGCACTCAATGCAATAAACATCATACAGTAGTTAAATATGTTATCAAGACATCGCGATAACAGCTTTAATAATCATGCTAAATCAGGCTGATATTGTGTAGTCTGATCCCGGCATTACAGTTACAAGAGCCAATCGCATTTTCATGGTGACTTCGCAGCATCTGCAGGAATGAAAGTCCCACTTACAGTTAAAAATTACAGCTAAAATATTAAAAATAATGCAAGCTGAATCTGCTTATTGGAAATTTTTCATATCAATTTCGATTGTGGTTTAAAATCACTTTTTTTTTTTTTATTTTACCCCCACTGATTTATGAAAGCAGAAAGCTGTTTGTTTCCGCTGAATAAATGTAATTGGTCTAAACTATGGTTAATCCAAGGGTTCAAAGCTGTAACTGACAGATTGTGCATAATATGTCGGAACAAATCTACTATAATTTAACAACTGAGTGTACAACAGCAACACGAATAAAATGCTCAAGCATGCATAGAAGCCTAAATTAATACACACCTGACATGTAGCTAAATATTCCTCATAATGGTGTTAAAAATTGCAAGTAATAAAGGCAGAATACTACAATAGTAGTCTGGGAGCTGTGGTAAAAGTTAGCAGCACGCGGTGTGTGTTGCAATCATCAGCACTGGAACAAATTATTGTGTATTTTGCATTAAATTATTAATCGCACTACATCTCAGGCTCATCATCAGAAAGGTATCTGATTTTTCTATTCAAGTTTATTAGGTCTTTATGGGCGTAGGCTGCCAACACTGCAGTAATAAGGGTTTCCTCCCATAGTGAGAAGAAGACATGGATAAACACACACCCCTGAGCTGCACAGGGACCAGAGTTTTCCGGTCAGCTGACGGGTAAATCAATACATGGACGTATCAGTCCATCCTCCAGTGTGTCTCAAAAAGAGACGATGCAGAGAAAGTTGCAGACTAGATGACACAAAATAAGTATGAAGCTTAACTTATAAATATTTAAGATTAGACTTGGGAGACTCTTGAGAGAATACATGGATCCAGACGGCAATGGGTACATGCCATTAATGGACAGACGGAATTATTTATTAGTTTAGACCACATAAAAGCAAACAGTTTAGAAAGATGTTGGGGCAACTAATCATTGTACAATATTTGAAATTCACAGGAGTGGAACAATTTGTCAAGCTCATTGTCTCCGAATGAAAATTGTTTAGTAGAAGCATTACGTAAGCCGCACTAATGGCAGACCGGTGTATCAGAAGCCCTGTGCAATATACCTTATCATTTCCCCTCAGAAACTACTCATCTACCCAAAGCAGATGTCAAGAGATGGTGCAATTAGACTATGATGAGGCATTTTTCAATAATGGACAGCATCCAGTATTGGTGAATAGCTAAATGGAACGATGCACTTTCCTTTTCATTAAATGTTTGCAAGTTCATCAGCCTGAACCAAAACTTGACATGCATTGATTTACACATCAATCACTGCAAAAAATGCTTTTCTTGCTTAGTATTTTTGTCGTTTCCAGTCCAAATATCTATAAATTATTAAATCCAAATGACATAAGATATTTTTTCTTGTTTTCTTGTTTATCTGCCAGTGGGGTAAGAAAAATAATCTTGTTTCTGTTTGGGACAGATTTCAAACAAGATTTCAAACAGAAACAAGATTATTTTGCAGATAATTTTGCAAAGTAAAAACTCATTAGTTTTGATTTCTTTTTTCCAGAAAACAAGAAAAATTATCTTATGTCATTCTACTTATCTAGTAAAAGCATCTGGATTTAAGAATTTTTAGACATTTAGACTGGAAAAAAGACAAAAATACTAAATAAGAAAATCATTTTTTTTGCAGTGATAACCCTATATTTTCATTTATGAAAATGTTATAACTTTTTAGATGTTATAAAAATGGCATATATGTGACCCTGGACCACAAAACCAGCCATATTTGTAGCAATAGCCAACAATACATTGTATGGGTCAAAATTATCAATTTTTCTTTTATGCCAAAAATCATTAGGATATTAAGTAAAGATCATGTTCCATGAAGTTATTTTGTAAATTTCCTACTGTAAATATACGATATGTATAAATAAGTCGATATGCATTGCTAAGGACTTCATTTGGACAACTTTAAAGGCGATTTTCTTTCTGTATCTCACTCAAATATTGTCTTTTCCTAACAAATCAAACCATACAGCTTATTTATTCAGCTTTCAGATGATGCATAAATCTCAATTTAAAAAAAATTGAGCCTTATTACTGTTTTGTGGTCCAGGGTCACATATGGAGGACTAGGAGTGACAAAAAAAATTAAAATTATTTATTTTATATGATAATATGTATCTGCAATTATGTAAAAATGTATCTTGTATAAATGCATTTATGTCCATTTTTATGTTTGAATTAAGTTGATATCTTCATATTATTTGTGTCACTCCTAGTCCTCCATATATATTGACATTTTAGATAGCCTAAACTTAAAGAATACCTACTAGGTGTTTTCACAATATTTCCGAAACATTTTATTTTGATTACAGTATTATTTTTACTTCAGGTGTGGAGTTATGAGACTCCAACACATGAAATAGGTGTGACCTCCAAAACTTCCATGACAGGAGTCAGGAGACAACATTGAGAATGTGATTTCTAAAACACTGGTTGAGTTTTTAAAACCACAATCTCGGGGTTATCTAGTGCTTAATTGCCATATGGCGCTATCAACTTTCAATGCAAACCTACGCCCTTGATGGAGACAGAGAGGTTGGTGATCATTGTACCCTATTGGATGGAGGCTGATGGATCGGATGAAATGGTGCATTACGGGCACTGCACCTTGGCACACGTTGCGACACGCCTAGTGGGAGCGAAGCTGCAAAGCCGGAGAATGCGCGAAAACCACATTGCTTTTGACGACATCTTCAAATGCGAATCGATGGAGACAACTGTAACGGGTTCTGAGACAAAGAGAACAGCGTTGGATCATCTGCATCATAGACTAGCATACTGTAATAACACATATGAATCACAAACCGCTTTAATATGACACGATTTCAGCTTTATGCAATGGAGAAATTCGGCATTGACAGGACGCGTAGGCTGTATCGTTCATGTCAGTGGATTTTTAAGCAAACCTGTTTTAGAATTATAGCCATGTGCAATAATGAAGTGTCTATCTGTGTGGTCATGTTGTCCAGTCCGTTCGGATCTTTGAAAGGCACCGCCCAAAGAAATCTGGATTCACACTCAGCGCTGCATTATCGTCTGGTTTAATGAATGACGGGCAGTGACACACAATATTCTCAAATAAGCTTCGTCATCATTTCAGCAGGACTGTGACCTGTCGGTCGGTCCGGATCAGCTCATATGGGCCTTTAGACTAAAGAACGTGCGTTCATTCGAATCGATTCTGTCATCAATATCAGATCTGATCGATGAAAAGATTCGAACGCGAAAATGGAATTTCCAGTGGCAATGCGACAGGGCGAATGCATTATGTAGATCCGCGCGTTATTGTGAGACAGTTCACTTCGCGTGATTTTACCTATATGAATAGCCAAATTATAAATTAATCAAACATGTACAGAATAATGCAAAAGTTGCACTTACCGATTTCATGGCAGCAGCCATATCGTCATATCTCTCAGCCTGCTCGGCCAGTCTGGCTTTCTGAACCAGCTGCTCGCGGTCGACCATGTTTAAATTGCGGTTGATTCAGGTGCTTTTGTATGTATGGGTGATATATTTTGTGAATATGCTGTGGGACGCGCGCGCGAGCTCCTCTTGCCGCTGCAGCTGCTCTCTGCTGTCTGCTGCCTGCGCGTGCCGATGCAAGACGCTCCTCCCCCTCCTGTACGCTTTCAGTGGATTGCGTCATCAGTTGTGAGGGGGTGCAGTGATGTCAGGATGGGGTTCTTGCGCGACACTGACTTTGCTAAAATAACTACTTAGAAAATGTAAGTAATAATATTCACATAGATTGGTCTCTTTGTAAACAGTATCCTGAAACTGGTGTGAATGTTTGTAGAATTATAGAAATATGTATAACTAAGCCTATATATTATGTTTTTTTGGGGTTTTTTTAAGAGAGCAATAAAAAAAATTGTCAAATTATAGTCAGTATTATGGAGACCCTAAAGGGATCTTTGCAAAAAAAAAAAAAATAATATATAAATATATATATATATATATATATACAGACTTTCACGTGTGCAAGAGAAACTATTTTAATTTTTTTTGTTTGTTTGTTTTGCTGACATCTTGCGTCTAGTACAGCGGTGGTTATAGACGCAAAGTTGTTTAAAATGAGGAGTTCGAATGTCGTGGGCTTATGTAAAAAATCGGCAATACACAATCCTTTACGAACGTGAAAAAACGCGAAGGCGCCCCGCGGTGGCGATTTCTTTCAAATTTCTCACAGGCCTCAAATTTTCTCAGCCTGACTCGCGGCCCAACGAGTTTCGTTTCGATCGGCCTCCATTAACCTTGTCTGATAGCTGCTCAAAATTCATTAGCCGATGGTGGCCATGTTTTTTTAGATGCGTCAATGTCCTCATAGACAATCATGGCGCCTTGGACAAAGACACCTCATGCCAGTTTTCAAGTCGATCGAACTAACAATGAAGTAGTTATAGCCACTTTCATGTTTTTTTTTCCTGTTATAGCACCACCAAGTGGCTAGTCACGGTGTCCTTTTTCAGACGACCACAGAATGAGCTCTTACATGTGTGCTGAGTTTGGTGAAAATATCTCATTATGTTCACGAGTTATAACCATTTTAGTAAAAGTGGCTCCGCCCACTTCGAATGTTTTGGAGGCCGTGAATCGACATTTCAAAATTTTTTGATAATTATTGACAGGTTTCAGAGAATCTTGCTGCAGTGGTTTGGCTCCGATCGGGCCAAAAACCTAGGACTAGTTCGCAAAAGTAGGTTTTTCAAAAAAATACCTGAAAATTTTACAAATCCGATGCATGCATTTTGTTCGTCTTGAGCCAAGGATTCCAACGATATAAGACACTTGAGCCTACGCCTCATACTTTTGACTGTTGTAGCGCCCCCCTCAGGCCGATCGGGGCGAGCCTTGGCGATGTTTTAGACGGTGTGTATACTACCAGCCCTCAAAGATTCAAGTCTGTATGACTTACAGTTTTCTCTGCCCGATTGCATTTTAGGGGAGAATGCTGATCTTTGAAAATTGTAACAATTACAATAGGAGCACTACGCGCTTGAACCCCTAAAAATCTTTTGCGCACGTCAAAAGTTTCTTATGCGCACACAATAGTTTCTCATGAGCATGAGAGTTTAGTTTTGCAAAGGTCCCTTTAGGGACTCCGTACAATCTCTATAATAAGAGGCTAGGTTATTTAAATTATTTATTTATTTAATTTGGATATAAGAATATTGCGTCATTGTCCTCATAGACAGTCATGGCACCTTGGAAAAAGACACTGCATGCCAGTTTTCAAGTCGATCGGACTAACCGTGAAGTAGTTATAGCCATTTTCATGTTTTTTCCTGTTATAAAAGGAGCCAGTCGCCACATCTTTTTCTTGCAGTAGTTTCTCGTGAGCATGCGAAAGTCTGTATATTTTATTTTTGCAAGGTGCCTTTAGGGACTCCGTACAATCTCAATAATAAGAGGGTAGGTTATTTAATTTGCTTATAATAATATTGAGAATTGTTGTGTTACCAGTTTGCTAGCCTTTATAAGGGAAACCAGGACTAGTGGTCAGAAATTTTACTCCAGTGAATATTTTTCATGCTTGGTTTATTTTTAAAAGTAATTTTCTGTATAGACAGATACCCTCTTCTTGGCAACAGAAAGGCTATTGGGAAAAACCATGTTGTCAAAAGAACCAAACTCCCATTAATAACTAATATTAAATAGTAAAATACATCTATCAAATATTCATTATAAAATGTGAATATGTGAAATATAAAACACATGATGAAACTTTTATTATGTAGAGCACCTGCTGGAAGAATAAACAATGTGCCATTTTGTCTTAATAGGGGAGAATTTCAAGAAATAACTTCGATTGCACCTTTAAGAATATATAATAGATTCATAGCTGTTACATGTGCACTCTGTCTTGGACTTGTTTTGGACTTGTGTTGTGCCATTTCCCGCCACTTGTTTGTTCCCATAGCTACTGATCACCTTATTATCACCACCAGCTGCATTCCATCACCCTCCTTGTTATCCTATGTATATAAGCCCTGTGTTTTCAGTCCAGTGTGTTCCGGTATCGTTAGTGTCAAGTGTGGTTGTTTCTCCTGTTTTTCTGCCTGTGGATTTATTAAAAGACTGTTTCCTATTATCTCCTTCGTCGTGCGCTTTCCTACAACCAGCTACTGTAACAGAATACCGGACCCAAACAGTTATACAGATTGCGGCGTGTGTTTGTTGTTTTCCGTGTCAGTGTTTTTCGTGTTTCACTTTTCGTTCCCGTCACTATGTACACACCCGCTTTTCTGTTAATCTGCCTTGAGCAGAAGGACCGCTCCCTCGAGGCACATTTGGAAAATTTTTTATTCCTAGCACCAGCTACACATTTCCCGGACAGCAGCCTTTGCAACTTCCTGTATGCCGGCCTCAACACCGCCACCAAAGCGCAGCTGTCCGGGGAAGGGCCTCGAGGGAGTTTCCCGGATTACGTGGAGTGGGTGCTGGCGTCATGTGGATCGTCTATGACCGTAGGATTCTGCGATAACGACGCCAGCCCCACTCCCACTCCAGTGCCCAGCCATCAACACCCTGACTGCGAGGATCGGCAGCATGAGCCCACCGCAGACCGTGAGAAGGACTTCGCCGCGATGTTCGAGCCAGCGCCAACGGGAGCGACCGAGCAGAACATCACTACGGAGCCTGAGCAACACGGGACTGACCAGGTGTGCGAGCCGGCTGCACCATCCGTCGCCGAGGGAATTCTAGTGGAATACGAGGGTATGGAAGTGAGCCCCACCCAACCCCCTGCCACTGAGAGTGAGTTTTTGGCTTGCACTAGTGTCTCTTTGTTTGATTTAGGAGAGGTTAGCCTTCCACCTGTTTTGCTACCATCTGAATCTACCTGCCATATGTCTAGTTCTCTGGCCCCTCCCAGCCTCCCTCTCCCACCACCTCTCCAATATCATGTTAACACTCCGTCATCTTCTAAAGGATTTTGTTGCACTCTCCAAACCTTTCCTCTGCCCCAAGCCACGCCTGTCACCCTGTCATCGCTGTCTCCCATCAGCCCTTCAGTTTCTCCATCTCCTCTCAGTGGTGGGGATCCACCTCGGGACTGCTGGGAGCCACCTCCTCCTGGGCTTGAGGAGCCTGGGGTTCCGCCTCCAGCCTCAGAGCTCTCCACTCCCCCTCGACCCGTCGACCTGGCTCCTACACCTACGCTCCTTCCACCCTCGTCGTCAGCAGGTACCATCGGGCATTCGGCCTCGCTGGGTTCCCTCGGCACGTCGGCTCCGCCTGGGTCGGACATCGCCACGCCTCTGCTGCGGACTTACGGGCCATTCGCTGCTCTCTGGCCCTCCACCCCTTCCGCTACGACCAGCTCCGCCCTCCCTCAGGCTCCACCTCCGCCCTCGGTCGCTCCAGCTCCACCTCTACCCTCTGGATCCCTGCTTCCACCTCGGGGGGTCGTCGCTACGGCTCAGTCGCGGTCGCCCAGGCCATCGGGGTCCCTTCAAGTCTTCTGCGCTCCGGCTGCACGGTGGGCTCCAACTCTGTCATCGCTTCCGGTCGTCCCCATGGTGGCGTCTATGACTACATCACCATGGCTCCTCCCGCCTGCGACGCCGCCATGGGGCGCAGTCGTGGCTGTGGCCTGGATGGGTATACTTCTTCCTCTGTTCAAGGCACCTCCCTGGTCTTCACCACCATCTGCACCTCCCTGGACTTCTCCATCACCTACACCACCCTGGAATCCTGCTCTTCGCCTCCTCCCGGTTAGCCGTCCACCTCCTGAGCCGCCTCCTACACCATCTTCAGCATTCCAGCCTCATCTTCCCCTCTCCACGGCGCGAGGACGCGCCTTTCCGGGAGGGGGCGATATGTTACATGTGCACTCTGTCTTGGACTTGTTTTGGACTTGTGTTGTGCCATTTCCCGCCACTTGTTTGTTCCCATAGCTACTGATCACCTTATTATCACCACCAGCTGCATTCCATCACCCTCCTTGTTATCCTATGTATATAAGCCCTGTGTTTTCAGTCCAGTGTGTTCCGGTATCGTTAGTGTCAAGTGTGGTTGTTTCTCCTGTTTTTCTGCCTGTGGATTTATTAAAAGACTGTTTCCTATTATCTCCTTCGTCGTGCGCTTTCCTACAACCAGCTACTGTAACAATAGCATACTTTATTTCCATATACACCCCTTTTTTTCTGCCCAGGAGTGTATATTGACAAAAATGTTGACCCCAATATTTTATGAAAGTCTGTAAAGTAAAAAAAAAAGTGACATCACAAACATTGTTTTCTTTTCTTGTTATTTCAGGTATACCAAATCTTTAATTATATATATTATATATAAAAATCTTAACATCATTTTTGGCCTAAATTTCTTTCCTATCTTATAAAGTAACCACCTAATATACTATTATGCAATTAGGCCAATGACATGGTTTAGTTTCCTCAATAAAAAAGCAATATTCCTTTTATCCCATTAATTTCATTGTTAATCTACTCACAAATGATAGAACAGAGAAAAAAAGCCAGAATATTTTTGCATTGAAACCATTATTTTTCCCAATCAAAATGGACCTGAGAACTTTTTTTTTTTCTGAGCAGACCAATTCAGACAAATATTTTTGAATAACGAATGCAGTTTTGACATTCAATAAAATGTTAAAGATATTCAGATACATTTTGAATTTATGTGATATATGCAACATATCGATCTTCAAAACAGAAATATTTTAAACGTTTACTTCTAGCAGAGGAAACAGAACGAGTACTAGCAGTACAGTACATCAATTTTTGTATGGCATAATAAATTTGGTGCTTGCCATCAAAATGCCTAAAGAGAGGAGAGTCTAAAACTTTGGTTTCCACTGTATATCAATAGCCTCAGCTTATTTATCCACCTATGTGTACACGTTCGTATAGTTTATAAAGTGCATAATTCAAATCTTCATTCATAATATTTATTACAGTTATTTATATAACAGTATTAGCATAACTTATTTCACACCCAAATACCTATTTCATCTTTAAAATCTATTCTTCAGGGTTGGCGTGAGGTGTTATGTACAAATTTTATACAAGTCCTGGAGTCAATGCTATTCCTGTCCCCTCCCACTGCGTCTACTGGCGGGCGTGGCTTGAGGTGGGCGGAGTCATTAGAGTGAACATGTGACGCTGGCGTCCTCTGAGTGGTCACAGTTGTGGACATTCCATCCTATGTGAGAGCACTGAATGAGAGTAGCTTCTGTGCCTGTGCATTTCAGGTTGTCCAGGTGGATTGTGCCACGACCGGGACCGAAGTGGGCCAGTCCCTGGGCGGCTTTAGGCAGGCCACAGCCCATCTGCCTGCACACCACCTTAGCATCTGTAAGATCCCAAGCGTCATCACACACGGTACCCCATTCTCCTCTCAGGTACATCTCCACACGGCCCTCGCAACGATTCAAGCCTCCCACGAGCCTGATGGTAGCTTGAGGAGAGAAAGAGAGAGAAATGGATAAGCTGCATGTCTGTTCAAACACTATACAGGTAGTGAAAATAGAAATAGTGTGTCCTAAATCATATCATGTTGAAAACAGAATAGTGTGTATCCGTGCTTTATGTTATTTTACACAACCCCCATACCCTATATTATATTATTATTTTACACAACCCCCACCTTGCAAAATTATTTTCTTGCTCAGTTTTTTTTTTGTGTGTGTGTGTGCAAAAAACAAACCAAAAAAATGACTTTATTCAGCAATTTCTTTTCTTCCATGTCAGCTGTAGTCACTGAACCATGGACTGTTATAACAATGGGTCTCATTCACTAATAATTGCGTGGATTATTTCGTATTTGTACGCACAGGAGAACTTCTCATGAAAAATCTCCGCCAAATTCACAACACGCTTGTACGCACATGAATTTGTTCTTAACCTCGTTCTTATTTTAGTGAATTTGGAGTAAATGTGCACAAGGTTAGTCATTTGCATAAAACACGCGCAAACCATGTCCATATAAGGGCTTTCCGTGCACGCTTTCCTAATAGGCTTACGTCATTCTCGTCAGACATGCCGCTGTTTAAAGACACGCTCTCGCCTGATCCTCGAGCAATGCCAAGCATGCCGTTCTCACTTTTAACACCTTTCATACAGACCCAGATTACAGACCTCTCACGAGCCAGCTGTAGATATCTGTAAATCTGCGTTATTCAGAGAAAGCTCGCAGCTGAACTTATGTTAGGGTTAGGTTAGGTTATACAATGATTATTAATTGTATATGATGAAATGTATTTAAGATTAAAGTGTATTATTTAATAATACACTGAACAAAATGATAAACCCAACACTTTTGTTTTTGCCCCCATTTTTCATGAGCTAGACTTTTTCTATGTACACAAAAGGCCTCTCAAATATTGTTCACAAATCTGTCTAAATCTGTGTTAGTGAGCACTTCTCCTTTGCCGAGATAATCCATCTACCTCACAGGTGTGGCATATCAAGATGCTGATTAGACAGCATGATTATTGCACAGGTGTGCCTTAGGCTGGCCACAATAAAAGGACACTCTAAAATGTGCAGTTTTATCACACAGCACAATGCCAAAGATGTCGCAAGTTTTGAGGGAGCGTGCAATTGGCATGCTGACTGCAGGAATGTCCACCAGAGCTGTTGCCCGTGAATGTTCATTTCTCTACCGTAAGCCATCTGCAAAGGCGTTTCAGAGAATTTGGCAGTACATCCAACCGGCCTCACACCACACCAGCCCAGGACCTCCACATCCAGCATCTTCACCTCCAAGATCGTCTGAGACCAGCCACCCGGACAGCTGCTGCAACAATCGGTTTGCATAACCAAAGAATTTCTGCACAAACTGTCAGAAACCGTCTCAGGGAAGCTCATCTGCATGCTCGTCATCCTCATCGGGGTCTCGACCTGACTGCAGTTTGAGTGGGCAAATGCTCACATTCGATGGCGTCTGGCACTTTGGAGAGTTTTCACTGTACAGGGCAGATGGCAGACAGTGGTACGGCGTTGTGTGGGTGAGCGGTTTGCTGATGTCAACATTGTGGATCGAGTGGCCCATGGTGGCGGTGGGGTTATGGTATGGGCAGGCGTATGGACAACGAACACAGGTGCATTTTATTGATGGCATTTTGAATGCACAGAGATACCGTGACGAGATCCTGAGGCCCATTGTTGTGGCATTCATCCACGACCATCACCTCATGTTGCAGCATGATAATGCACGGCCCCATGTTGCAAGGATCTGTACACAATTCCTGGAAGCTGAAAACATCCCAGTTCTTGCATGGCCAGCATACTCACCAGACATGTCACCCATTGAGCATGTTTGGGATGCTCTGGATCGGCGTATACGACAGCGTGTTCCAGTTCCTGCCAATATCCAGCAACTTCACACAGCCATTGAAGAGGAGTGGACCAACATTCCACAGGCCACAATCAACAACCTGATCAACTCTATGCGAAGGAGATGTGTTGCACTGCGTGAGGCAAATGGTGGTCACACCAGATACTGACTGGTTTTCGGACCCCCCCCAATACAGTAAAACTGCACATTTTAGAGTGGCCTTTTATTGTGGCCAGCCTAAGGCACACCTGTGCAATAATCATGCTGTCTAATCAGCATCTTGATATGCCACACCTGTGAGGTGGATGGATTATGTCGGCAAAGGAGAAGTGCTCACTAACACAGATTTAGACAGATTTGTGAACAATATTTGAGAGAAATAGGCCTTTTATGTACATAGAAAAAGTCTTAGATCTTTGAGTTCAGCTCATGAAAAATGGGGCAAAAACAAAAGTGTTGCGTTTATAATTTTGTCCAGTATACTGTATTATTATATAATTTTATATATGGATAATATAATACTTTATAATACTTTAATATAATTATAGTCATGTTAGGATGAAATTTCATATTTATATAACTTCTTAACATGATTATAAGGCTGTACAGAGTATGTGCTTTTTTGCGTACGAGTGCTTTCAGTTGTTTCAATATTTTGTCGTAAATTTAGAATGATTTTTACTACGAATTTTTTGGTAAATCATGATTTGTTCTTAAAATCGGTCCTACGCACATTTCAGGCACAAATTTGTGCGTATGCATGCTTAGTGAATGACACCCAATGTCTTTACTACTTTTCTGGGCCTTGAAAGTGGTAATTGTGTTGCAGTCTATCAGAGGCCAGAAACCTCTCAGATTTCATCAAAAAAAAAAATATCTTAATTTGTGTTCTGAAGACGAACGAAGGTCTTACAGGTTTGGAACGACATGAGGGTGAGTAATTAATGACCAAACTTTCTTTTTTGGGTGAACTAACCCTTTAAAACAGCTGGTGGACACACTGACTGCTTATTTTGAAATTGACCGCCACTCTGTTCAGGGACTTTAGGTATTATTTCATTTCTGTTTGTCAAATGTCTATGAAATTTCTTCAGTTTATGTCTCAGTTGTTGAATCTTTTTATGTTCATATAAATATTTACATGTTAAAAATTTGCGCATTTGAAAGTGAGAGGATGTTTCTTTTGCTGAGTGTGGCAAGCGTGTGGCACTGAACCCCTATTGTAGGATTTTCAAAGGTCAGCATTCTGCTCTAACCAAACCAGTGCAGATAATTAATTATTTTATTCAACAATCAATAATTGTCGAAAAAAAGTCAATTTCGATTCACAGTCGCGCCAGGACGCCAAAACGTTTGTAGAGGGCAGGGCCACTCTTACTAAAATGGCTGTAACTCTTGAAAGGAATGACTCAGAACTCAGAATACGTATGTATAGGCTTGATCTTTGGTCACAGTAAAAAAAATTGCGTTGATTTGACACTTGGAGGCGCTACAAAAGGAAAAAAATATGAAAATGGCTATAACTACTCAACTGTTAGTCCGAATGACTTGAAAATTGGCAAGCAGTGTCTTTGTCCAAAGAGCCATGTCTCCATATGAGGACATTCACGGATCTCGAAAAACATGGCCGCCATTGGCCAATGAAATTTGAACACCTGTTGAACAAGGTTAATGGAGACCAATCGGCACAAACTCGGTGGGCCTGTTTGACTCATGGCCCTAGAGGTCTGTGAGAAATTTGAAAGAAATCGGCTTACGAGTTTTACGCCCCAGTAATCACGCTGAGTTTCACACATACACACATGCCTCTAGAACCATTGTTGTCAATCAAATCCTTCTTAAATATTTAAGAATATTTAAAAAACCTACTTTTGCGAACTAGTCCTAGGTTTTTCTCTCAACTGCAATAAAAACACAGCAGTACAATTCTCTAGAGACTCTCTAGGTCAATCAGTGTCGAAGTGGGCCACACAGTACCGGCACTTCTCTATTTTTACCTTCGGTGTACTGCTAGTTTTCCTTGCGTACCGGCACTTCCAACATGTTGCACGTACGGAAGCCTACCTCTCCCTCCCTGGAACGCGTTTTGAACCGAGCTTTGGGAGCACCGGCACTTTTATTTTTCCACTTCAAGCACTAAGGTCAACAATTATCAAAAAAAAAAAAAGGGTGAACTTTGCCCTTTGGATAGCTATAACATGGTCATTTAGAAAATGGGCGTGGCATTAATCACTAACATCTTTTTTGGCCCAAATTTCTTTCCTTTAACTTATGAAATAACAACCTAATATAATAAAAGGGTTATGCAATTAGGCCAGTTTCCCATTATGGGCTCCATTCATGACCACAACATCTAATGGACATATCAGCGTGTTTCTATGCACTTGTTGATGTCAAATGTTCCTGAAATGTCTTCGAGGATGTTAAAACTTGAGTGTCACCTTCGGTGTGCCTACCTTCTGCTGGTGTTGTGGTTGTAGTTGGAGTCGTAGTTGGAATTCTCTCTGTCATCCCTGCGCCAAAGTCTCTTCCCATTACCTCAAATTCCAAAGGTGCTGAAAGACAGAAAACACAAAAACTTACATTAGAAGATCGGGTTGAATTATTTTGGTAAATTTTTGTTTACTGTGACTTAATATACTCTTTTATAAACCACTTAACCTGTGGTTCTCATTCTAGATCTACGTTGTACAAAGTATTTTTTTTTAAGTTGTAAATAAAACAAAGATAATTGGAGTTTGTTTTACAAGAAAATAATATTTCAGTCTTTCTACTTCAAAATTGTACATTTAATTGTGTTACTTGCCATTTCTTTGTAATTAGGGGTTTTAGGGCCTATTGTAATAGTTAACATTTCAGATCAAAATTCTCCCGTTAAAAGTGATCGGGCAGACCAAACCGTAAGTCATAGAGACTTTGAAGGATGGTAGTACTCACACCGTCACCAAGGCTCGCCCCGATCAGCCTGACGGGGGGCGCTACAGCAGTAAAAAGTAAGAAATGGCTTATAGGCTCAAGTGTCTTATATCATTGGAATCATTGGCTCAAAATGGGCAAGGTGCATACATTGGATTCACCCGTTTTTCGTTGAAATTTTCAGGTATTTTGGATTTTTTGAAAAAAAACATACTTCTGCAAACTAGTCCTAGGTTTTTGGCCTGATTGGAACCAGACCAGTGCAGCAAGATTCTCCAGAGTCTGATTGTCAATATTGATCAAAAATGATCCCTAAGGGCCGCCAAAACGTTCGAAGTGGGCGGAGCCACTTTTACTAAAATGGCTATAACTCGTGAACAGAATGAGATATTTTCACCAAACTCAGCACACCTATGTAAGAGCTCATTCTGTGGTCGCGTGAAAAAGGGCGTGGCGACTGGCCACTCGGTGGTGCTATAACAGAAAAAAAAACATGAAAATAGCTATAATACTTCACAGTCCGATCAACTTAAAGGGTTAGTTCACCCAAAAATGAAAATTTTGTCATTTATTACTCACCCTCATGCCTTCATCCCCGTAAGACCTTCGTTCATCTTCGGAACACAAATTAAGATATTTTTGTTGAAATCCGCCATCATGTGAGTCAGTTCATGTGAGTACAGTGGTTCAGTATTAATATTATAAAGCGACAAGAATATTTTTGGTGCACCAAAAAAACAAAATAACGACTTATATAGTGATGGCCGATTTCAAAACACTGCTTCAGGAAGCTTCGGAGTGTTATGAATCAGCGTGTCGAATCAGTGGTTCGGAGCGCCAAAGTCATGTGATTTCAGCAGTTTGGCGGTTTGACACGCGATCCGAATCATGATTCGACACACTGATTCATAACGCTCCGAAGCTTCCTGAAGCAGTGTTTTGAAATCGGCCATCACTATATAAGTCGTTATTTTGTTTTTTTTGACGCACCAAAAATATTCTCGTCGCTTTATAATAATAATATTGAACCACTGTACTCACATGAACTGATTTAAATATGTTTTTAGCACATTGATGGATCTTGAGAGAGGAAATGTCATTGCTGGCTATGCAGGCCTCACTGAGCCATCAGATTTCAACAAAAATATCTTAATTTGTGTTCCGAAGATTAATAAAGGTCTTACGGGTGTGGAATGGCATGAGGGTGAGTAATAAATGACATTATTTTCATTTTTGGGTGAACTAACCTTTTAAAAATCGGCATGCAGTGTCTTCGTCTAAGGTGCATCTCAAAAAACATGTCTGCCATCGGCCAATGAAGTTTGAGCAGCTATCAGACAAGGTTAACGGAGGCCAATCGGAACGAAACTCGCTGGGCCTGTTTGACTCACAGACCCTGAGAAATTCAAAAGAAATCGGCCACCGGGGGGCGCCTTCACATTTTTCACATGTGTAAAGGATCGTATATCAAGAAATTTTTCGAACACGCCACGACATTACTTTCCTCAAGGTAGAACTCCTCTTTCTGAGCAACTTTGCCGCCGCGGTCCATCGAATCATTTGTTAAATATTGGAGATTATTTAAAAAACAAACTTCGGCGAACTTGTCCTAGGTTTTTGGCTCAGCCTTGATTACTGTTAAAAAGCTTTATAAACCATAAATTTCCTATGGTAAATTGCCTGCATTGGCTGTAATTGGTCTTTTACATCTATGATCTAAGTGGTTACAGGCTTGCTAAATAAAACATTATACCTTTTTACGCAAGTGCTTAAAGCCCTTTAAGCACTTGAACCCCGATAATTGCTTCTCGCAGCTATATTTATTTGTGAAATTTACTAGCAATTTCCGAGTGAAACTTTTCAAAGAAAATCCTACATCACATTTTTTTTTCAGTGTATGGAAGTGCTCTAAATGCTTATA